>CM042166.1:53592372-53603126 GCA_023376005.1 Doryteuthis pealeii
GTTAGAGGGAGAACCTTTGCCAAGGATATTAGCGCCATGTGAAAGGCAAAAAGCCTCGTCTAGGAATTGAACTCGGGTCGACCAGTCCATTTCCTATGACTCCACACACCTCCAACTATGGACTCTCTCGTCGATTTCGATGGTTCATTCATCCTGTGAACAACCAACACAGTGTTTTGTTTATAGTGGTGAAGGCTTCTGTTGGACCATTCCGCACTTTTTGGCACAGTCGATAGGAAAGAATTGGTGCACAAGGAATGCCACAAACACAATCAACGACAGACCTCAGGTTTTTCAATTCAAAGTTTTCCTTCTCCTAGACTGGTTGTCTAACCAAGGTTAAAGAGCCCAGTCTGCCCTACTATTTTACCCATAGCTGGAGGGAGAATATATGGATTCATACCTTTCCCAAGGGTTTTAGAGCTATGTGAAATGCAAACAGCCTCGTCTAGGATATGAATACGGGTCGACGAGTCCATTTCTCACGACTCTAACTAATACACCACGCACCTCCAACTATATAAATATCAAGAAATATTAACCCTGAATTCCAGTCTGCCCTACTATTTTACCCATAGCTGGGGGTAGAGTATATGGATTCATACCTTTCCCAAGGGTATTAGCGCTATGTGAAATGCAAACAGCCTTGTCTAAAATTTGAACTCGGGTCGACGAGTCCATTTCCCATGACTCTAACCATTACACCTACTTTTTTACCCATGGAGGAAGAATATATGAATTCATAACTTTCCCTAGCGTATTAGCGCTATCTGAAATGCAGACAGCCTTGTCTGGGATTTGAACTCTGGTCGACGAGTCCATTTCTCACGACTCTAACCATTACACCTACTTTTTTACCCATGGAGGAAGAATATATGAATTCATAACTTTCCCTCTCGTATCAGCGCTATCTGAAATGCAGACAGCCTTGTCTGGGATTTGAACTCGGGTCGACGAGTCCATTTCCCACGACTCTAACCATTACACCACGTACCTCCAACTATATAAATATCAAGAAAGATTAACCATGAATTCCCGTTAAAAACCTCCAATTCATTTACCCGACATTGCCATCAATGTCTAATTTGGCTAATTTGAACGCAGAACAAATAAATAAAGTAATTAATGTCTGTTTTCAGAGTGTTGTGATTCTTTCTCCGGTCATGTAATCGATTTCGGGTGTAGATTTCCCCTAATAAGAAAATCATTCTTATTAATCTGTGCAATTAATGTTACGTTCTACTCAGTCATCACGAGTAATTATGATCAATTATTGTTATAGCATCATAACAATCCCCCCCTCCTTGGTCCATCGCCTTTAACGCTGACATGACCGGCAGAACTTAAGACGCCTCTCTTCCGTTGGCTGATCGAACATCTTGGCCATGTTTACGAAAAGATTCCACTGCAGACTTCATTCGTTAATTAAACATCGGGATTCATATAGACAGGTTTGGTTTGGTTTGGTTTGGTTTTGTTTTACGGCATATCAACCTTAGTGGGCCATTTAATGCGGATAAAGTTTTGAAATAAAGTAATCTTTAATGGATACTCAATTTTTTTTATGAATACATTTTTGTATTTAACCCATAGCTTGGACACTAACAGGTACTACCGCTCCGGGTTAGAGTGGACCAGGGAGCAATGGTGATGAAGGGGTGCTCCACATTCCCCACACCTCTAGAACTGGAACCTCAACATCAGATAGAGTTTAACGTTATTCCCAGGAAATATATAGACAGGATGCGACCGGTATTTGAGAACACAGCGTTCGTGTGGTTGGCTGGTTGGTTGATGGTTGGATCATTCCCCCTCTCTCTCTATCTACCCGCTACTACCTTTCTTTCTTTATTTCTTTCTTATTATAGTTTTTCTGTGTAGCATGCCCTTTTCTTCCCTTTCTTATTTTATAATAAAAAGGGAATGTTCCATTATTATTTAGCTGAGGTGACGACATCTCATAATAATTAAGAATTCGGCGGAGAAGCAACACCAGATAATCAATTTGGACGGCCTCATTTTTAACAATAGGATGTTTCAGGTGATAACGGGACACGGGTAATAATAATAATAATAATAATAATAATAATAATAATAATAATAATAAAACCATGTAAACCATGTATTACGTGAATGTAGCAAACTAGCACAACGGGAATACAAAGCTAAGCACGACTGGGTTGGGAAGGTGATCCACTGGGAATTATGCAAAAAATTAAATTTTGACCATACAACAAAATGGTATATGCATAAACCAGAATCTGTTCTTGAGAACGAAATACATAAAATTCTCTGGGACTCTGAAATAAAAACGGATCACCTTATCCCAGCAAGAAGACCAGACCTAGTGTTGATAAACAAAAAAGAAAGAACTTGTCAACTGGTGGATTTTGCAGTGCCAGCAGATCACAGGGTGAAGCTAAAGGAAATTAAAAATTGACAAATATCTGGACCTTGCCAGAGAACTGAAAAAATTATGGAATATGAAAGTGAAAGTGATACCAATTGTAGTTGGTGCACTTGGAACAGCCCCAAAAGGATTGGAAAAGGGTCTGGAATGTTTGGAAATCAGAGGAAGGATTGAAACCATTCAGAACACTGCACTGCTACAATCTGCCAGAATACTCAGGAGAGTCCTGGAGATCTTAGGAGACTTGCTGTCACTCAGACTCCAGTGAAAGACCATCAGCTAATGCTGATGTGAAAACTCAAAAATAGTCAAACCATGTAAACCATGTATTACGTGAATGTAGTAAACTAGCACAACGGGAATACAAAGCTAAGCACGACTGGGTTGGAAAGGTGATCACTGGGTATTATGCAAAAAATTAAATTTTGATCATACAACAAAATGGTACATCCATAAACCAGAATCTGTTCTTGAGAATGAAACGTATAAATTCTCTGGGACTTTGAGATAAAGACGGATCACCCTATCCCAGCCAGGAGACCAGACCTAGAGTTGATTAACAAAAACGAGAACGTGTCAACTGGTGGACTTTGCGGTCCCAGCAGATCACAGCGTGAAACTGAAGGAAAATGAAAGATGGATAAGTACCTGGACCTTACCAGAGAATTGAAAAAAAACTGTGGAATAGGAAAGTGAAAGTGATACCAATTGTAGTTGGTGCACTTGGACCGGTCAAAATAAACTTGGGAAAATGACTGGAAGATCTGAAAATCAGAGGAAGAATTGAGACCATCCTGACTACTGCATTGCTGCAACCGGCTAAACTACTCAGTTTGTTTGCAGGAGTTGCCAGATAGTGTTTTACACACTGAATTGCCTAACGGATTCCAAGCCGTGATTTCTGTTAGGGTCTTCCTCCATAGCCTTTTCCTATTCAGAGGATACCCACAAGGCAGCGGGGGTTATTGAGACTATTACGCGCCTGGATACCAACCCAGGTATTTCTATGTTCTCATGATTACAGCACAAGATAATGCTATAAGAAGAAAAAAAAAGATCTAGACGTATCTTATGAGAGATATAAGATTTCCATGTGGTTGTTAACCTCTCAATAACTGTCCATGCTTTAACAATACGTGTATTAACATGGATTTTAGCTGATGAGATATTGCTACCAAGGTATCAGAATAATGATGATATTTTTTAGTTGATGAGATATTGCTACCAAGGTATCAGAATAATGATGATATTTTTAGTTGATGAGATATTGCTACCAAGGTATCAGAATAATGATGATATTGCTACCAAGGTATCAGAATAATGATATTTTTTTAGTTGACGAGATATTGCTACCAAGGTATCAGAATAATAATGATACTTTTTAGTTGATGAGATATTGCTACCAAGGTATCAGAATAATGATGATATTTTTAGTTGATGAGATATTGCTACCAAGGTATCAAATATGATGATATTTTTTGATGAGATATTGCTACCCAGTATCAGAATAATGATGATATTTTTAGTTGACGAGATATTGCTACCAAGGTATCAGAATAATAATGATACTTTTAGTTGATGAGATATTGCTACCAAGTATCAGAATAATGATGATATTTTTAGTTGATGAGATATTGCTACCAAGGTATCAAAATAATGATGATATTTTTTAGTTGATGATATATTGCTACCAAGGTATCAGAATAATCATGATATTTTTTAGTTGATGAGATATTGCTACCAAGGTATCAAAATAATGATGATACTTTTTAGTTGATGAGATATTGCTACCAAGGTATCAGAATAATGATGATATTTTTATATACCAAGGTATCAGAATAATGATGATATTTTTAGTTGATGAGATATTGCTACCAAGGTATCAGATGATGATGATATTTTAGTTGATGAGATATTGCTACCAAGGCATCAAAATAATGATGATATTTTTTAGTTGATGAGATATTGCTACCAAGGTATCAGAATAATGCTGATATTTTTAGTTGATGAGATATTGCTACCAAGGTATCAGAATGATGATGATATTTTTTAGTTGAAGAGATATTGCTACCAAGGTATCAGAATAATGATGATATATTTTAGTTGATGAGATATTGCTACCAAGGTATCAAATAATGATGATATTTTTTAGTTGATGAGATATTGCTACCAAGGTATCAGAATAATGATTATATTTTTTAGTTGATGAGATATTGCTACCAAGGTATCAGAATAATGATGATATTTTTTAGTTGATGAGATATTGCTACCAAGGTATCAGAATAATGATGATATTTTTTTAGTTGATGAGATATTGCTACCAAGGTATCAGAATGATGATGATATTTTTTAGTTGATGAGATATTGCTACCAAGGTATCAGAATGATGATGATATTTCTTAGTTGATGAGATATTGCTACCAAGGTATCAGAATAATGACTAATGGATTAGTTGGATCTCGAAATAACAGACAAAGAATAAATAAGTTTGGTTTTGGACGGTGAAATAGAAAAGCCAGAAATAATCAGGTATTACCACTCCGGGTCAGAGTGGACCTGGGAGTAATTTTTTTAATTAATAAGATTATTTAATAACTTAAAAGTGGATCGATTAAGTGGAAGCGCGTGGTGTAATGGTTAAAGGCATGGGAAACGGACTCGTCACACCGTGTTCAAATCCTGGATGTGGTAATTGCATTTCACTTAGCACTAATACCCTTGGGAAAGTTAAGAATCCTACTCTCCCTCCAGTTATGGATAAATAGTAGGGCAGACTGGGCTCTTTAACCTTGGTTAGGCAACCGGTCTAGGAGAAGGAAAACTCTGAATTCAAACCTGTTGAACTCCGCTTAAGAAATTGATCTTGTGTCACATCCTGCTCATGTGGAGGGGTTGGTAAATATATATAACAGTGGATCGATTATTGCATTTTCGAATTTAAACGGGTGAGAGTGGACCTGGGAGTCATTTTTTTAAATCAACAAAAATCATTCAATAATTTACCAGCAGATCTATTATTGCATTTTTGAATTTAAACGGATCAAAGTCGACCTGGGAGTCATTTTTTAAATCAACAAAAAATATTCAATAACTTACCAGCAGATCGATTATTGCATTTTCGAATTTGGAGGCGTTGGTCTGTCAGTTGCGGCCAGGGGCACATCGCAGATTTAGGGAAATTGCACATTTTGAAGTGAGAACTCCACACTCCTTTTTGAAGACATTTGATTTTTTGAGCCTGAAAAATAAATGATTGATTTTAACAATAGAGCATTTGAAAAGAGAGGACGACCCAGTATGCCTAGTATGCAATGTACAGCTCACTATCAAACACATCCTCCTAAACTGTAACAGTCTCAGACAAACCCACACCAAATATTATCAGACAAAAAACTTAATAGACCTCTTTAAAAGTATAATCCCAGAAGACATTTTCCGGGGTTCCAGTGAGTTTCGGCCGCTGAACTTACTGAGTAAATTAACATCGTTGGTCCCAGGTGGCCATCCCCCAGGCAACACCTGCCCACCTCAATTTAAAGGGGCAGGACTGAGTTTATTGCCCGGTGCCCGAGGCGCCTACCTTGAGGGAGAATGCCGACGGGATCAACGCAATTTTTGCAACCGACACACCATGAGCTTCGGTTCGTGGGTGGTCCTACATTAATAGGGCATTGTGCCTAACCCGTACACGTGGGGTACGTGATAAATATACAGAAGACATTTCAAATTTTCTAAAAAAAAAAGCAACCTTTTCAATAAGATCTAACAAAACATAAAACCGCTACTTTAAAGACTGAAATCCATATGTAAAAAAATTGTATATAACATTTCTGTCATTAAATGACCCACAGAGATTGATATGCCGTTAAACAAAACTCAACTCAAATAAAACATTTATCAATCTGTTTTTTTCTCTGAAAAAAATTATACATTTATTCGTAAGCAGTTACCTTACACTATCACATCAGCAAGAGACTGGGAGTTACAATAAGTGCCTTGCGCGCCAAATATAGAGGACGCCACTATTAAAAAATAATTTATACTAGACTTCTGGTTAACACTTTTTTCAGAGCTGCACAAGAATGCTGCGTGCAGTGTTAAACAAGACATGGAAACAACACCCCACGAGAAAACAGCTGTACGGCCACCTGCCCCATATCACACAAACCATCCGCGTAAGACGAACGAGACACGCCGGACACTGATGGAGAAGCAAGACGAACTCATAAGTGACGTTTTTCAGTGGAAGCCATCACATGGGCACGCCAGCGTGGGGAGACCGGCAAAGGCATACTGGATACCGCGCAGAGGACCTCACAGGAGCAGTGAATGATAGGGAAGGTTAGCGAGAAATTGTCATGGATATCCGTGCTGCCGGTGCGACATGATGATGATGATGATATTTAATCCTCAGGGATGCCAATCCTAAGCAGCCTATGTAGATTAAATTCATGATAATCTCTAACTATCCTATACTACCTCCCCAGGTATGTATTTACCCAACCCGTTCGCAAGTCGCAAGTACGGGACATTCAACGAGGATCAAAATCGCTTTTCAGTAATAACGGATCCGTGAGACTAGCTAGCTAACTATTACACAACGAGGGCACGCCTAACTCCCACTGAGTAAGAGTAGACCTGGCAGTAATATCAATCAAATGGTACTTTCTACTTCCCAGAACTCCAGAAATGGAGCGTTATCACATATATCATTGCCAAGAAAGCTCATTTTTTAGGGGAAGGGTTCTTACCCCAAGGAATAGGAATCCAAAATATCTTGCTATGAAAAAATCAGAAATCATCAATAACTTAAAATTGGTTAACGTTAAAAACCATTTCAATAGCATTTTTGGATTCCTCTGGTAAAAATACTTTTATAAACCAATTTTTAGGAGTAGGGGAGCTCTAGAACTCATTTTACAGACAAAAATAGATTACAAATAGTCGCCATTTTTCGCGACCCCGTCAAATTTGGAGAACTAAAAATCGACATAACACCGCCAATTCTTGAAATTTGAAACTCAAACTTTAACATAATCCACATCAGTACAAAATTCCAGAAAAAATTGAAGGGGGTCGGTGATATGACCTGGATGATTTGACATGGAATTACCCATATCGAAGTAATTTCTCTCACCACATCTCATTATCGGGTGACAAAATCATGTATGATCACATAACTTAGGGTGGCGGTAAATAGCACAGGAGGAACCTTGTCTCGTGACTGCACTAGAATACTTGGTGCTATTCAACGCATCGCTGGAAGAATGATAGGGTTCATACCTTTCCCAAGGGTATTCGTCCGAAAGTGAACGTAATAGTGTGCTGGAATTCGAACTCGCTAACTCCCACGTTAGTCCATAACGTTAATTTAAAAAAAAATGTTTCTCATTTTGAAGGTCCAAAAATTTTTATTCAAGTTTCATTGTATTAAATATGGGGCAAGTGTTATACGTCAGATTGGACGTCACTACAGGTCTTGCTTTTTGAGCAAAAATAATGAAAATTTAATTCATATTCATAAAGATGATTTAAAAATAAATTTTGAATAGTAACAGTATGTCATTTTTTTTTTTTTTAGCATTTAATCTTTACAATAGGAAACATTAATTTTTCTTTTCAGAGTGTCTGTGCACTTTTTTTCTGACACCCCACCAAAAATAAATAAATAATAAATAAATAAATAAAATTAAAAAACTTAAATGAAGCATCCCGCGAGGATTCAACTTACAATTCAGTAATAATGGATCTGCGAGACTAACTTTAAAAAAATCCCCCTCTACCCAGGCGACGCCGGGTAGCCACTTCTAGTCTATCTATCTATCCATATATAAAGGGCAGTTGGAAGCGCGTGGTGTAATGGTTAAAGTCATGGGAAATGGACTCGTCGCCCCGAGTTCAAATCCTGGATGTGGTAATTGCATTTCACTTAGTGCTAATACCCTTGGGAAAGGTATGAATCCTACTCTCCCTCCAGCTATGGATAAATAGTAGGGCAGACTTGGCTCTTTAACCCTGGTTAGGCAACCGGTCTAGGAGAAGGAAAACTCTGAATTCAAACCTGTTGAACTCCGCTTAAGAAATTGACCTTGTGTCACATCCTACTCGTGCATATATAAAGGGCAGTTGTGTGTATATATATGTCCACGGAGACTCTCCTTCATAGTGGAAGAGTGTTGCATTACGGAGTCTCGACAAAAGTTGCCGGAGGCAAAACCAAGATGAAGAGAAGACTTCTAGTTCATTGAAAATAAAAAGTCAGATACGTGGTCACAGGAAAATACCAATCACTTTATTCCTGTGTTTTATGGCCGGTCACAAATCCGGAAGACTTTAAGTGATATTGAGTCAATGAAGTAAATCATATCCCACAAACAATGGGGTTGGGATAATTTCGCTAGCTCCCTGATTAGGTCCTTAATTGTCGGTTACAAACATACTGATACTTTTAAAAATTCCCCAACTGTCGAACGACCGTGTCTCGTAACTACCGAGAGAGTTCTCGTAGTCGATCTTTTGTTGTCGGTCACCCAGCCGGTCATCAAGTTCACTATTGCTTATCACACAAGACATGAACGTCGTGTGATGTTAGTAAATATACGTTCCAGTTCAGCAATTCTTAAACTCTACTGATCCGCGATATTTATGTCGAATTGAAAAAAAGATAAAATCAAAAATATTTTTAATAAAATTAATTTTAGAGAAGTAAAATTTGTTTTTTCTTTATTTTTTTTCTTTTGTTGAGGTATCATAGTAAACAGAGCTTGAAATTGAGATCTATTCAATTTCTAAAGAAAACGAGCGAATTTAAATGCAGTGGAACATGAAAAGTTTATTAAATTTATTTAAGGTTACACTCTAGAAGTAATATTTAAAATACAGATATTTCAGAATGTCGACGGACTATAAAACGGTAGGAGAGAGAGAGAGGGGGAGCGAGAGAGAATGAGACGGATATACAGCCAGCCAGACCTGATCATATATATATATATATATATATATATATATATATATATATATATATATGGGGGGTGAATGTTTGGTGTGAGTTGACTGAGTGACTGAGGAAATATATTAGAAAGGTGAATAACGAACACAAACAATCAGTTCAATTAATATTTCGTCTCTGTTGATTAAACAAATTCAACTGAAAATCAAGAATTGATAATTTTAAATGACGAAATTTACCCATATAATATATTATATATGTTATAATATGGTTAATATATTATAATATATATATATATAAATATATATATATATATATATAGTATATATATATATATCTGTATACTATAATATATATATTATATACTGTATATATATATATATATATATATATATATATATATATATATATATATCTCGTATATATATATATATCTATATCTGTATATATTATATATATATATATATATATATATATATATATATAATGGGTAAAAATTTGTCATTTCAATTATCAATTTCGCTCTGCGGTTTGTTGTCTCTTGTGGATCAAAACTAGAGGTCACGTGGGCACTGTCTGTGAGAAGCAGCACCATGACGCAATTCACTCAGCTGGAAATTTAGGGGATCCTCTGTTTCCGGAAGTGCCTGGAACACTTTAGCATAAAATTTAGTGCGAACGCCTAATTTTTCCAGAAAGCAAATACAATTACCCTATGCAAAGTGTGCCCTCTTCCCCCCGAGATAGTTTGGGATTGTTATAGTATGACTAATGAGACGGGCTCATTGATACAAAGAGCAAATAGGAAGGACATTACGTTAGAGAAGAAGAAAGAAAGAGAAGAAGAATGGAAAGAAAAGACAAAACAGAAAAAGAAGAAGAAAATAAGAAGAATGAAGTTAAGAAGAAGAAGAAAAGAATGGAAAGAAGGACAAAACAGAAGAAGAAGAAAAGAGAGAGAGAAGAAGAGAGAAAAGAAGAAGAAGAAGAAGAAGAAGAAGAATGGAAAGAATGACAAAACAGAAAAAGAAACAGACAATGAACAAGAAAAGACAGATGAAGAAATGATGATAAGAAGAAAAACGGAAAAGAAGAAGACGAAAGAAGAAGAAAAGAAAACAGCTCTAAAAAATATTTGCTATTTACAGGTGTAGTTTTCTTAGCTTGAAGGCTTTATTCTCCGTTCCCCTATTAGGTTAAGCGATTTTTCAGGGCTTGGGGTGGCGGAGCAGGGGTGGCCTTGGTTTCGGGCATAATGACATGTTCTGAAGAAACTGCTTCTTGCTGACAGACCCTCGTTGTCTGTGGAAAATCATTTTGGTCTTCGTTGTCTGACTGCTGAACTTCTCTGTCCAAGGATTGTTTCGACAGTAACTGGGGAAGAGACTGGTTGCC
>CM042166.1:53603226-53610726 GCA_023376005.1 Doryteuthis pealeii
AATCCTTCGATAAAGTATCCTTTGTTTCTCCTTAGTATTGTAAGTTCCTCCCTCAATGATTGCGAATGGAACTATGGCAAGTATCAGTGTTTAAGTAGTGGGTTATATTCGCAGAGTTCCGTCTCGGCCTCCTGCCTCAAAAACCGCTAACCGATGGCTGCTGAAAAAAACCCAGCTACGATTGAAGTCCGTAGCCGAAGCGGTGTCACTTGAAAAAAAAAACTATGGTTAGGTTTAGAGTTAGGGTTAGGGTTAGGGTTAGGGTAGGGTGGTGGTTCTGGTTGTGGTTGGGGTTTAGGGTTAGTTTAATGGGAAAATAAATAAATAATTTTGGGCTTTGTTTTTTCTGGGTCACCCTGTTTCCAGGGTGACCCAGAAAAAACAGAAACCACACATTTTGTAATAAAACTGTTAATTTTAACTTAGGGGGTTTAGGGTTAGGGTTTGGTTAGGGTTAAGATCAGGGTTGGGTGTTCGGGAAAAACGTCCTAAGTTGGTTGTCTTTTTTCTTCAAGTGACACCGCTTCGGCCAAGGACTCCATCGTAGCTGGTGTTTATTTTCAGCCGGCTAGCGGTTTTTGAGGCAGGAGGCCAGGACGGAACTCCGTGAATATTACCAATTTAGGTGGGGTATTGAAGCACACCTTATATGCCGAAATATCAAACATACATTGCGATATGGTATCGATGTCGCCTACCTCTTAGAGGTACGGATTAGTGGCAGCTGCACCCTCAAGATCCCGCAGGCTGATGTATCCTATCATCTCTATCACAGCGACCCTACTGACAGCTCTAAACATAATGATAGCGCTTGCATTCGAGATACGGTGAATTCGTTGGGTGGAATCGGCTCAACCGACCCAGGGTGAATACCACAGCAGTAACACTAACAGTAATATTCTACTAGCAGGACCTGTGGATATGCCACAATACGATAATTGATTATTACAACGTTTGATGTGTACCAATAAATTAAATTAAATAGTTCATTTGTAAATGCATAACAATCTTGATTTAACTCTCTCTCTCTCTCTCTCTCTCTCTCTCTCTCTCTCTCTCTTCTCTCTCATTCTCTCTCTTTTTTCTTTCTCTCCACACTTTTTTTCTTTCCTTCTTTTCATCATCGATTGAAACAGATTAGCGTTATTGTTTCCGTGTTCTCAGCCCCTCTTTATATATCTTTTTCATACTCTCTTTCTTTCTTTCTAATCATCTATATATATAAAAGAAAGTTTGGTATGTACGTGTCGACTTATAACTCAGAAACGAGATCTCAGATTCGAAATCTTACATACACCTTGACATCTATATAACTAGGAAGCACACCAAATTTGGTTATTGATTTTTACTGATTTAAGGCGTATAATTAATTAATTAAACAAAAATCAAACGATTTGCGATTTTTTTAAAAATTTGATAAATCATTTTCCTCTTATTTTCTCCCTTACTCCTGTCTTCTCCTCACTCTCTGGTGTCCCTAATTTTCTTTTAGTCCGGTCATGGACCGGGTACTTTTGCTAGTATTATATATGTGTAACAAGTTCTTTCTTTCTTTATAATAAATAATTGTTTAGCTGAGGTGACAACATTCATAAAAAATAAGAATTTAGCGGACAAGCGACACCAGATAATCAAGATTTACATTTTTGCATTTCATCTTGTACGATTTGGACGGTCTCATTTTTAACCAGAGGGTTTGCAAGATGCTAATGGTCGGAAGATTAAGGAATAAGTGTATTAATATATTGATCAATCAATCTATCTTTCTATCTCTCTCAAACTGTTCTTATCAATCTATCTATCTTTATATCTATCTTAAACTGCTCTTATCAATATATCCATTTTTCTATCTATCTTAAACTGTTCTTATCAATCTATCTATATTTCTATCTATCTTAAACTGTTCTTATCAATCTATCCATTTTTCTATCTATCTTAAACTGTTCTTATCAATCTATCTATCTTTCTATCTATCTTAAACTGTTCTTACCAATATATCTATCTTTCTATCTATCTTAAACTGTTCTTATCAATCTATCTATCTTTATATCTATCTTAAACTGCTCTTATCAATCTATCCATTTTTCTATCTATCTTAAACTGTTCTTATCAATCTATCCATTTTTCTATCTATCTTAAACTTTTCTTATCAATCTATCTATCTTTCTATCTATCTTAAACTGTTCTTATCAATCTATCTATCTTTCTATCTATCTTAAACTGTTCTTATCAATCTATCCATCTTTCTATCTATCTTAAACTGTTCTTATCAATCTATCCATCTTTCTATCTATCTTAAACTGTTCTTACCAATTTATCGACCATCAGCCACCGTCTTCTAGCACCCATATGATAAAAAGTAGTGGGTGTTTGCCATAAGAGCAATTTGAAGAATACAGTTGTGACAATCATATAGGTGCTAGGGCTTGACATGTCCAGCCGATCAATCCATTTTATGGGCCATCTTTTAGGCTTCAGGCAAGAGTGCTTGTCCAGCGGAAATCCTTGGAACAGAATCCTTGGTGCTCCTTAGTATTGTAAGTTCCTTCGTCAATGATTGCAAATGGACGTCTGTCAGTATCAGTGATTAAGTAGTCAACCAGTCACGCATTCGGGCTGTTGATTGGCGGAGTAATAAACCACGTGACCTCGCCCAGTCTAAAAATTTTTGGTGGTGTATTGTAGGACACCTTATATATCCAAATATTGGTTGGCAAGCTTCATTTGCAGACCATTGTTAGTGAGTTTGATTCTCATTGGGTGCCCCATACTTCTGGCCTTGTGCCACATCTAAGCTAAGCTTAGTAAATAACTATATATCCAAATATTCCAACAGCGGGCCTCTCGGAACGCACGTCTAGCCCAAGTAAGGGCCGAAATGGGATGCTGCATATTACGGGACTACATAGTATCTGCGTTACAAACCACTCAGCTACCACAATACTGCCCTCAGGTATAACAGTTTACCACCCACGGCCGAAAGGTGGCACAATTTTGGAGGGGGTCTTAATCCTCTGCAGAGGAGCAGTCGGTTATTCTATAGCCCTAGTTGACAAGGCAGTCCATTTATTTATTCATTTAGTTGGAACTAGCAGCGGCTACACGGCGTCGCCTGGGTAGAGGGGGATTTTTTAAAATTAGTCCCGCAGATCCATTATTACTGAATCGTGAGTTGAATCGTGAATTGAATCTTCGTGGGATGCCCCATTTAAATCCCAATGTAATAAAATAGACCTTGCATTGATCCAGCTACTCTGAAAAGAAATGTTAATGTCTACTATCTAAAATATTAAACGAACAAAAAAATCCATGCTGTTATCATTTAAATTTTATTTTTCTAATTATCCTCCCGAATATAATTCAAATCTCTATTATTTTTGCTCAAAAACCAAGCCCTGGTGATATTTAATGTGTATATATATTTACTTTGTCATTAATTGTTTTATTTTCGAAGTTTCCTCCGGACATACATATACACACAACTGCCCTTTATATAATTAACTATAAAACAAGTTCCTGAACATCCAATTCAGTAATAAACCTGATATCCTTTATGTTAGACATCTCTGTCCACATTTAGAAAAAACGTAAGAATTACATACCGTTTGGCTGGCATGCCTTCAATATGGTAACCTTTTTCGCATCGGAATTTGCAGCGACTACCAGCCTGGTGCGCCTTGTCGATCTGGCAGGACCGACTTGTCGGATATGCATTTGGATGCTCGACCGGTGAATGGCAAAAGGCCAGGCAATACGCATTCACCATTGACCAACGTCCATCAGCCTCACATGTCACCATACTGCCAGAACCTACACGAAAAAATATAATACGAAAAAATATAATACGAAAAAATAATGCACAAAAACACAGCTAAAATTTACACATCTAAGCCTTATCAAACACACATCTACTATTTCTTTTTACCCCCTAACGAAAAATATTAACACACTTTATCTTATTTTATTATGACAGAAAAAATTAACAATGATCACTAAGATCTTGTGGGGGTTATTTTCGTATTTGCCTGGGGATTTGTCTGCTCGTTTGGTGTCGCTGGTTCCCGCTAGGGGCCTCGTGTATTTAAGCGGCTGTTTTGAATTTCTCTTCCTCTTTACCTGCAGCTTTTTCCTCGCTACGAGACCACATGGGTTAGACAATTGTCATTCCCTTCTCGTTGGGGCTTCGGCCCTCAACGCCGGCTACTTATCACTGTAAGTGATTTATACAGCATGGACTATTCTCAGTCTCATGTCTGTACCTTTATATTATGTGTACTTTTATATTGTCAGTGACTTTTATGTATGTATGTCTATGTACACTATTCAATCTTCCATTGTTTATGTATCCTTTGCGTATTCATGTGTTGTACCATATTAAATGTTTTGTCCCTCAACCGGTGTCGAAGTTTGTTTGCGTTTCAACGAGTTATGACTTTGTCATAACCTTTGAATCTTACAATCTTATTAAAAAACAAACAAATAAATTTACCAATATAAATACGCGTATTTTACTAAATCAAAAAACAAAATTTTAATCATATATTAACAGAATCTTAACTTTTCTTTGCATGTCAATAATATTACTTATGAAATCAAAAATTCACATTTTTCAAGTATCACTTGATAACCATTGCTCCCAGGTCCACTCTAAATCGGAGTGGTAGTACCTGTTAGGGTCCCATCCATGGGTTAAATAGAAAAATATATTTATAAAAAAATTGTATTATCCATTAAGAATTGATTTATTTCAAAATTTCATCGGCATTAAATGACCCACTGAGATTGATATGCCGTAAAACAAAATCAAACCAAACTAAACCAATAATCAATTATATACAGAACAATATTCAACTTTCAAAGAAAGAAGACATATATTATTGTTGTCAGAAATATTGTTTTCTTAGTGAGCACATGAGAAGATTTAATTCTGGGGAAATATTTTTCTTTGGGATTCCCTATATTTGTAGAACCTGTCTGAAGAGGCTAGACTCATTTTGAGTTTCCGGTCAACATAAATATAACAGGATGATGTTTTGTTAAGTTTTTTGTTAAGTTTTTCTTTGAATAAGTGTTACATATATATCTTATTATAATGGAGATTGTGTGTTTTTCCGTCTGTAACCGACACTATATTACTACTCAAGTCATAATTCTCTTAGTTATTTATATAACTTTATCAATGATTTTATTTTTATTTAAACTTCAATTATTAATAAAATTGTTTTACATTTTTAATACTGTTAAACATATCTACATACTAATAACATGCAATTATATTTATATATACAACAAAATAGCGGTTTACAGTGTGAACGGGAAGACTAATTTGCATATTGATATTAAACATGTGATTTTAATAAATATGTGGTTATTATTATTCATTTCTAATTGTTTGGTTTTATTTTAATGAATATAAGCAAACATTTCTTCAATGAATCTTAAATGAAATCCGTTAACAAGAAAAGATAACTGTCATTTTATTCTTCACTTCCTCTTTTAACTTAATACTTAAATTAGAAAAAAATAACAATGAAAGACGAGAGTGATGGAAGAGTAAGTTTCATTTGTTCTATTTTTCGATTATACCCCCCTCCGTTTCAAATCTTTTTATCTGCGTTCTTATTTAGTTTCATTAGCCTTTCTAATTTAATATAATATATTATTACATTAAAACTTAAATACTTGCACCCGGAGGGTGCATATATTTGCTAGTTTTTATAAAGCCCATTACTCGTGTGCATAATCGTGGTCATCATCACCTGCTGAGACGCCCGTGGTTGCATCTCAGCTTGTCTCGGCTAGTCGTATATTTTCTTCTGATCATCTTTGGTAATTCTCTTAATACATTGTTTTTTTTTTCATATTCTAGAAATTTACACACGGTTGCATTTATTTGCATTATATATATATATATATATATATATATATATATATATATATATATATATAGGTATATGTAAAAACAAAATTTTTTTTGTGATGAAACAAAGAAAATACAGTGCTCAATCACAAATTGTAAGAGCTAATATTTATTTATTTTAGAAAGTTTTCACAGATCAATGTTCATTATAAACAGCGACCCAGGTTTCATGCTAAGTGGCAATCATCAGGTTGTTGAGCAAGATCCCATGGTGTTTGTTGAAGTTCTTTACTCAATGTCACATTTTGGACTGTATATAACGTCGGTTAGTTCCACGGACGCTATTATAGTTCGGATTTACTAAAAATAATTTTTTCTTTTTTATAATCCAGGATTATATATATATATATATATATATATATATATTTTGGTACAGGCAAATCTAAACAATGCTTTTAAGGGTAATCATTATGATCACCTATATAGGTGGATACGAAGGGAGTACAAAAAAAAAAGGAGGAGAGAAAAAAAATGTTTTATTTGATAAAAACAAGGGCCCTTTCGTCCGGTTGCTCATCAAGGTTATACAGCCGGAGACGACTAAAAGTCAAATTGTAAATTATAATAAATATGGGTATATACATGAGGGGGGGTAGGAAAAAAATTGTTTTAAATCCCCATATATATATATATATATATATATATATATATTATATATATATATAGAGAGAGAGAGAGAGAGAGATGCTGATAGGTACGCATCCTGCGTCACTGACGTATAAAAATCTAAAACAACGCATAAATATCGTATGCATGCGTCCCAGTGTTTCTTTCTTCTCCCACCATATTTAGCTAACAGTAAATACATTTCAATATTTTATTGGATATGAATTACACTGTATGGCGTACAAGGTAGGGGTTAGATGGCTTTAGTTGTTCATAAACAAAATCTCTATAATTTATTAAGAAACACTATTTTGGACCCATCAGATTTCCCAGGGACTCATTCAAATCAAATACATGCGTCCCAGGACGCACTAGATTAAAAAGCTATCAGCATCACTGCACACACACACACACACACACACACACACACACAAACACACACCACACACACACATATATATATATATATATATATATATATATATTGTAAAACACTCGAATTAAATAAAAAACTGGAAGACCCTCTCATCATTAAGCTCCCTGAATGTCTAACTCTAAGGAGATTATTATATGCTGGATCCCAAGCCATATAGGAGTGATGGGGAATGAAAGAGCTGACTCTGCAGCTAAATCGGCTCTAGATTTAATCATTGACAAGTTCAAGATACCATATACTGACTTGAAACCTAAAATTAATAGATTCCTTCATACAAAATGGCAAAAACACTGGAATAACAGCATCCACAATAAACTCTTCCTAATCAAATCCACTTTGGGAGGCTGCAGACTAACTTTAAGGAAGTCTACAAAGAAACAAGTCATTATGTTCCTATTATGCATTGGTCATACAAGACTAACACACTCCTATATACTCAAACAAGAACAACAAACACAATGTGAAAACATGTCAAACACCCCTGACAGTTAAACACTTATTCTTGGAATGCAGTTTTTTTTGCTCACATCAGAAACCG
>CM042166.1:53615726-53663093 GCA_023376005.1 Doryteuthis pealeii
CTGGACTCTTTAACCATGGCTAGATAACCAGTCTAGGAGAAGGAAAACTCTGAATTCAAACCTGTTAAACTCCGCTGAAGAAATTGACCTTGTGTCGCATCCTGCTCGTGTGGAGGGGTTGGTAAATATATATATATCATTCCAGAACCATCCCTAAGGGTGTGTTCCCCAACCGTGGGCTCATCCAACTCGCTCACTTCACCATTAATCACAATTTTAACAAGTCATGCTGTATATCTCTGCAGATTCAAGTGAAATAACTTGCAAATTCTTTTTATATTTGTCGGTAGCAATAAATTCCAATTGGTTTCTTTAATGTTTGATTTTAGAATACGGTTGTATTTTTGTCAAGATAATTACAGGGCCATGCTAGTCTGTCTCGAAGTTCTTGTATCATTGTCCCTTCTGTGTAAATTCTTTAGATGTTTAATCTTGGAGAAACTCCTGTCTCCAGTCGCATTAGTTACCCTTACGCACAAGTAGACCCATAGGGCTATTTCAACATTATGGAATGTAAAAAGTTCATTCATTGTCTACTACAAGCGTGTACGTATTTGCCCAGCCACTGTGCCATGTGCGGGATGTGACACAAGGTCATTTTTTAAGCGGAGAAAACCTATTTTGAATTCAGGGATTTTCTATTTCTCGACTGATTCACTAACGAAGGCTAAAGTGCCTAGTCTGCTAACAATTCACCCATAGCTGGGAATTCCCAAATGCATTAGCGAGAGGTGAAACGAAAATAGCATTGTCCAGGATTTGAACACGGGTCGCCGATTCCATATCTTATGAGAACAATCATTACGCAAATGACTAGTTTTAAAGGCATGTCAAACCATACGGGGTTACTTTATATCTAGAGGTTAATTTTTCATCTATTCAACCCATAGATGGGACCTTAACATGTATCTCCACTCTAAGTCAGGGTGAGCTTGGGACTAATGTCGATGAAGGGGTACTCCACACTCCCCAGAGCTCCATATTGGGACTTCACTACTAGATTCAGTTTAAAATCATACTCAGGATATCAAGACTCTCGGTCACAGCCTTCTAGAACAGATTTAATAAATAAAGTGTTGAAGTCACTCCACCCACTAAGCCAATGCCGTCAAAAATACCCCGTGCATTGTCCAGGTTGCTTCCCTGTAAATGGCCTGGCCGAAAGGAACTAATTTTCCCTCAAAGGCCACTACACCCACGAAATGGGGGGGGGGAAGGGGAGATGTAGAATAATCATACTAAGTTCCAATTACCGTCGAATTGGTAAGACAATACAACAAATAGTTGTAACTCAATACAGATCTAACCATGCTGCAATCCTACTGCAGAATGCCAGAGTATATAAGAAGCCTCATAGCATCATAGAAACTAAGCAGCCGGTCGGGACTCATGGAGTGGAATCACCCAGTGCATAGATGGACTATTCTTGAGTCCCATAAGTAACAGCTATCTTGAGCCTAGGCCAGTGGTGCTTAGCCAGTTGCTATTGTTCAGACAACAGTATACTGACTGAATGACTAACTGATTTCAACAGAAAGGTTGGGGTTTGTTATGAGCGCAGTAGGGTCTGTTAATCAAAAGAAAGTTTTTATCGTTTAATTGACAGTTCCATTTGAAGAAAATCTTGATTGGGCCCATCAGCGGAAGTTGGAAAAATATGAAGACCTACGTGAACAATGCGTCAGAAACGGATGGATAACAAATGTATTTCCCATTGAAATCGGGTGTCGGGGATTTATTACCAACTCAACCTCGGCATTTTTGTCTAAACTTGGACTTTCTCTACCAGACAAGAGGAAATACTTAAAAAAGATTCAGGAGAAAGCTCTAACCGCATCAGCATGGATATGGCAGTCCTATATTGTGACATCAACCGACAAAGTCTGGTGGTATCGTGAGATACTGCTGGGGCGCTCTGGGTTAGTGGTAATGATGCTTCGGCCCCGAAACCATGCCTGAACCAAGAGTCATCATCTGATGAAGGCTTTGTTGGTTGCAATGCTACTGTGTAAATACCAGTCATTGTATGAAGATTATTAGGTGTTTGGGCTAGACGTGACCAGCCGATTGATCGGAGGGGGCCTCTCTGACTGCCTGTCGTGCTTAAGTAAGTGCCAAAGTTGAGTGTTGCATGTCATGGACTGTGAAGCCACCAAGGTCCCGCCCTTGAACATCACAGGTCGCCACTCACGACCAACAGGTAGCTCCATTGATGGATTTAACCCCTCTGCAGAGGTGCAGTCGATCTATTCTTCTACCCCAGCTGACAGGGTGGTTCGACATAGTGAGATGTCGTATTTATAACTACATCACTATTTTGGAGGCGTGTGGTTTAATGGTTACCGTTGTAGGAAATGGACAAAAAGAGACAAGTTCAAATCCTGGACGAGGCTGTTATTTAACATAACGCTACTACTATTGAGAAACATATGAATCCAACTCTCCTCTCTCCAGCTATGGGTAAATTGTAGGGCAGACTTGGCTTTTTAACCTTGGTTAGGTAAGCATTCTAGGAGAAGGAAAATTCTGAATTCAAACACCTGTTAAACCCCGTTTAAGAAATTGACTTTGTATCACATCAACCTCGTGCAGAGGGGTTGGTAACCGCGTGGTGAGAAGATGGCATACTTGGGTAAATAATACTCGAAGTTATCTTTATTTTGAATATCATCATCATTATCATAACATTTTGGCAGTTGTACTTTTCCAGTCTTCTTCGGATCTCTCTCTCTCTCTCTCTCTCTCTCTCTCTCTCTCTCTCTCTCTCTCTCTCTCTCTCTCGATCAATCGGCTGGTCATGTCAAGCCATAGCACCTAATTGCCCCAGCCCTATTGACCTTATGGCAATCCCCAGCCATTTATATCATATGGGTGCTAGAAGGTGGTGGATGTGGGTCTACATATCCTGGGAATGATGTTAAACTCTATCTGATGGCGAGGTTACAGTTTTGGAGGTTTGGCGAATGTGTAGCACCCCTTCATCACCATTGCTCCCTGGTCCACTCTGATCCAGAGTGGTAGTACCTGTTAGGGTCCCATCTATGGGTTAAATAGAAAAACACGAGTTTAGAAACAAAATTTGATTATCCATTAAAAATGACTTTATTTCAAAACTTTATCGGCATTAAATGACCCACTGAGGTTGATATGCCATAAAATAAACGAAACGAAACGAAACGAAACTCTCTCTCTCTCTCTCTCTCTCTCTCTCTCTCTCTCTCTCTCTCTCTCTCTCTCTCTCTCTCTAGCTGGATGTCCCATACTTGTGACGTTGTGTCACATCATACCTGTGACAAACGGATTGAATGAATACCTAGCAGAATGATAGCAATACCCCCAAACCCACTCCCCGAGATTGAATAACGGATTTGGTTCGAATTCCCCGAGATGTTCCCGAAGAAAATCGAAACGTGATGATAACAACAGCCAAGATGAGAACACGAGTCTCACTACATCATTGTATAATAATTATTCAATTTTTTTTATTTGTTTGTTTTTTTTATGGGGTTTTTAACAAAAATCCCCCCATCTCCTTAGAAATAACGAACAGATTGCGATAAAAATGAACTAGAATTAGAAAAGGGACGGTTAATACTAGTTACTTTTCTAATTCTAGTAGGTACCACCAAAATACGTCACGTGATCGGTTTAGTTAAACCCCGCTTAAGAAATTCACCTTGTGCGGAGGGGTTGGGTAAAACATACTTCACTAATTTTGACAAAATGTATCTTAAACGTGAAACTTACCTTGCAATTGTGCTGGCGGGTTACACCTGAAAGAACAACTCTGCTTAAATGTGGTTCCCTGGGGGCAGATGAATGTTGCGTGCACCATCGCCGGCCATCGACAGTCGACAGGTATGCATGACACTTCGTCTGACCTTCGCCAAACACCATCTGCACAGATCACTTCATCAAGTTCATTCCGTATGCGATATCTGTCACAGACAAAAAATAAATTAATTAACATAAATTCTGAATATAGGATGCAGAGGTGACGAAACGGTTATCGTTGCAGGAAATGAACTCAACGTGCCGAGTTCGAATCCTGAACGAAGTTTTCTGCGTTAAAATTCGTCCGAATGTAACGTAATGGATGACTTAGAGAAAATGTAAATTGAATAAAGAAATGGACGGAAGGAGTGTCAGGGACTGAAATTAATCAGAGGCTTTTATCACAATACCGGGACAGTTCACTGCCGTGTAGTGGAGAGAGATGTTTAAAAGTAGCCGGAAAGGCGTGACGAACAAAGTGGGAGCTGGACGTCCGTCAACCTCTACCAGTGATGAGAAGATGCAGCGAGCACGAGAGATAAGGGCGAACCGGCCAGTTATCATCAATGGGGTAGCTTGTTCTCTGCATATTAGTCATGGGATTGCCTATCAAATCATCCACGATGAGTTAAGCTTCCATAAAAAATGAGTGCGGAAAACTTTTAAAAGTCCTTCGTATATATATATATATATATATATATATATATATATATATATATGAGGAGTGAATGATTGAATAAATCCGAAAAATGTGGTTGAGAGTAGAGGAAAATGTGGATATAACACAAACGACTATGTTCAATTGATATTTCGTTTCATTACTGGTTGAGACTTCTTCAGAAGCTTATTGATTTAAGTGCTTGTACATTCTGCTTTAATAGTGAAAAGGTAAACGGGTGGGGGAGGGAGAGAAAAGGGGATGGGTTATTGGTGGGTAGTTTAGGGGAATGAGAAGAATGTCGGGAGGGATTGGAATGTGTGGAAATGGTGTTTTCATTTTTTTTTACCCACTCCCTAAACATAAAATTTCTCTCCAAAGTCAACTGACTGACCCAAAAAAATGAAAACACCATTTCTACCCATTCCTCCTCAAGGGGTGGGGCGACTCAGGGACTGGGCAATAAACCCAACGCTTTCTCTTTAAATCACGGGGGCAAGTGTTGCCTTGGGGGAGGCCCTAGGGCCACGCCGTTAATTTCTTTACCGGTCCAGTGGCCAGTGCCAATAGACACAGGCCTACGAAAAACGGAGGCGAGAGATGTCGACCGATCTAGGATTATTCTATATCTTAAGGTTAGGGAATCGCGTTCATTATGTTCGTGTTCAGTTTTTTGTGATGTTAATACTTGATTTTTTTTCCTATCGATTAATTCTTAAGATGTATTTGACTTAAACTGGTACAACCACTCCGGGTCAGAGTGGACATGAAATTACAAGAAATTAGTGAATATATTTTTAGTACTTTTTAAGAGTGACGATTTTTTTCTTTGTTGTATTAGACTGAACGCCAATTCAAAATCATTCAAATTCTCGTTGTAATGGACACAACTATTACATACTCATTATACTGCTTCACCACTTCCGAAATAGAAGTATCAGTATCATCATGGATCGCTGTTACAATGGTAACCAAACAGGCTTCTTATATATTCACCCAATTCTTAAACACGAGCAGGATGTGACTCAAGGTCAATTTCTTATGCTGGTGTTGGTTGCTTTTTTTGTATTGCTGCACATCAACACTTTTTGGGTCATTTAATGCCGAATCGAGTCATTTTGATATTAGGTTGCTTTTAGTATTATTTGTATTATTCGGACTATTGTCCTCATCTTCATTGTTATTTATACAACGTTTCTGGATTCAGATGTTTTTGTTTTAAAGATAGACGTAGCTGATCTATATATATATATAATATATATATATATATATATATATATATATATATATATATTAATTAAGACAAACAATACAAACCAATCGGAAACCAGCGAAAACTACATAGGGATGGTGCAGGGTAGCTTTAAACAACGCTACTATAATCCATTTAACATCCTTCAAACACGAAAATAAGAGGAACGTGACAGCGCTATCCAACAAAGTATGGCAGTATAAGAAACAAGAAAAACATTTTAAATTAGAATGGAAAATACTAGACCAATCGAAGCCATACATAAATGGTAAAAAAAAATGCTCATTATGCACAACAGAAAAATTCCGTATTCTTCAAGGAATAAACTCCGAAGAAAATTTCCTAAACAACAAAACAGAAATTTTTCGAGCATGCCCACACAGGAAAAAATTCTTAATATGGAATTGGACTAACCAAAACATCAGACCGCCATAATTAAGAATTCATATATAAATAAACACACATAAACTAAAATAAATATAAAAACGAAAAAAATTTAAAATCACAATAAGAACAATGACGACAAATAGTGATGCCGTTGAATGACGAAAGCAAAATGCAGGAGCTATTAACGGATCGCGTGGACACGTGCCGGGAGTTTTAAAACTGTCCATTTTTTTCAAAAGTCAAACGCCTCTGAAGACGAATAACACCGAAAAAGTGTTATTCAGAAACCAATGGTAGGACCGACTTTATAATATAAATATATATATATATATATATATATATATATATATATATATATAGAGAGAGAGAGAGAGAAGAGAGAGAGTGAGAGAGAAAGAGAGAGAGAGAGTGAGAGAGAGAGAGAGAGAGAGAGGGTGGGGTTAAAGAACTTACCCATCTAAACATGTCACTTGACAAATGTCTCCTTCCCCTCGGCCTGTGCAGGTTGTGTTGGCATTATCCGTAATGAGCTGCTCACAAAATTTCCGCGGACATGTTTGATTAACGCATTGTTGAGAACGTGGGTTATAGAATTGTTCCTGGCTGCAACTCTCTGGTGTTATTGGATCAAAATGCTGAGAAGTTCGAAGACGGATGCCAGCAATTGCAATATTTGAAGAAGACAACGAAAGTTTGACACCTAGAAACAAACACAAAACAATAAAGATAAAAAGGAGAGTCCGAAAAATGAAAATAATACACACCTTTGAAGTTAGCTCAACAAATAACTTGAGCAGATACTGTCACTTCGATTGAGATTTACGAATTTATTTGCCAAAATAAAAACAGCAAATGATAAAAAAAATGAGAGTAAATTAGGGATAGACGATTTTGTCGTCTGCTAGGTATTTTAAAAGCGAATTAGAAATAATTAAATCTATTATTTAAGGTCAAACTTTGTCTAAATCGATAAGTAGTAACATAACAACCATAATTAAAAAAAGAAAAATATCATTACATATGCAGTTTATTTTTAATAGATTTAAAAGTATTTGTTTTGGTCAATTTCGACGATATCAGCCAGTCAGCCTCGTTTTCGATGTTTTTAAGTGCTTGTTTACAATTTTACTGTAACATTCGCGTTTGCAAAAAAAATTTACCAAAAATCAGGTAATTATCCGATTTTAATGAAATTTTCAGTATTGATTTAATAATTAATGAATTTTATAATGCATTAGTTATTTTATTTCAAAACTTTAATTTAGTATTTTTGCTATGAAAAATTAATATATAAAATTCATTTAAAATATGAAAAGCCTGACGTTCAGTTTAAAATCTTATATTTTTAGATTCTAAAAATAAATATCTACTTAATGCAAAACTTATTTTAGGCGCCAAAAGTAATAAGTTTTGAAGAAAAACTCGATTGAAAATGTACCCCCTCGCCCTTTTAAGCAGAAAAAACATTGATGTATAATTTTTTCTTTTATAAAATAATAGCCAATTGAATAATTATCGAAATGAATAAAAAAAAATCTCCAAAAAATTAATTATTTATTATTTTTTTACATTTTATTTTTCGATTTTCGGTACTTATTTTCTCATAGAAAAGCCACCGTAAAAAAAAATTGTTTCTATTCATAACTTTTATCTCATTATTTATACTGTAATTAATATAAAAAATGATCAACTTGCAAAACATTTTACGCCCCCAACATAAGGGGGTTAAAATTAAGTGACCTGAAAAAATTGAGAATGTTTTGAAATAAAATAAATAATGCATTATAAAGATCATTTATTAATACATAAATGAAAATTTCATTAAAATCCGATAATTTCCTGATTTTTGGTAAATTATTTTCTATAGGGGGGCTAAAGTCATTTTGTCAAAAACGAATTTTAAGCTCCGTTTGCCAGTCCCTAGAGTAAATAATTGATTCGTTACAACTTGGTTCTGTCTCTTTTTCTTGTTTCTTTCCTTCTCCGTTTCTGTACTCGTTCTTTCTCTCTTTCTCCAATTAATCCGTCTGTCTCCTTTTTCTCTTTGTTATCCTTTCTAGCTTCTTCTTACTCAATCTTTCTCTCTTTTTCACTTGTTTTCCTCTCTAACCTCACTCCGTCTCCGTGTATTCGCCCTTCTTCTCTTCACTCGTTCTTCCTCGCTTGTTGTCTTGTTTACTTTCTGCTATCTCACTGTCTTTTTTTAGTGAGTGCGCGATATGAACGCCTCCAGGGGAAAAATATATCTACCAAAAGTCAGAATCGGCCTTCCTAAACGAAATGTGACTTTTTCCTTTAGGGGTTTTTCGTGTACCTGAAACACTTTTCACAACACGCCCCCTTGATCTCAAGATCATCTTCACATCTCGTAGTCCCGTGACCAGTAAGCCTCAACTAAAAAATTCAGACCAATAACTTTACCCCCAGTTACAATATTAAACTTTTAAGTGGCTCACCATTGAACTTTTTTTTTTATCAAGCAATGGCAATACTCGAATACTGCTGTAGCGTTAGTTTCGTATTTGCCTGGAGAGTTGTCTGCCCGGTTTAGTTTGCTGGTGCCCGCTAAGTCTCATGTCTGTACTTTTATATGTTATAATGTACCATTCATGAATGTGTCTTCATCTTTATTTATGTACTCCTTGTTTATGTACCCTTTTACCTATGTACTTTGTATCTCGTCATATCCATGTGCTGTATATATTAAATGTTTTGTCTGTTAACCTTCGTCGGAGTTTTGTATTCAAAGTATATATAACTTTGAACCATTTCTTACACTGCCATCATCATAAAGATTGAGTAAGGGTGTGCATGTATAAAAAGTAAATAAGGGTGTCTGTGTATATATGTACAAAGAGTTGAGTAACGGTGTGTATATATGTACAAAGAGTTGAGTAATGGTGTGTATATATAATGTAAAAGAGTTGTGTAGTGGTGTTATATTATGTATAACAGTTAGATGGTGTGTATATATGTATAAAGAGTTGAGTAACGGTGTGTATATATGTACAAAGAGTTGTGGTGTGTATATATATGTATAAAGAGTTGAGTAACGGTGTGTATATATGTACAAAGAGTTGAGTAACGGTGTGTATATATGTACAAAGAGTTGTAACGGTGTGTATATATGTACAAAAGAGTTGAGTTGGTGTGTATATATGTATAAAGAGTTGAGTAATGGTGTGTATAATATGTATAAAGAGTTGTAACGTGTGTATATATGTACAAAGAGTTGAGTAACGGTGTGTATATATGTACAAAGAGTTGAGTAACGGTGTGTATATATGTATAAAGAGTTGTGTAACGGGTGTATATATGTACAAAGAGTTGTGTAACGGTGTGTATATATGTACAAAGAGTTGAGTAACGGTGTGTATATATGTACAAAGAGTTGAGTAACGGTATATATGTATAAAGAGTGTAACGGTGTGTATATATGTACAAAGAGTTGTGTAACGGTGTGTATATATGTACAAAGAGTTGAGTAACGGTGTGTATATATGTATAGTTGTGTAACGGTGTGTATATGTATTGAGTAACGGTGTGTATATATGTATAAAGAGTTGAGTAACGGTGTGTATATATGTATAAAGAGTATTACATGGGAAAGAGTATGTATGCATAAAGAGTCTGGTTGTTTTATAGTATACCAATCTTTTTCAGGCCATTTAAACTTTTTGAACATTTTTCATTAGATTTTGTTATGAGTTTATTCGCTTTGAATGAGCTTGTACGAGACAAAGCAGAGCTTCATGTAGATCGAAAATGTGATACTGTGCACCAAATGGTTTTAAAATATTTCAGAAAAGGAGAATACATAGAGATATAGATATGATGGTTGTGATCTATAGGGATTTGGCCCCTATATTTTTACGGCATGTGGAATTGAACAAATTAAAATAATTAAGTTTTCTTAAATAACTAGTTTACAATTGTATGTCATGAGTTTAGAATTAGGTAAACAAAAGATTATCGAAATAATATTAGTTTGGAAATATTTTAGAAACAATAGATAATTGTTTACAATGTAGATAATCTAAGGACAAAAGATTGTTTACAAACGAGAAATAATAGTTGAAAATTCCAATGATAATATTTATATCAATAGAAAACTGAACGGTCATTGGAATGCCATAAGTAACAGAATCAGCTGATATTTGAATATTCGATGGCAATATCTACGTCATTAGAAAACTACCGATATTCAATGAAATGCACAAAGATCAGCTGATTTTTGATGAATAATTAAAATTATAAAAAGACCCTTTTAGCTGAAAAACAACAGAGTGCCAGCTTACGCTCTTCCCGACTCGACAGAGTTGGGGCGAATGCCCTCTAACTCGACAGTAGAAGCGAAAGTTCTCCCCCAACAGCGACACAATGTGGAGAAGTCGCTGCCCGAAGACACAAAATGATATATCAGGTTGGTCTCGTATTTTCGTTTCCAATTTTCTCTCTCTCTCGCTCAACAACAACAAATTTCAATCACAAGTTTCAATCACAGACAAAACTGCTACAATGTTGACACAACCAATCGCACAAATATAAACAATACATGTCACACTTGTCACACACAACTACGTACAGACACATACAGTCACTAAAAGAACAATTGAATATACCAATTGTAAATTAATGTATACTAACAAATATATGCACCCTCCGGGTGCAAGTATTGAAGTTTTAATGTAATAAAATATTGTAATAAATTAGAAAGGCTAATGAAACTAAATAAGAATACAGATAAACAGTTTTGAAACAGAGGGAGTATAATCGAAAAATAGAACAACCGAAACTTACTCTTCCATCACTCTTGTCTTTCATTGTTATTTTTTCTAATTTAAGTATTTAGTTAAAAGAGGAAATAAAGAATAAAATGACAGTTATTTGTTCTTGTTAATGGATTTCATTTAAGATTTATTGAAGAGATGTTTGCTCATATTCATTAAAATAAAACCAAACATTTAGAAATCAATAATACTAAGCACATATTTATTAAAATTACATTTTTTATTTCAATATGCAAATTAGCCTTCCCATTCACATTGTAAACCGCTATTTTGTTGTATATATAAATATAATTGCATGTTGTTAGTATGTAGATAAGGTTAACAGTATTAATAATATAAAACAATTTTATTAATAATTGAGGTTTAAATAAAGATAAAATCATTGAGAATGTGATGTTAATAACTAACGGAATTGTGACTTGAGTAGTGATATAGTTTCGGTTACAGACAGAAAAACACACAATCTCCATTATAATAAGATAAAGTTTGTTTCCTTTATCAATGTTGTCTTCTTTTTTTGTTTTCTACAGATCAAAAGAAGTTGGTCTAAAAAGAAAATGTATTCAAGTCTGTATAATCACCTTTTGTTCTGAAGAAGGGCCGGCTGAGGTCATGTAGAATCGAAACGTATATTGGATTCGATTGACAGCTGGCAACTAATTTGTGTTCGAGGTAAGTGACACGATCTTCAGTGTCGATTAATTGCACGAGCAAAGATTTGGGTTCGGGGCTGTCGTATGTGCGGCCATCAGATCCCAGATAGATGACAACACCTACAGCGATCACTGGCCGTGCATAGTAAACCTGTAAAGAGAAAATAAATGAATTTTATGTATATCAGGGAAAGAACACGTCATATAGAAAATAATGAAATATATGTATACTTCATGGTTACCGTTGTTAGGCATTCCTCAACGGTGATTTATGGTCTATTTTCGATTTTGCATAAAATGTTTCAAATCTTCAAATTAATAAATCGATTTTTAGGAAAACGAAACTGTTAATTGAATCGTAAAAAATATAGGCAAAAGGTACAAATTATATATATCAATATATAAAGAAAGGTAGACAAACACGGGATGTTATGGAAACTGGATGTTTATTGTCGACGATGCAACGTTTCGGTCTATTAGAGCATCTTCAGGACTTGGATATAGTTCTTGCTTCAATGATGGATATACTCAAAATGCTGAAACAGAAGGTCGTCAGTAGGGGGAGGGGTGGTTGGGGGTGGATAGTGGATTTTCTTCTCCCTAGATGGGGAGTGTCAGAATGGTGGATGGGGTACCACATTTGTCAGTCTAGAAAATTGGATTGGACCACCATTGAGTTCTCTGGTGATTGTAAAAACATATATCCTCTAAGTATCTAGCAATTGATTGTTCACCCCTGACTGACAGTCGCTGGCGGCCGTAAGAGTAAGGAACTTGGCAGACGAAAATTTTGTCGGGTTTCGCCCCTGGCTAGAGGTAGCTGTTAAAAAATTCGAGCCGAATTGATGAGATGTAAACGTCGAAACACGTGTCTGTGGATGACTGATATATATATATATATATATATATATATATATATATATATATATATATATATATATATATATATTATATTATATATATATATATATATACATATACATATATATGTAAGAATGGAAAGGGAATTGAATCCGACAATATGAGGAAAAAAATAAGTAAAGAAAAGAAATGTAGATGGATAAAAATGAATTTAATCGATATCACTTACACATGTGTTTCGGTCCGTTTATCAAAATGTATACGGATTACGCTATTATTATTATTAACATAATCAGATGAAGTTGAAATAATGATAATAATAATAATAATAATAATAATAATAATAATAATAATAATAGGAAAAATGTAAAAATATTTAGTACACAGAGAGATTTTTTTACGACCTTCAGCAGAGTGAATTTTTTATTTTTTGAGTAGAGAAAAATCCGTTAAAATAAAAAATTCACTCCGTTGAAGGTCGTAAAAAAATCTCTCTGTGTACGGAATATTTTTACATTTTTCCTATTATTATTATTATCATTATTTCAAATTCATCTGATTATTATTGATAAACGGACCGAAACACATGTGTAAGTGATATCGATTAAAAGTGATATCAATTAAATTCATTTTTATCCATCTACATTTCTTTTCTTTACTCATTTTTTCCTCACATATATATGTACATATCAATATACATATATATGTATGTATCTTATTATAATGGAGATTGTGTGTTTTTCTGTCTGTAACCGAAACTATATTCCTACTCAAGTCACAATTCTCTTAGTTATTGACATCACATTCTCCATGATTTTATTTATATCTAAACCTCAATTATTAATAAAATTGTCATACATTATTAATACTGTTAACTATGTCTACATATTGACAACATGCTTAGTATTATTGATTTCTAACTGTTTGGTTTTATTTTAATGAATATAAGCAAAAATCTCTTCAATGAATCTTAAATGAAATCCATTAACAAGATAAAATAACTGTCATTTTATTCTTTACTTCCTCTTTTAAGTAAATACTTAAATTAGAAAAAATAACAATGAAAGACGAGAGTGATGGAAGAGTAAGTTTCAGTTGTTCCATTTTTTATTATACTCATTCTGTTTCAAATCTTTTATTATACTCCCTCTGTTTCAAATCTTTTTATTTGTATTCTTATTTAGTTTCATTAGCCTTTCTAATTTAATACAATATTTTATTACATTAAAACTTAAATACTTGCACCCGGAGGGTGCATATATTTGCTAGTGTATATAAAGAATAAATATATATAAAGAATATATATATATAAACAATAAATAAATATATAAATAACTAATAAATAGGCATAAAGAATAAATAAATACCAAATTGAAATCCTCCAGGATTGACTGTTCACCAAACGTGTAAAACTACTTGAAAAACAGAGCTGAATATAACGATTAAAAAAACAGTTTTAATCGTTAAATTTATCTCTTTCATTTCAAAACACTAGACATTCATACACACACACACACACACACACACACACACACACACACACACACACACTCGCTTACATAGTCACAATTGAGTTTCTGTTTGAAATAAAAAAAAATATAATGGGATGACCGTTAGTTAAATTTTTCTTTTTATATACAATATGAAAATGAAGGTCACCAAATCGATTATGTTTTAAAAAAAAAGTTATTGATATTTTAAATTAGCGACACGTGTTTCAAAACTGTTGATAGCTTCTTCAAGTGTTAATTAACCAGATTCTCCCTCTCTCTCTCCGTCTTCTCACTCTTTCTCTCTCTCTCTATCTCTCTCTCTCTCACTCTCTCTCTCTCTCTATATATATATATATATATATATATATATATATATATATATATATAGAGAGAGAGAGAGAGAGAGAGAGAGAGAGGGAGATTGAGTGAGTGAGTGTGTGTGCGTGTATGTGCGTTTGTGTATGTGTGCGTTAGAGGAGAGAGACAGACAGACAGACAGAGACAGAGACAGAGACAGACAGACAGACCGACAAAAACAAAGACAAAGATAGAACCAAAGAGAAAGAGACAGACAGACAGAGACAGACAGACAGACAGACAGAGACAGACAGACAGACAGACAGAGACAGAGACAGACAGACAGACAGACAGACAGACAAAAACAAAGACAAAGATAGAACCAGAGAGAAAGAGACAGACACAGACAGAGACAGAGACAGAGATATTGTGTGTGTGTGCGTTTTGTGCGAGTGTGTATGAGTGTGTTAGAGAGAGAGGGGGGAGAGAGATAGAGAGAGAGAGATTGAATGAGTGTGTGTGTGTGTGTGTGAGTGTGTGCGAGTGTGTATGTGTGTGTTAGAGAGACAGAGAGACAGAGAGACAGAGAGAGAGAGAGAGAGAGAGAGAGAGAGAGAGAGAGAGAGAGAGAGAGAGAGAGAGAATTGTACTCTGTTATCAGTTTTAAGCATGAGTGATGTAATCATAGGTTATATTTTTTTTGAATACTTTCAAATCCGAACCCATTCACCTGGTGTTTTAAATTGTGGAAACAAAAATGCAACATTTTATCAGCAATTAAATAATGAGTCAAGTTTTTGCCATTCACCATCTCCTACACACCGGGACAATCATAATATATATATATATATATATATATATATATATATACACCGTATATTTATATTTATATATAGATGTATATATATATATATAATATATATACTATATATATATAGATATATATATAATATATATATAGATGTTTATAATATAGATGTATATATATATATATATATATATATATATATATATATATATATATATATAGTGTGTGTGTGTGTGTGTATGTATATAAGCCAAATACATATGGTATTACAAAAATATTTTTCTAAATATTCGAAACACGCCACATACACGGATATATATATATATATATATATATATATATATATATATATATATATATAATGGAAAAGGTGACTTACCGGTGAATATGGTCATAACGAACAGTTTAACGCAATGAACACACACGTGTAATCGACTGCAATTAATCGGTATCTCGATTAATGCAGTGGATTTAACCCTGAAGATCATGATGGTGAAACTCGAGTAGGTTATTACTTGTACCTTTATTATTATATATATATATATATATATATATATATATTAATGCCTGTGCTATTTATTACAATTTTTATTACAGAAGCAAATTATATTAAACAGTGTTTCTATTGGGTTAAAAGGATGAAAAGAGTCTTTAGATTTAACAGTATATATATATATATATATATATATATATATATATATATATATATATATATATATATACAGGGTGGCGAAGAAGTCACTGAGGGGTTGCCATATGCTGCCATTTTACCATTAATAATTATTTTTTCTTTCTATTTCAAATATTGTATAGAAAATACTTTGGAAATTAATCATGAATAAGTATAGAGTTGAAGAACGTGCCAAAATTGTTAAACTGTGATATCGAAATCAGGAGTCAATTTTTAAAAAATCCCTAGTGACTTTTTTTTCAAATCCACACCAGTGACTTCTTGGCCACCCTGTATATATATATATATATATATATATATATATATATATATAAAGTTTTGTAGAAAAAACAACAAGATGTTAAAAGTTTTGCTGACAGAAATCTGTTTCAACATTATGAATATGTCTTTATCAAAGCAACATTGTAAGCGGACAAATTAATTACGAGGCACAGAACGCTCTCGATCGGTACAGGAATTTTCATAATTTAAAAAAAAATACGTATTTATTGTTAAAAATAAAATAAATTTATTTTTAACAATTATAAGCATTTTTATCATAAAAAGCTCAAAAGAGTTTGCATTAAAAGTGTATATGAATATCATTTGATAAAGACATATTCATAATGTCGAAACGGATTTCTGTCAGCAAAACTTTTAACATCTTGTTGTTTTTTCTACAAAACACATATTGTCGGATTCAATACCCATTTTTACCTTTCATATATATATATATATATATATTATATATATATATATATATATATATATATATATATATATTGGTGGGAAAATATGGAAATAAATCCGATGGTATGCAAAAATAAAAAAAGTCAGCAAGTCTCCACACGTGTCCAGGACTCTTCTGAGTATTCAAGCCGATCTTACTGTATTTTGGATGGTTCTCTATTCTTTCTCTGTGGGTTTTTCACACGATCGTTAGCTGGTGTTCTTTTACCGGAGTCTGACTATTATTATTATTATTATTATTATATTATTATTATTATTATTATTATTAAAACAATTTTGAAAGTTGATGATTTCTCGTGTCTCTTTGTTGGGACAAGCATTCAACACGATTGTATTTTACTGCTCGGGTTCAATTTAACGAAAGGATCAGCTCCATGGAGTCACAAGGTTACCCAGATGTTTGGTAGGCAGTTAGTGAAAACAGGAATTGGGTAAGGATAGGAAGTGTGTGAACAAGTCTATGATAGGGGATGATATGTGTTTTTTAAGTACAAGCCTTTCATTTTCCTTCGTTTTCTCTTTCATTTTCTCTAGGCTTTCTTTCTTTTCTTTCTCTGTCGATTCTAAGGCCGCTAGAATATGCACAATGCATCCACTATACACGGGTAAGGAACCCTGACCCCCACAAACAAAAATATTGTCGTCGATATGAGACTAAATTGCAGTTGATGGCGAGATTGCAGTACTTGCTGTTATTCCCAGGTCTACTTGGGATGGGCCGGGTTAGCTCAGTCGGTAGAGCGTTCGGCTAAAAACCATAAGGTTCTTAGTTCGATACCGGTCCTCGCCAAAAATCCTACACATTTTATTGGCATCAACTCGTCTTTTTTATCAATTTTCTTTCAACATATCGTTATCGTAGACTATATCTGCGCGGTAAAGTGAGGAGCTGATGGTAGGTGTGGCGCTCCATCTCAGATGCTAAAACAATCTCCTTGGTCTAGCGCTATTGAAAAGGGGATATACACCCTCACTGACTGGCTGATACCGACTTTAGGCCGCCCCGTCGACTTTACTTATATATATATATATATATATAGGGTGAACCATAATGATGAGACACATTTTAAATGCTATTTTCTTTGATTACAAAAGAGCCACAGAGTAGTAAGTATATTTATTACATAACCGATACACAGAAATTTTACATGTAATCTAAGATTTGAATATTATTTTCTTTACATTGTCACAATTTTGACGAAATCATTTGAGAGCTCGATTTCTTATATCACGTAAAGTGTGGTTTAAGCACATCAACTGGAATAGCTGTTATCTCTCTACAGATGCTTTCTTTCAGTTCCACTGTCATGTGGGGTTACCTGAAAGATCGGGTATATGCAGGCAGGCTCCACACAAAAGCGGAACTGAAAGAAAGCGTCCGTAGAGAGATAACAGCTATTCCAGTTGATATGCTAAACCACACTTTACGTGATATGAGAAATCGAACTCTCGAAAGTTTTTGTCATGATGGTGACCATCTTAAGGACAAAATATTCAAATATTAGATTACATGTAAAACTCCTGTGTATCTGTTATGTAATAAATGTACTTAGTTTTATGTGTTGTTTTCATAATCTGAAAGAATAGCATTTAAAATGTGTCTTATCATTATGGTCTACCATATATATATATATATATATATACATATATATATATATATGTATAAGTATTAACTTACCGGTGGGTATAAGAACGATCGTTGGAAGCGCACAATATCCAGAGGTTAAGGTTAAGAAAAAACAAATACAAAGTGCTCAATACAATCAATATATATATATATATATATATATATATATATATATATATATTAATTATTTGTTATTATTATTGGAGAAATGATAATAAAGTGCCCGATTACTTCTGTAAGAGCTGTATTTATATATTTATAGTCACCAATACATTTAAAAGTCCGTTTTACCAATGGTTTCGGAACATCACTTTTAGGTGATTACCCGTCATCAGAAACGTTTCTGATGACGGATAATCACCTAAAAGTGATGTTCCAAAACCATTGGTAAAACGGACTTTTAAATGTATTGGTGACTATAAATAAGTATATATATAAATATATATATATATATATATATATATATATATATATATATATATATAGATAGATAGATAGATAAAAGGGTATGAAAAACACAATATATTTTAGAATGAAAAATATTTTTATATCTTTTTCATTGCTGATATTGACAATATTTCGATTTATTACAAATCATCATCAGAGCATAATGATAATTAGGTCCGTCTTTGGACGTAAATGTTTTTTGATCTGGATTCTTCAAGAGAAAAAGAGAAAATAATTTGAATTCAAACTGGAAGTATTGTTTTTCCCAATCGCTTCATCTCGATCATTCGCTGCGTCACGTTCTTTCGCTGCGTCACGCTCTTTCGCTACGTCAATTTCATTCGGTGTAAGAGTTTTCATGAGAAAAAATAAATATTTAAAATTCAAAAAACAGAAAAATTCTCTTTTTCAAAAAGAAAGAAAAAAAAAAAAAAAAAGAGAGTGGTAACACGTTTTCTAGCCAATTAGTATATATATATATATATATATATATATATATATATATATATAAAATAAAATAAAAATTTAAAAAGTTATATTCAAATCCAAGTCAAATATACAGATACACACACAGAAAGTATGGATACTACTGTAAAAAAACTCAAAAAACAAAAAAACAAAAAAAAATAAATAAAAAACAGACAAATAGATGGTCAGAAAGATTTAAAAAATAAATAAAACTCACACATACACAACTAACGACAAATCCAGCTCCCAAAAACACATACACATCCACTTTAACCCATCCTCACCATTCCAAAATTCTTACCAAACACCTGCATCTCCACATGAACACTCCCCATTTAGAGGAAGAAAATCCACTACCCACCCCCACCCCAGCTACCCCTGCCCCTACTGACAACATACTGTTTTTCACCATTCTGAAAATGTACTTCTTTGAAGCAAGAACTGGGCTTTTGTCCTGATGATGGTCAAAATGGCCGAAATGTTGTATCGTCGACAATAAACATCCAGTTTCCATAACATCCCGTGTTTGTCTACCTTTCTCCATATATATATATATATATATATATATATATATTAGCTCATTCTATATGATGAGATATTACAAAGTTCACTATCTATTCACCCGAGAACTCATTCTATTCTAATAGCATCCTATTATTATTGTAAACAAGTTATATGTGCGAGTAATTGTAAACAGGTGACATATACAAGAGCCACTGCCAGCGGCTTTTGATAGGATTGAATTGGTGGAAGGGCCACTGTGAACGGCTTAAAATGGACAAAGGGTTAAAAGGGAAAATAGGGTTCTTGCCTTAATCCAATAATCATGAGCATCAAAATAATTCGTGTTGCATGGGCGCCATGTGCCCGAAAGTTCGACGTTGTTTTTGCACACCTAGAACGAGAGAAAACAAACAATTAATAGTTTATAAAATAATTGGTGAATAAAATGATTGATTAATGAAAGAAAGAAAAAAATGAAAGCAAAAACACAAGATATCAATCTCGGAGATTCTATCAAGCCAACAGATAAACCCATTGGGGGAGTCTTAGCCTCTGCAGAGGTGCAGTCGGTGTATTCTAAAGTGCCAGCAGACAGGGATGAGAGGGAGGCAGTAGTCTGGATGGGCTCACTTCTTCCTTTGATTTCCAGTTCCTCTAGTCTTTTTTTCAAAGCTTTTTATGACTGATCCTAGTGCTCCAACTACAATTGGTATCACTTTGATTCTCATATTCCACAGCCTTTTCAATTTTCTGGCAAGGTCTAGGTATTTGTCTATCTTTTTGTTTTCCTTCATCTTTACCCTGTGATCTGCTGGAATTGCGAAGTCTACCAGTTGACAAGTTCTCTCTCTCTTTTTTTTTAATCAACACTATTGATTGGGATAGGGTGATCCATCTTTATCTCAAAGTCCCAGGGAATTTTATGCGTTTCATTCTCTAGAACAGATTCTGGTTTATGCATATACCATTTTGTTGTATGGTCAAAATTTAATTTTTTGCATAATTCCCTGTGAATAACCTTCTCAACCCAGTCATGCCTATCTTTGTATTCCCCTTTGTGTTAGTTTGAGAGAAAGAAAGAGAGAGAGAGGGGGGTGGAATTTAGTCTGGTTTAAAACTCAATTTGGATGCACCCTGTGACAGAAGTAGTTGGCAACGGACATCATGGTTTACAAATTGCCATTACTCCCATGTCCACTCTGGCTTCGAGTGGTTGTATTTGCCAGGTTCCCATAAATGGGTCAAATTGATTTATGTAAAATTCGATAGTGCAAAAAAAAAAAAAAAGAATTTGAAAACAACTTCCCAAAAATGTAAATATGCACGTACTAGGAACGGGATTCCATAACCTCAAGACATAAAATAACCCTACACGGGTTGAAATGCCGTTAAAATCAACCAATAAATCAATCAAACCAGTTTTTAATTTTTTCTTTCAATAATCGAACGGGAAATGTGATTAGAAAACATTAACTCAATGGTTTTACGCAGCTTTAAGTTTAAATTTGTTTAGATGATTTTCAGTCAAGGTTGCCAATCTGAAAAATAAAGATGTCCTGATGTAGCTTTTGTGTGTGTATATGTATGTGTGTGTGTAAGAGAAAGATATATATAGAGAGAGGGAAATGGAAAAAAAGAGGGTAACAGAAACAGAAAACAAGTGTGTCTGTGTGTGTCTGTGTGTGTGTGTGTGTGTGTGTGTGTGTGTGTAAAAGAGAGATGGGGAGAGAGTTGAAATAGCGAAAGATATAGGAACAGAAACAGAAAGTATGTGTGTGTATGTGTGTGTGTGTGTGTGTGTGTGTGTGTGTGTGTGTGTGTAAAAGAGAGATGGGGAGAGAGTTGGATAGAGAGAAAGAGATAGAAACAGAAACAGAAAGTATGTGTATGTGTGTGTGTATGTATGTGTGTGCATGTATGTGTCTGTGTATGTGTGTGTGTGCGTAAAAGAGAGATGGGGAGAGAGTTGGAAATGGTGAAAGAGATAGAAACAGAAACAGAAAGCGAGTGTGTGTGTGAGAGAGAGAGAGAGTGTGTGTAAGAGAGAGAAAGATATATATATATATAATATTATATATATATATATATATAGAAAAGAGAGAGAGAGAGAGGGGGAGAGGGAGAAGGGGAGTTTGCGCGCTCCTACTTCGTTTATACATGTAACATAGTGCTTTGCAATCGAGAAGACTTGGCCTATTTTGTATCGTAATCATTCTATCTTAATTGCCTGATACGGATCCCCCCTTTTCCCCTTGGGTTTGTTATTTTTTTGTTTTGTTTTATCTATTTATCTATTTATCTATTATTCACACAGTTAAACACTTTCGCCTTTGAAACCTGACCTCTCGTTCACGGACTGTCGGATGCACTGGGTCAGGCGTGTGGCTTTGCCGATACGATCGCGTCGCTTGTCTCTTTTGATATTGAACCCCGACCGCCTGGAACACGACAGCCCGATAGAGTAATGGCTTGACCGGTGATGAGAGCTACCACATAAAAGATAGATATGAACTGACCGAGGTCGATAGTGATACGTACTTATATACCACACTTTGGATTGACTGATAGTCGTTTGCTAAGATATTGATAGATCTCAAATGGCAGAGACAGGATTTTATCTATTACATATATTTTGAAAAAAACAACTTTATCTCAATGAAAATGATATGAGATAACAATCTCGAAAAGAAAAGTTCACTTAAAAGTGCTCGGTATATCTGACCTTGTGCCATACTAAGCTAAGCTCTTCAAATATTTACTCTCTTGACTATATATCGAGAGAGAATTCTTCGGGGCATTTCGGACTCAGTTGGTAGCGCTGATTCCCAATTGCTGAGTGTTGAGTATCTGGCCGCCATCCTTAGTTCCAGATGTAGTAAATAAGTAAGCAAGCTAATAAGAATCCGGTGTTATAGTATTCTTTGTAAGTCCGTCGTCCAAGATGGTCCGAGTGTCAATGAGTTAAGACTAGAATCAGGCCTCTATAAATACAACAACAGCAGCAGCAGCACTGTCAGTGATTGGACAATAGGAATCTTTCTCAGGTCATGTGATAGTCAACGAGTCTATATTTAGAAGTGACTTATATATCAAAAGAATTCCAACACACCCCCTTTTTTGATATAATGGGGCTATTTTCAACAATATTAAATCCTTCCATTGAGGAAAAATACAATCAGTTCATTGAGAAATGTTTACAGTTTACAATAAATTCATTAAGAAATTTATAATTTCAATTTTGTAGTAAAAGCAAAAATAATATTACTATTACTAATCTTAGATCTTACCAACCCTATTTTGTAAAAAAAAATATTAATTATTATTATTACCTTGAAATATTTCTTCTCACCCGAGACTGGTCATTGATCATCGTAACCTTCAGGCGTGTGATAGCCACAATCTCACAGGCTGGTATTCTATTCTTCCACTTCGCATAGGACTAATTCTTTTGACTAAAGGTATGCCTCCAACTACCCACCCTCCAGCTATGGGAAAATAGTAAGGCATACTGGGCTCTTTCATCATCATCATGTTGCGCATGCCGCACGGGTATCCATGACAATCTTTCGCCAACCTTCTCTACCATTCATTACACCTGGAAGCTCCTCTGTGGAGCAGCCAGCATCTTCACATAGCTGGTCAATGTAGGTCCTTGCTGGGCGCCCCACACTTGCATGTCCATGTGTTGGCTTCCACAGGAGAACGTCGCTTATGAGTTCATCCTTGCTTCTCCAGCAGTGTCCTGCATGCCTCCTCCGTCTCATTCGGATAGTTTGTGAGATGGGGGGCAGGTGACCGTACAGCTGTTTCCTTGTGGGGTGCTGTTTCCATGACTTGTTCAAGACTGCTCGCAGCATTCTTGTGCATTTCCCATCTAGCTTATTCTCAAGACGCTTTGTTAGGGTCCAGGTGGTGCAGTCATATAGCAGCACCGACACAACCACAGCCTGGCAGAACCTTAACCTTAGTTAAATAACCAGTCTAGGTGAAGGAAAACTCTGAATTCAAATCTGTTAGACTACGCTTAAGAAATTGACTTTGTGTCACACATATTACAGATTAACTATGGATTCGAATTGAAATAGGTAATCTGAACATTAGCTACTTAAATAAGATTAACATTCCCTTGTTTCTTTTACTTTGAGGAAGCCATCTGTTTTGGTCGCCTATTTTGATTTCTCCGTAATCAATACAGCTGCATGTTTTAACACGAAAATATCATAAAATGTGTTCTTAATAGCAATTAAGTTCATTTCAAATAATGCACAAGCAGAATTAAGAACACATTTTATGATATTTTCGTTTTAAAACATTCAGTTTTTACTGATTCGAACAAATTCGTATTTTCAGTGTAGATTTTTGGTGAAATGAAAATAGCCCACCAAAACAGACGGCTTCCTCAAAGTAAAAGAAACAAGAGGAGGTTACTCTCATTTATGTAACTAAGGTTCAGATTACCTTGAAATATTTCTTCTCACCTGAAACCGGGTCGGTGCTCCAATGAGAACTTCTTCGGAGCATTTCGGACTCAGTTGGTAGTGCGGATTTCCGATAGCCGAGACTGGCCATTGATCATCGTAGCCTTCAGGCGTGTGATAGCCACAATCTCGCAGGCTGGTATTCTGTTCATCCTCTTCGCATATCCCGTCGCCGTCGTGTCGATAACAGAGACTGGGTGTGCCTGAAATACATGCACAACAATAGATTGAGAGACAAACAGAGAGGAATATAAGTAACAGTTAAAGCAAATTAAAAAGCTAGAAAATAACACATTACTCGATAAGTCCCGGGACTAACTAATAAAACAACAACTTTTAGGCAAAATTTGACTTTATAGGACCAGTTCATCTCAGTTGGTAGAGTCTTCGGCTAGGAATCACAAGGTTCCTGGTTCGATGCCGGTCCTCACCAACTCAGCGTATGAGTAGCACAGGGGTCTGTGCGGTAAAGTAAGGAGCTGGTGGTAGGTTTGGCGCTTCACCTCAGATGCTAAAATAATCTCCTCGGTCTAGCGCTAGTGAAAAGGGGTTAGACTCCCTTACTGTCTGGCTGATACCGACATTAGGCCGCCCCGACGACTTTATTTTTTAACTTACATTAAACTAAACAGAAGCTGGTCAGCAAGGAAGCGCTAGGTTTCGGCTTCGATACCGGCCCTAGCCAACTCAGTGAAAGAGTAGCACATGGACCTGTAAAGTGAGGAGCTAATGGTAGGTATGCTGCTCCACCTCAGACGCCAAAACAATCTTTTATTACTTCTATCCGTCGAATTAAGGGCTAAGCTACAAGTTTGGGGTAACTAGTGTGTATTGAACACGCTGTGGATCGAACACACGGCATTGATGGTGTGTAAAACTAACTTTACAACCCCCCTCTCTACAATAACCCCCTGTAGCGAGGCTTATAATACACCGATTGTATCTCTTTCAGGGGTATGACCCCTCTTAATAAGGAGGTTCTGAGTAAATTGCGTCCAGTTCTGGAACCGAGATATGAACTCTCTCTCTCTCTCTCTCTCTCTCTCTCTCTCTCTCTCTCTCTCTGTCTCCTCTCTCTCTCTCTGTCTTTCTCTCTCTCTCTCTCTCTCCCTTTCTCTCTCGCCTTCTCTCTCTCTCTCTCTCTGTCTTTCTCTCTCACTCTGTCTTTCTCTCTCGCTTTTTCAATTTCACTCTCTCTCTCTTTTTCTCTCTCTCCCCTATCTCTCACACTTTCTCGCCTTCTCTCTCCAATCTCTCTCCCTTTCTCTCTCTCTCTCTTCCTCTCCCCCTTCTCTCTCTGGAAAGCAAATTGAAGTAAAAATTTATTAGGAGGCTTCAGTTAGATAACTGATAGGTTACAAATCAATTATGTACGATAGTGTTGGCATAATTGTGGCATATAAGACGTGCTACAATACACCACTTAGATTTATAGACTAAGCGAGTTCACGTGGTTTAACCATCAGCCAATCTACAGCCGGAATACGTGGATGGTTGACTACTTAATCACTGATACCGTGAGACGTCCATTTGCAATCATTGACGAAGGACTTGCAATACTGAAGAGCACCCAGGAACAACCAAAGGATTCTTTACCAAGGATTTCCGCTGGACAATCGCTCTTGCTTAAAGCCTAAAGGATGGCCCATAAAATCGTAACAGGTAGTGTAGTTAAAATCAGACTAACGCTTTTACGGAAAAGTACGGAGTTAGTTGATTGACATGATTTAACCCTTTTCCCCCTTGACTCTGATTCGCCAGAGCAAACGTGAGAAACGTAGAGAAATCATATTTGGCTAGGTGACGAGACTAGACGGATTGCAATGGCGGTCTCTCTGTTCGAGGTCAAAATCTCCGCGCCATTATCTTGAGATAGGTTTTAATGAAATGAAATATGAGCTCTAAAACAAAAAAAGTCTTGTGTTCGTTATTCAAGCACTAAGAAACGGACACAGACAACAACAATAAAACACAAGGCAGAATATCAAGACAAGAAATCAACAAGAAACCTAAGACAAAAGATAAAGAAGAAATCCAGCCCAAGCCCAGATTGATGAAATATAAGAATACAGATTATGATAGCTGATCCAGCTTAAAAGAATATTCAACTTAGAACCAGCTGAAAAAAATATAGGTTTCTATTATAAAAGTCAGTATGATGAAAGGTAAAAGAAAAAACAACGGTATGAATTGTGCTAACAAGCGTCTGTTTCTACTGTTTATGTTTATACAATGTAATCCTAATGCAATTATCTCATAAACTAAGATAAAAACAATAGTAGAGGGAATTGTATCAAACATTCGTCATGTTCAGAGCATAGTCATATGAATGATGAAAAGGAAATTAATGGCTAACACGATAATTCCAACTAACACACACGTTCTAGATTGGAATGTCTTTTTTTTTTTAAATTAATACCGTAAATGCTCGAGTATAATCCGCATTTTTTCCCAAAATTTAAAGGTCAAAATCCCTAGTGCGTACTATATACGACGTTAAAAAGGAAAAATATTTTCTTAGCAATGTCCGAGTCTCTATTTGCTGTCCGTTTATTCAGACGCATTTTGTGATGTCGGGCGCGAAAATACCTTAAGCTAAGCCTGAAAGCAATGAACTCATAAAAGAATCATCCATAACTTGCAGTAAGCAATATTTATTAAAATAAAAGTATTCAAAAAACAGAATAGCATATAATAAAAACAATTTGCCAACATATTTACATTCCCATATAACAGTTAAGAACATCGCCATTATTATATTACGCATGCGCAGAAGTGTTTGTTCGACTAGGTGCTGCTGGCTTAATTACGCACAAATCGTGCTTAATAATTTTCTGAAAATAAAATGCGCAAAAAAGCTACACGTTTGCATTATGTTATATATACAATGATAATAAAGGACATTACCGTATACATTTTTACAAACCAAGGACGTTATATAGACCTCCTTGACTCCTGTTAGAGAAGGGATGCGTATTATACACAATGTTTAGGTTTTTCAGAGGTACAGCTCCTTAAAAAATCCCTTGCGTATTATACTCAAGGGCGGACTATACTCGAGGATTTAGGGTATAATAAAAAAAAACAACGTATTTTGGTTAAAAATAACAATTTCTATTTTTAAACCATAAAGTTTCAAATCTCGATGAGAAAAACTCATCAAATTTTGAAAAATAAAGATATATATACCCAAACAACTACGGGAGTGAATGAGCTCTGATGATGATTTTTGTAAAATCGAAATATTGATCAATATCAGCTATGATTATATTAAATTGTTTTCTTCTTTAACAGCAGTGTGTGATGTTTCATTCCACTTTTCTTACTCATATATATATATATATATATATATATATATATTAAAAGAAAGTTATTCAAAACAATCAAGCCACGAACTAGAATGTAAATAAGGGGGCTGTAATATATTCAAGAGAAATATGACGCGATCCAGGAAATATACGGTGAATAAATCCGTGAGGTCTGCTTTTTGCTATTTTGAAATGACTCCCATGTGACGAAATGTTAAGGCAAGGTCTTTAAATTACTGATTGGATGTGCTGTAATCAATATATATAAAGTCAGTATGCAATACTTAAATCTATATGAAGTCTATATATAACATATCATAACATAACATTTTTACCTTTACACCGATAAAATTTTTCGACTTCACAATCCGTTGTACAACCGTCACCATCGTTGACGTTACCGTCATCACATAGTTCCCCAAGGTTCCTGCAAAAAAAGAAAAAAAGAAAAGAGAATTAGACAATAACAGATAATGTTAAACCACCATCTTGTTCTTATCAGCCGTTGGTCATCATCTCTTGGCACCCCACCCTGTCGTCTGGGGCGTTAGAATGCACCGCTGCAGAGGGGTAAGACTCCCCTAAATGGGGTCACCTGTTGGCCGTGGGTGGCGACCCATGATGCTTAAGGATGAAGTCTTGGTGGATGAGCAGTCCATGACCTGCAACACTCAATCTTAGACCTTTACTTAGGCTAAAGGGTCGGTCGGAGAGGCCCCCTCTGATCAATCGGCTGGTCATGTCAAGCTCTAGCACCTATATGATTGCCCCAACCCTATTGCCCTTATTGCAGGCCCCAACCCCTTTTTGTCATATGAGTGCATGAAGGCGTTGGTTGAGGGTCTACATATCCTAGGAATGATGTTAAACTAACTGATGATGAGGTTCCAGTTTTGGAGGTTTGGGGAATGTGTAGAACCCTTTCATCTCCATTGCTTCCTGGTCCACTCTGATCCGGAGTGGTAATACCTGTTAGGCTGCCATCTATGGGTTAAATAGAAAAATGTATATAATTGTGTATCCATTAAGAATTGATTTATTTCAAAACTTTATCGGCATTAAATGACCCACTGAGTTTGAGATGCCGTAAAACAAAACAAAACACACCCCTGCCGCTATCTTTCATCGCTCAACGCTTTGCCCAGTTCTTTACTGCTGCGATAAATAAACAACATAATTTCTTTTCTTCTGCACATTCTTTCTTATCATATGTTCAAATCCTGGACGAGGCTTATGGCATTTCACATAGCGCTAATACCCTTGGAAAAAGTATGCATCCGTCTACTCTAGGTATGGGTAAATAGTAGGGCAGACTGGGCTATTTAGCCTTGGCTATGTAACCATTCAAGGAGAAGGAAAACTCTGAAATCAAACCTGTTAAACTCCGCTTAAGAAACTGACCTTCTGTTGCATCTTACTCGTGCAGATGGGTTAGTAATATATATATATATATATATATATATATATATATTGGTAATATATATATATATATATATATATATATATATATATATGTATGTATGTATGTATAGATAGATAGATAGATAGATGGATAGATGGATAGATAAATGTTTTAGTTTATATTTATTTGCATTGGAATAATTTTGCTACCATTGGTTTCTTGCTGTGTAGCAGTCATCAGGCAACGAAAATGTTTTGAAAACACTTGCTACAGAGCAAGAAAGCAATGGTAGCAAAATTGTTCCAATGAAAATAGATATAAACTAAAACATTTATTCATTTATTTATCTATTAACGCTCTATCACAGATATTGAGCACTCTTCTAATAACACTGTACGTTGGATTAATATAATAGTCCCAACCATACACATTGATATATATAATATTATATATTATATATATATATATATACACGCACACACACACACACACACACACATATTATATATATATGTGTGTGTGTGTGTATGTGTGTGTGTGTGTGTTATTGTATGTATTTACCAAGCCCTTCCGCCAAAGAGCAGGATATGACACATTTCCAGCAGTTTGAATTCCGTCGTTTAGACGGGTTGCAAATTTTTCAAAAAGTACATATATGTATATATATATAGTTTTTTTTCGTAGTTAGGGTCTTTCCACGTGTGGTTTAACCAAGCTGATGCAGGTAGACCGTAAGGAGAGCTCAATGTGCCTAATACCAGTGAGTAAAAGAACAGAGCGAGATATTTAGTAAATGAAGAAAAAACTCTAAACTTGCTTCATTCAATAAGGAGAGCTCAATGTGCCTAATACCAGTGAGTAAAAGAACAGAGCAAGATATTTAGTAAATGAAGAATATATATATATATATATATATATATATATATATATGTAAATGTCTCATCTTTCTTCCCGAGCAATGACGGGTACCTCTACTAGTATGAATATCTTTATGACTTGTCCGCGACTTTTGCGCTCATAAAACTAACAAGTCACATGCGATCATCTCAGATCTCTGTGGTCTTTGCGTGTCCAAGTGGATCGAAGTCATTCCAGTTGCGCGCGCTCCGGTTGGTCGCGGCAGATGTTGTGGTCAATTGGCCGTGACAAATTGCCCAGCGCGTCTCCCATGTCCAACAATGAACTAACGGTCAAGGATAAAGAGTTTGCTTCCATGATGACATTCGCATATTTTAGGTCAATCACTGTTTGAAAAATTGCTGTTCGCGAGTGGATTAAACCGTGGGGATGGATCAATGGTTCCCGCTTTGGAGTCTAGAACACATGATACAGCGTTCAAATTCTCTTGTGGGTGACCATTTCGAAGAACAGCAGTGAAAGAACCTACTTGCCTGAATACTCCACGCCTTTCGTTATAAGAAATATTTTCTTACTGCAGAAGGTATTATAATCTCTCTCTCTCTCTCTCTCTCTCTCTCTCTCTCTCTCTCTCTCTCTCTCTCTCTCTCTCTCTCTCTAAGTAACTTGATTGCTGATTTGATTTTGAACATTACCCTTTCTTTCTCAGTTGGAGTCAACTCAACACTTATTATCTTATTACATGAACATTTAAAAAAGCAATATCTGCAGGACTTTGCTCAGTATTCTTGATTATTGTAATCTTTTGCTTCAATGCATATTTTATTTTATTAAATTCACGAGTTCTTTGTTTTTCTGCCTTGATAGATGTGACCTTATTGTGAGATGAGTAAATTACCCAAATATCTATAACTCCTTTCACTTCACACCATAAACTGTAACCGACTTCACCACCATAAACTGGTAACCCCGACTCATACACCATATATTAAGCTGTTGGCATTTCACATGGGATTCATACCTTTCCCAAGGTATGAATCCAATTCTCCACCAGTTATGGGTAAATAGCAGGCAGACTGGACTCTTTAACCATGGCTAGGAAACCATATATATATATATATATATATATATATATATATATATATATATTAAGCGAATGTAGCAAACTAGGACAATGAGAATACAAGGCTAGGCATGACTGGGTCAGAAATAGAATCCACTGGAAATTGTGCTGGAAACTAAATTTTGACCATAACACAAAATGGTAAATGCACAAACAAGAATCAATTCTTGAAAATGCAATGCATGAAATTCTCTGTGACTTTGAGATTAAGACGGATCAGTTTGTACAGTATTGGTCCAAACTTGTGCATAGAATCATACAAGAATATGGAGGTGCGTTATGTGATGTTTACTTTGGTTTGGTTTGATTTGTTTTAAGGCATATCAATCTCAGTGGGTCATTTAATGCCGATAAAGTTTTGAAATGAATTAATTCTTAATGGACACTCAATTTTTGTTTATAAACTCATGTTTTTCTATTTAACCCATAGATGGAACCTAACAGGTACTACCACTCCGGGTCAGAGTGGACCAGGGAGCAATGGTGATGAAGGGGCTGCTTCACATTCTCCAGACCTCCAGAACTGGAACCTCACCATCAGATAGAGTTTAACATCATTCCCAGGACATGAAGACCCTCAGCTGCCGCCTTCTAGCACCATACCTGACAATGTCTGATTGTGAAGGTATGGGTTTGGTTTAGTTTGTTTTGTTTTGTTTTGTTTTACGGCATTTCAACTTCAGCGGGTCATTTAATGCCGACAAAGATTTGAAATAAATTTCTTTCTTAATGGATACTCAATTTTTTTTATAAACCCATGTTTTCTATTTAACGTTGGGACCTAATATATATATATATTATATATATATATATATATATATATATATATATATATATGTGTGTGTCTGTGTGTGTCTGTGTGTGTATGTATGTATAGATAGATAGATAGATAGATAGATATGCTAGCACTTCTGAATAAGTAGGATGTGACATAAGCTCAATTTCCTTAGCGAAGTGTAAAGGTTTGCCTTATAGACTAATTGGCTAACCAAGATCCCAGTCTGCCCTACTATTTATCCATAGCTAGAAGGAGAATAGTTGGTTTCATTCCTTCCCCAAATGGTATTAGCACTACGTGAAATGTAAACAACCTCGTCCAGGATTTGAACACGTCTCGTCATGTCCATTTCCTATGAAGGTAACCATTACACGACGTGCCTCCAAATATATATATATATATATATCATTTGTATTATTCGGACTATTTTCCTTATGTTTATTGTAATCTACACAACGTTTCGGGCGATCTTTAGTCTTCTTCAAGTATTTCTTGTCGGACTCGGGAAAATTCTTGAACTAGGGAAACCCCTCCACGAACGTAAAGACAGCAGTCCTAATGATACAAATTATACAAATTACTAAGCCTCATCCAAAAAATTCAGAGAATAATATATATATATTAAGGTGTATCATAAAAGTATCGAGATTGAAGCTGTATTTTTCATTTTTTTTCAGAATACAAGCTGTCCTAAAAGTGCTAAGTTTGAAGCTGAACAATGAATGAGACGTTAAAAATTGACCGTGTGTTAAACCCTGCTCGTGTGGAGGGATTGATAAATATATATAAGGTATGGACTATCGATCTTACCTCACCCAAACCTTTTTGGTGCCACGGAAAAGTAAGTTTGAAAGCACCCAATCTTGAATGTCCTTGTGCCAGTATTAAGTGGCCTAGCTTAGTTAAGACTTAAACAAGGTTATTTTGTTATCGCAGCGAACACACAAGAAGAAATGTAAATTCAGATAGTTACACTAGAGGTTTTCATTTTCAATTGTCGTTCTCGTTCTTCTTCTTCTTTTTTCTTCTTCTTCTTCTTCTTCTTCTTCTTCTTTCTTCTTCTTCTTCTTCTTCTTCTTCCAAGGATTACGGATTGCGTTATTTTAATTCGGATCTCGAATTACAGAAGAGCAAATCCTAATTATCTACTTAATCTAAGCTCTGTCTTCTTCCTCTTCCTAATTATCCCATTTTTTGCGTTTTTATACTTTGGTTATTTTCTTTTCTTTTCTTTTCTTTTGCCGCTCCAAGGAATTGTTTAAACAAAGAGAACAGGTAATAATCTCTCTCCCGCTCGCTCTCTCTCTCCCCCGTCTCTCTCTCTCTCGCTCTCTCTCTCTCTCTCTCTCTCTCTCTCTGGTTCTATCTCTGTCTTTGTCTTTGTCTCTCTCTGGTTCTATATCTATCTATCTATCATCTATCTATCTATCGTTGTCTCTCTCTCTGGCTCCGTCTCTCTCTCTCACTCTCTCTCTATCTTTCTCTCTCTCTATCTATCTATCTATCTCTCACTCTCTCAGTCTCCGTCCCTGTCTCTCTCTCTTTTCTCCCTTTTCTCCCTCTTCTCCCTCTTTTCTCTCCTCTCTATTTCTCTCTCTCTCTCTCTTTCTCTCTCTTTATCTATCTATCTATCTATCTATCTACCTATCTCAGTCTCCGTCCCTGTCTCTCTTTCTTTTTCTCTCTCTTCTCCTCTTCTCTCTCTTCTCTATTTCTCCCCCCTCTCTCTCTCTTTCTCTCTCTTTAACTATCTATCTATCTATCTATCTCTCACCCTCTCAGTCTCCGTTCCTGTCTCTCTTTCTCTATTTTTCTCTCTCTTCTCCCTCTTCTCTCTCTTCTCTATTTCTCTCTCTCTCTCTCTTTATCTATCTATCTATCTATCTATCACACACACATACGCACTCGTGTGCAACTTCGGTCTCGCTTCCTCCATTCACTATCTCTATTTTTCTGCATCTCTTTATTTCGTTCATTGTCCCTCCTTTTTATCACTCTCTTCTCTCCTCTCTCTCTCTCTTCTTTCTCACACACACACTCTCCAATATTTCCCTCCTCCTCTCATCTCTCTCTCTCTCTTTCTTACACACACGCACACACACACACGCACACACATTGGCGACTTCGGTCACTCTACCTCGATACACAATCTATTTCTTTTTCTGCGTTTCTTTATTTCTTTCTCTGTCTCTCCTTCTTTTCTCTCCCTCCCTCTCTTTCATACACACACGATCACACACACACACACACACACACACACACATATATATATATTTACCAACTCCTCCGCCGAGTAGAATGTGACACAAGGTCAATTTCTTAAGCGGGGTTTAACAGGTTTGAATTCAGAGCTTTCCTTCTCCTAGACCGGTCTGCCCTACTATTTACCCATAGCTAGAGGGAGAGTAGAATTCATACCTTTCCCAATGGTATTAGCGTTAAGGAAATGTAATTACCACGTCCAGGATTTGAACTCGGAAAAGTATCCTACCAGTGCTCCAAATGTAGTAAGGAACGTATATTTAAAGTAAATGTATTGTGGTAATTTACCATGCACGCATAAACTCTTCCAACGAAAATAGCAGCAGGTTCTGCACTTAAGCGAGAGTTCAAATCCTGGAGGAAGCTGTTTGCATTTCATTTAGCGTTCATATCCTTGGAAAAAGCATGAATCCATCTGTTCTCTCCTCAGCTGGGGGTAAATAATAGGTCAAATTTGGTTCTGTAGTCTTGTTTAGACAACTAGTCTAGGAGCAAGAAATCCCTGAATTTACTTAACTTAAAAATCAACCTTGTGTCATCTGGGGGGGGGGGGCGAATAAATGCCCAAACAGTTGATGTAATAACAGTTAGACGGCGGAAAATATATTTCAGAATTAGCGGCTTCTATATCTCAATACAATTGTCCACCCATTAAATAAAGCGCACCTTGATCACACCAGTCCGCTCGATGAGATGGACTTCGTAGACATTTTCCTGGCATTGCAGCACTGAAAAGTTGTGGAATCTAGTTATGGTGACTATATTTTAGAAAATAGTAGCTGAAGACCTGCTCAATCCAACGGTGTAATTTCCGTAAAATTACCCCGGTAATTTCCGTAAAAGTTACGAGAGCTAAATATTTCAGCAGATAGCCGATAAGACAGCCTCGCGTGAGACCTTTTCATTTGTATATGTTTTTATTACTGTCCTTTGTTAATATTTTCTCCCGTGTATCTTTTCTCTGGCCCCTAACCAGGCACAACAAAAGGAAAGGTATGAATCTAACTATTCTCGCTCCAGCAATGAGTAAATAATAGGACAGACTGGGCTATTTAACCTTGTTTAAGAAACAGATATTTGAGAAGGAAAATCTTGCATTCAAAACTCCACTTAAGAAATCGACCACTCGTTGAACCCTGCTTGTGTCGAGTAGTTGGTAAGAAAAAAAAGGTTATTTCCTATAACTCCAACCCACTAAAGGGGAACCACTCTGAATGAATTTTATCTTTTAATTAATCTACCCATTATTTTCCCATTATATTAACCCTAAACCCCTAAGCCTAAGCCTAACCCCTAACCCCTAACCCTAACCCTGTCTTCTTTTTTTGTCTAGTAGATCAATAAATAAATAAATAACTTATCAGAGTGGTTCCCCTTTTTTTAGGTTGGAGTTATAGGAAATAACCGAAAAAAAAGGATTAATTTAAAAGGTTTAGTTTGGTCTTGTGTAGACCGAGAGCCTCTCACAACTCGTAGATTGTTCCTTTTATTACTTATCTCCAGAGGTTAGAAGTATCGTATACTTACGTTTCAACTCTTCCATTTCCACAAAATGGCTGTCCGTGTTGATAATGTAATGGCGGTGAAGGTCCGCTCACTTTGTTGCCAATATTCACTTGGATTGTGTAGCTATAATTCACACCGCGCATTACCGAACTGCAAAATTAAATAAACAAGAAATAAATAATTCATATATGCTTACTCATTTCCCAAAATTACAATTTTTAAAGACAGATTTATTTATTTTCATGGTTATGCATACAACTCCTGTTGGCCTGTGTGTGAGTGAGTGTGTGTGTGTGTGTGAGTGAGTATGTCTGTGTAAGAGAGAGAAACAGAGAAAGAAGAGAGAGAGAGAGAGAGAGAGTGATATATATATATATTATATATATATATATATATATCTCTCTCTCTTTCTCTCTGTCTCTCTGTCTCTCTCTATCTCTCTCTCTCTCTATATATATATATATAGAGAGAGAGAGAGAGAGAGAGAGAAGGAGAGAGAGAGGGGGGAAGGAGAGAGAGAGGGAGAGAGAGATAGAGTGTATGAAATGGGGCAGCAAGCGATAGAAAAAGAGATAGAGAAAATAAGACAGAGAAGGAGAGAGAAAGAAAGAGAGAGAGAGAGAGGGGGATGGCAGAGAGAGGACCTTGCTCAGGATCTCATCACTTGTGTGTGTGTCTGGGGAGGTATGTGAGATGAGAAGACTTTGCTAAGAATCTTACCATGTGCGTGGATGTGTGTGTGTGTGTGTGTGTGTGTGTGCAAGGAAAACACTAGAGAATGAAAGAGAGGGAGAGGAAAGGGGGAATTATAGGGAGGGAGAGAGAATGCAATACTAACGGAAATAAAGATGGAATATAAGAGAAACAATAGAAAAGAAAGATAGAGAAAGAAAGAAAGCGAATGGGTGAGTGTGTGTGTGTGTGTGTGTGTGTGTGTGTGTGTGTGTGTGTGTGTGTGTTAGAGAGAGAAGGGGGAGAGGGGAAGGGAATAAGAGAGAAATAACAACGAAGTATAATTTTCAGGCCCGTCTTGAAAGAGAAAGATAGAATATTAAAAAAAAAACTTTAGAAAATCACATTATATCAATTTTTGAACATTTATTTGTTTTTGTTTTTTTGAAAAAATAAGTATTTCACTCTATAGCAAAATATTACTCAGTACTTGGTGAAGAATCCCTTGTTGGCAAGTACAGCAGCCAGGCATTTCCTGTAGTTGGTCACCATGGGGGGATTTTGGCCCACACATCTTTGCAGATTCTCACGAAATCTTTAAGGTTTGTTGGTTGGCTAAGGCTAGTGGCTCAAGAAGAAGCACATTAAGGTAATGGGGTGGCCTAGTTAGTCTTCAGACGTTAATCCTTTAGAGAAATCCGTGGAGGGAGCTGAAGCTTTGAGTTTCTGAACGACAAACTAAATAGAAGCATCAGTATCATAATGGACAGCTGTTACCTTTGAAATGATAATTAAAATCATCCATTCCTTGCTTAATAGAAGCATGAACAGCATCATGGACAACTATTAAATATGAAATACTAATTAGAATGTTTCACTCCTTTCTAAATAGAAGTATCAATATCATCATGGACGGTTGTTACCAGGGTAACTCATTGGGTTTACGGGTTGTCTAGTCAGCTTAGAAAGATATGCTTATACGAAGGCCTGTAAGCGTTACAATTTTTTTTAAATCAGAGAGCTCCAAAATTGGGATCGCACCACAAGATGCAGTTTAACGTTATACCCAGGACACTAAGACCCTCAGCCACCGCCTTCTAGCACATGATAAAAAAGGATTGGGGGTTTGCCCAAAGATCAATATGGTCGGGTCAATCATATAGATTCTAGGGATTGAAGTGATTAGCTGATCGATTGGAGCGGACCTCTCCGACCACCCATCTGGATAAGTAATGACCAAAATGATGTGTTGCATATTATGGACTGCTCAGTCACCAGGATTCCATCCTTAAGCATCACAGTTCACCACCCACAGCCAACAGGTGGCCACATTGGTGGGTTTCCACCCCTCTGCATATGTGTAGCTAGCATATTCTACTGCCCCAGACAACAGGGCTGGCCTAGGATTGGTTCATTGCATATGCATTCTACCTGTAAAAACTTGGTAACCAACTACAGGAAACTCCTAGCTGATGTGCTTGCCAACAAGGGTTTCTTCACCAATATTGAGTTATATTTTGCTATGGGGTGAAATACTTATTTTTTCCATAAAATCTTACTATAATAGAGATTGTGTGTTTTTCTGTCTGTAACCGAAACTATATCACAGTTCCCTTAATTATATACGTCTCATTCTTCATGATTTTATTTTTATCTAAACTTCAATTATTAATAAAATATTTCACATTATTATTATTGTTAACAATGTCAACATGCTAAGAACATGAAATTATGTTTATACAACGAAATAGCAGTTTACAGTGTGAACGGGATGGCTAATTTGCATATTGATATTAAAAATTTGATTTTAATAAATATGTGCTTAGTATTATTGATTTCCAATTGTTTGGTTTTATCTTTATAAATAAGAGCAAACATTTCGGAGATAAATCTTTAAATAAAATCTATTAACAAAAAGAAATAACTGTAATTTTATTCTTTACTTCCAATTTTAACCAAATAGTTAAATTAGAAAAATTTAGCAAAAAAGGACGGCAGAGATGGAAGAGAGAGTTTCAGTTGTTCTATTTTTCGATTAAACCCCCTCTATTTCAAATCTTTTTATCTGCATTCCTATTTAGTTTCATTAACCTTGCTAATTTAATATAATACTTTATTAAATTAAAACTTAAATACTTGCACCCGGAAGGTGCATATGTTTGCTAGTACAAATAAATGTTCAAAAGTTGTGAAATATTTATTTTCCCCACTGTATGTATTAAAATATCTGATTGGTTTTCCGACCACACCAGTCTCAACGATACTGTAGAGACCGTTGTTGTTTGGTGAGTGTGTGGTTGAAGAGTTGAAGAAGATCCGAGTTATGGGTCCCCACCATTTATATGTATAAGACTACGGAAATGTAGTTTCCATAGGTAACAAAAGAAGAAGACAAAATTGATAAAAGAAACAAACTTTATATACATTAATTTACAATTGGTATATTCAATTGTTCTTTCAGTGGTGTTGCAGACTGTATGTGTCTGTACATAGTCGTATGTGACAAGTGTGACATGTATTGTTTATATTTGTACGATTGAGGCAGTTTTGTCTGTGATTGAAACTTTTTGTTGAGCGAGATAGAGAAAATTGGAAACGAAAATACGAGACCAACCTGATATATCATTTTGTGTCTTCGGGCAGCGACTTCTCCCCATTGTGTCGATGTTGGGGGAGAACTTTCGCTCCTACTGTCGAGTTAGAAGCAACAGCTCCAACTCTGTCGAGTCGGGAAGAGCGTAAGCTCCATCTGTCCGTCTGTTGTTTTTCAGCTCTATGGGCCTTTTTATAATTTTATTTTTGTCATTGTACATTCTGATAGCGTACCCATGGAATTTAAACCATTGTTTCTAAAATATTTCTAAACTAATATTCATTCGATTCTCTTTTGTTTACCTAATTCTAGACTCATGACATATCATTGTAAAACTAGCTATTTAAGAAAACTTAATTATCTTAATTTGGTCAATTCCACTTGCCGTAAAAATATAGGGGCCGATCCCTATAATACCTTCACTGAAGAACATCCCTTAAAATTTGGAACATGCTCGCGACGACGGAATGCAACACGTGGGAATGCCAAGTTTCTCATTTAGTGACAAATGCCACAAATGTGACGGATATTTTCGCCGCGTACCATTCACTGATATCGGCCATGACTCCACGCTCTGCTGCCGACAAAATCGGGTAGGCCAAGCGTAGGTAATACGCTGATCTCACAGATCGCTAAATTTTCAAATCAATAGCGTCTGGGACCACTGGAACCCATGGAGACCAAAACCGACATTCTTATTCGGGTAAAAATCGGACAACGTGTCACTCGTGTCACTTTCAATTCTAGCGAGACGGCCTTTTCTGCACCAGTGAGTGTCCTTCGTCTGCTGCAACGCAGCTGTGATCGCCAAGGCCTCGATGGATCCACATCATGTCTGTTATATAATCGGGTGTGTCGAAAGCGGGTTCGATTGGTGATGGACAGAAAAAGTTGATGAACACTTTTTGTGTTATAGAGTCATATGTTGCGAACCCCACGTGGTGTAATAATCAGTGGGGTGAAGCCAAACTTGGCGACTTCCTTCTAGATCAATTTACTACACCTACAAAAGAATCTTCTCCTTAACTAGACCACAGTTAAGTTATGTATCTGTACATATATAAACGGCAGTTGTGTGTATATGTGTGTCCGGAGGAAACTTCGAAAAGAACACAATTAACAACAAAGTAACTATATATACACATTAAATATCACCAGGGCTCGGTTTTTTAACAAAAATAATAAAGATTTGATTTATATTTGTGATGATAATTAGGAAAATAAAATTAAATGATAACTATGAATACTAAAGAATCTTCCTAAATTGGACCACAGTTCGGACTAGGAACCTCGAGGTTCCGGGTTCAATACCGGCCCCCACCAACTCAGCGTATGAGTAGCACAGGGATCCGTGCGATAAAATGAGGAGCTGAAGGTAAGTGTGGCGCTCCACTTCAGACACCAAAACAATCTACTTGGTCTAGCGCCATAGAAAGGTGGAAAGACTCCCTCGCTGTCTGGTTGATACCGACTTTAGATCGCTTCGTCGACTTTACTTTTACTTACAGCAATTAACTTGGTTCGTCTTTTATTAGTTAGCAAGCTGGATTAGTAGACTATTGTTAAATGAGTTCGATTCTCACTGGGTGCCCTATACTTCTGACCTTTTACCACTGTTTAGAAATATGTGGTGAAGTCAAATATAGTTGTCTGCCCTGGATCAGTTTATTATAACTACCAAAGTATGTTCACTTTAATTGGACCATAGTTAAGTTATATTGAATTACACTTGTGTAAAACAATTACGCTGTTCGTCTTTTATTACAGTTAGCGAACTGGATAAGCAGACCATTGTTAATGAGCTCGATTCTCACTGGGTGCCTTATACTTCCTGCCTTGCACAACTATTTAGAAATATGTGGTGAATTCAAACATAGTTGACATCCACTGCATCAGTTCACTATAAATACAAAAGAATCTTCTCCTAAACTGGACCATAGTTAAGTTATATTGATTAAAGACCGAGTTAATGAGCCCCTTTTTTAATATGGAAATTATTTTCCAGGGATTATTAATACAAACAGGACAGTCCCCATTGCGTAGTTATTAACGAGCTTGACTACAACATCGCAGTAAGCGAGTTCGAATCCCAGTCGCGTTATTACATTCACTTTCGAACTGGAGGAAGGGATAACCCCCTCACGCCCTAGTTATGGGTTAAAATACGCCCGTTTTAGCTCAGTAGGTAGAGTGTCCGGCTGGGTACCTCAACGTTCCTGGTTCGATACCGGCCCCACTAACTCAGCGTATGTGTAGCACAGGGATCTGTGCGGTAAATTGAGGAGCTGATGGTAGGTGTGGCGTCCCGTCTCAAAATGCTAAATAACAATTTCCTTGGTCTAGTGCTAGGGAAAAGGGGTAGATCCCCCTCACTGTCTGACTGATACCGACTTTAGATCCCCCTGACGACTTTACTTAATGTTTTTTACATGGATGGCTTTGGCATTAAATAACTCATGAAGGTTGATATGCCATTAAACAAAGAAACCAAACCAAATGACCGCAGACACACATTAATTGTTATATATTTGAATTCTTTTTAGGGGTTTCCCGTCGTTTGTCAGTCATATGGAAGTTCGATCTCACTGACGAGTTAAAGCGACAATTCTACCAGGCCGTAGTTGTATCAGTGCTACTGTACGGTTGCACCACCTGGACCCTAACGAAGCAACTGGAGAATAAATTAGACCGCAGCTGCACAAGAATGCTGCGTGCAGTCTTAAACAAGATTTGGAAACAATACCCCACGAAAAACAGCTGTACGGCCACCTGCCCCATATCACACAAACCATCCGTGCAAGGCGAACGAGACACGCCGGGCACTGCTAGAGAAGCAAGGACGAATTCATAAGTCACGTTCTTCTGTGGAAACCATCACATGGACACGCCAGCGTGAGCTGACCAGCAAGGACATACATTGACCAGCTCTGTGCGGATACTGGATGCAGCGCAGAGGACCTCACAGGAGCAATAAATGATAGAGAATATTGGCGAGAAATTGTGATGGATATCCGCGCAACATGATGATGATGATACTGTAATGGTTAACAGCTAGTCTCGTATATCTATTCTGAATAGCGAGTTCGATCCTCGCTAGATTCTCCATACTTGAGACCTTGTCTCACATCCTAACCGTGGTGAAAGGGTTGGGCCCTGCCTTAATTTACGCTATGTTTTAGCGAGCCGGCGTCAGACGAATTTCCGGCTCAAGTTAGATATTTTCCGAGTTTTGTTTTTGTCATTTTTTTATCGGAAAATTATTGTAGATATTTTGACCGCTTACTCCAGATTTCTATCGGCAAATCAATGTAAATATTTTACAACCATTTTTTAAAATCAAGATTATTAGAATCTTTACATACTGAACTATTTTGCTATAGCTCTTAAGTAAACATATAAAACGTTGCAATAATCGAATTATCATACTGGTATATCCATAGGTTCTGCTTGTACTTGTTAACTTGTGTCACATCCTACCCCTGGCGAACGGTTTGGGGTAAATATATCCATATACTTTCCATGTTTAACTAAGAAGGATGCTCCGAAATTAATACCTTCTATCTATTTCCACATATCTACAACATATATGAGGGGCCGGGTTAGCTCAGTCGGTAGAGCATTCGGCTAGAAACCACAAGGTTCCTAGTTCGATACCGGTTCCCGCCAACTCAGCGTAAGAGTAGCACAGGGATCTGTGCGGTAAAGTAAGGAGCTGATGGTAGGTGTGGCGCTCCACCCCAGATGCTAAAACAATCTCCTTGGTCTAGCGCTATTGAAAAGGGGATAGACTCCCTCGCTGATACCGACTTTAGGCCGCCCCGACGACTTTACTTTTTACTTTACAACATATATAGGGAACGTAATAATACAGTTGGATAGAGCATGTTTTCAGCAATATATCCATATTTTTCCGTCGTGGTTACAATCACTAGACAACAAGATATGGAAACAATACCCCACGAAAAAACTGTACGACCACCTGCCCCATATCACACAAACTATCCGTGCAAGGCGAACGAGACACACCAGGCACTGCTAGAGAAGCATGGACGAATTCATAAGTCACGTTCTTCTGTGGAAACCATCATATTGGTACGCCAGCGTGGGTTGACCAGCAAAGACAAACATTGACCAGCTCTGTGCGGATACTGGATGCAGCGCAGAGGACCTCCCAGGAGCAATGAATGATAGGGAATGTTGGCGAGAAATTGTCATGGATATCCGCGCAATATGATGGGTATTGCGGTTGAAATCGAACTTAACGGACCTATATTCCACCATCGTGTGTCACCCCGCCGAAAGAAAAAAATATACCAGGAATCAGGGAATTAACCGAATTTAATAAAATTACCAGTGTTGATATATTAATGAATAAAATATATAATACACCAGTTGTTTTATTAAAAAAAAACTCAGTTAACTTTCAATCACGTATCTTTGAGAATCTGTGTTACGCCTCAAAGATACGTGGTTCTAAGTTACCTGACCTGGAAAATGTACAATTTTTCAAATAAAATGACTGGTGCATTATATATTTTATTCATTAATATATCAACACTGAAAATGTCATTAAATTCGGTTAATTCTCTGATTTTTTTTTCTTCGGGGTGACACGATGGTGGAATATAGGTCCGTTAAGTTCGATTTCAACTGCAATACCCACTTCTTATGTTGGCCCACGATTCCAGAGACGTGTGTTGGTGGAATTGTAGTAGAGGCTGAATACTTCCAATACTAACTCATATTTTGTTTCTTCCTTACAGATAATAACAGAACGGCAGTACAACTTGTACAAAGCAAAGGTGTGTCACTAACTCCCCCATGCGGAAATAATTGGAACTATTGACATTCATCGAAGCCTGTGAACTTTTACGGAGATCAGAGCGTCGGCCACGTGACAGTTTTATCTTTTAAAATCTAATTATCGGGTGGCTTTTTACTTTTTTTTTTTTTGCAAATAATAATTTCTTAAAATTCCTTTTTATTGATCATATTTTTATTGTTTCTTTTTTTTTTATCTTTAGTTTTCAGATGTTTTTTTCCCAACACAGATTCTTTCTTTCTTTCTTTCTTTCTTCTTTTTCTTTCTTTCTTTCTTTCTTTCTCTTTCTTCTTTCTTTCTTCTTTCTTTCTTCTTTCTTTCTTCTTTCTATCCTTTTTCTTTCTTTTTTCTTTCTTCTTTCTTTCTTCTTTCTTTCTTTCTTTTTCTTTCTTTCTTTATTACTTTCGTTCGTTCTTTCTTAGATCACACCTTTCTTCTGTGTTTCTTTCTTTCTTTCTTCTTCCTCCTATTTCCTTAATTACGTGTTTTCTTTCTTTCTTTCGTTCTTTATTTATTTCTTATTCAGTCGATCATATAATTTCTGTCTGGTCTGTCCTGTCTGTCTGTCGTCTGTCTTTCTTTCTTTCTTTTCTTTTTCTTCCTATTTTCTATATATTCTTTGATTGCATGTTTTCTTTCTTTCTTTCTTTCTTTTTTATTTATTATTCATTTGATCATATCTTTCTGTCTTTCTTTTTTATCCTTCCTATTTTTTCTATATATCTCCTTCATTGCTTTTCTTTTCTTTCTTTCTTTCTTTCTTTCTTTCTTTCTTACTGTTTTATTTCTATCTTTAAAAAAATTCAAAGAATTCCTTTATTCCATTCTTCTTTCTTTTTTCTATTTTCTTCCCTCCCTTCCTGCCTTTTAATCCTCTTATTTTCTAGAGATTTATTTTTTATTCATTTGTCTCGTTCGATTTTGAGTTTTCTTTCTTTCTTTCTTTCATTCTCTTTCTTTCCTTTCTTTTCCTTTTTTTTTCTTTTTTTCTTTCTTCTTTGTTCTCTTTTCTACCTTTCCTCATCTATTCGATTGATGATTAATTGATTTTCCTTCCTTTCTTTCTTTCCTTTCTTTCTTTTTTCTTTATTCTTTCATTCTTTCTCCTCTCATAATAATTTCCTTGTTTGTTTCTTTTTCATTCTTTCTTCCTCTATTTTTTCTAATATATTTTTTCCTTTGATTTTTTTCTTCTTTTTATTTTTCTTTCTTCTCTTCTTTTCTTTTTTCTTTCTTTTTTTCTTTCTTTTTTTTTTCTGATATTTTATATTTATTTGCTTTTTTTCTTTCACTTTTTTCTTTTTGTAAAAATTCAACATTCATTTCTATAATTGATTTATTTAATCTCTCTCTCTCTCCTCTCTCTCTCTCTCTCTCTCTCTCTCTCTCTCTCTCTCACTCACTCACTCACTCTCTCTCGTCTCCTCTCTCTAAAATATATATTATGTATGTGTATGTATGCATGTGTCACTGTCTATATATCTCACTTACTATCTATCTACCTATCTATCTAATCCTACCTATTAATCTATCTATCGACCTACCTACCTACCTACCTATTTATATATATATATATATATATATATATACCTACCTACCTATACCTACCTACCTACCCTACCTACTATCTATCTATCTATTTTTACCTAAATACTATCTATCTATTTACCTAACTACCTATCTATCTATCTACCTTTACTATTCTATTCTATTTTTTCTATACCTACCTACCTACCTACCTACCTAACCCTATACCTACTACTATCTATATATCTATTTACCTAACCTACCTATTATCTATCTATCTATATATCTATCTATTTACCTACCTATTAATCTATCTATAATATCTACCTAACCTACCTATCTATCTACCTATCTTCTACATACCTACCTACCTACCTACCTACCTACATACATACATACATATCTATCTATCTATCTACCTATCTATATATCTATCTATCTATTTGTGTATCCGATAATTCCTTCCACAAAAGATTGTAGACCACCAAGTAGAAAGGAAAAGTGACTCTGCAATGGGCGAATCTTTTAGTCGAAAGCAAAAATCTTGGCCCGAGGCAAAGTAGCAGACTGTGAGGCGGTGCGATCCGAAGTATTTTCTCTAGCAACTGAAGTCCTGTTATTAAGATATTATCCTCAATTAGGAAACACGTCCTGGTGTCTGATTCGGTTTTGTTGTCTGCAAAAGAAAGCAAATGCGACAATACCCAAAGCCTCGAGCTGAAACTCCTTCTAAGGACCTCCTAATAGCTATCTTTAGTTCTTTACATACTTAAACTTAAATAGATAAAATTACACGCTGTTAATATACACACACACACACACACACACACACACACACACATCACTCAACACACACTCACACGCACACACACACACACACACATATATATATATGTACGCATACATACATAGATATGCACACATATATATATACACACACGCATATATATACATACATATATATATGCATACAATAAATACATATACATTTAGTATCTTAACACATACACATATATGTATGTTTGTATATAATAATTATATATATATATTATATTATGTTATATGTGTGTGTGTGTGGGTGTGGGTGTGTGTGTGTGTGTGTGGTGTGTGTGTGGTGTGTGTGTGTGTGTGTGTGTGTGAGAAAAAATGTGAACGAACACGGTATGTTATACTGGTTGGAAGGTTTATCATTGGTGGTAAAGTTGACGTTAAAACGTTTCGGTTTATATAAAACCTTCTTCAGGACAATATGACAAAAAGAAGAGAAAAAGATTTTTTTATGTTGTTTCAAAAGTTGATTGTATGTTTCCCTTGATGTTCTTGATTGGAAACTTCCACGCAGTGTAACATCCCGTGTTTGTCTTTATTCCCCACTTTACTATCGACTTATTTTTCTCTCAATTTCATACTCCCAAGATATATATATATATATATTATATATATTATATATATATATATATTATAAAAGTAATTTGGTAATGTTGGCTTGAAGCATGTTAGTATGTTATAATATTTAGTAATTGAAGGCAAATACAAAAATGCTATGAAAAATAAAACAAAAAGGTATTATTTTATTAATAATAAAAAAAAAAGATTTATTATGATAAATATAAAAAATAGATGTTTATTTTATTATAAATCAAACAAAAGATGTTATTTTATTATAATAGAAAAAATAACATCTTTTTGTTTTTATTTTCATACGCATTGTATTTGCCTTAAAATTACTAAATATAATTAATATATTATATTTATATAATGTATATGTATATTAATAAAAAGGATTATGTGTTTTTAAAAAAAAATATTAACTTACCATAATTGCGACACGTGTTTTAGAATCTGCAAACCGTGTTGCATTGTAAGTTAATAAAATTAAAAAAAAAAACATACTCTTTTTTGCAAACTCTGCTTTTTTATAAAAATATTAATTTTTCTCCCGTTGGAAAACCATAACCACTTTATATAATAAGTATATATATATATATTATAATATATATACTATATATATAATATATATATCTTATTCTATATATCGTCTGTTTTTATAAACGCCACGCGGAAGCCGTGATATTCACCAATTGTTTCAATCAATTTCAATTTTAATTCCTTTTATTTATTTATTTAATGTATATTTATTATTTTAATCTTTTAATTTATTTATAATTATCCAAATAATATATTAATAATATATATATTATATATATATATATATATATATAATAATATATTTTATTATTATATCAATTCAAGAGCAAACTGGTAGAACCCAACAACTTTTTTCACAATTATTACAGCTCTATCTTTTTAAATGAAATAATTGAGCCATCCTAAATAAAATTACTAAAATGCCACTACAACAGAAAAGCTAACGGAACGGAAACCTATAATTATTATATATAATATATAATATATTATATATATATATAATATATAATATTGATCCATACCAACATAAAAAAATAATATTAATATGTGTTATTTTTCAGTTCCTCGTAAGTTCCGCATATTTTTGTTGATTAAACGCTATCTAACTACACACTTACTCCGAGCATTTTTTTAATGTCATATAAATCGGAGGCGCTGAAAGGTATATGTC
>CM042166.1:53663193-53680693 GCA_023376005.1 Doryteuthis pealeii
CTATATTGGATGGTAAAGTTGACGTAAAAACGGTTCGGTTATATAAAACCTTTCTTCAGACAATATGACAAAAAGAAGAGAAAAAAGATTTTTTATGTTTTCAAAAGTGATTTGATGTATGTTTCCTTGAATGTCTTGAGTTGGAAACTCCATCCAGTGTAACATCCGTTGTTGTCATTATATTTCCCCACTTACTATCGACTTATTTTCTCATTTACTCCCAGATTAGATATATAAATATTATATATATATATAATATATTAATATATATATATATAAAAGTATGGTTTAATTTGCTTGAAGCATTGGTTAATATGTTATAAATATTAGTAATTTGAGGCAAAACAATGCGTAATACGAAAAATTAAAAACAAAAAGGTATTATTTTATTATAATAAAAAAAGATTTATATGATAATATAATAGATTGCTTATTTATTATAATAAAACAAAAAAGAATGTTATTTTATTATAATAAAATAACAATTCTTGTTTTTATTTCATACGCATTGTATTTGCCTTCAAAAATTAACTAATATATTATATATTATATATATATATATGTATATGTATATTATAAAAAAGGATTATGTTTTTAAAAAAAATATTAACTTACATATGCGACACGTGTTTCAGATCTCAAACACGTGTTGCATATGTAAGTTAATAAAATTAAAAAAAAAAACATACTCCTTTTTTGCAAACCTGCTTTTTTAATAAAATATCTAATTTTCTTCCCGTTGGACCCATAACAACACTTATATATATATATATATATATATATATATACTATATATATTATATATATAATATATATATATATATCTCTGTTTTATAACCGCCACGCGGAAGAGCCGTGATATCATTGTTCAATCAATTTCAATTTTATTCCTTTATTTATTTATTATGTATTATATTATTTATCTTTTAATTTATTATATTATCAAATAATATATATATATATATATATAATATATTATATATATATATATATATATATATATATATATCATCAAGAGCAAAACCGTGTAGACCCACAACTTTTTTCACAATTATTACAGCTCTATCTTTTAATGAAATATGAGCACTCCTAAATTAAAACTAATGCCACTACAAGAAAAAGCTAACACGGACACTATATATATATATATATATATATATAATATATAATATATATATATAATCACACCAACATAAAAAAAATAATATTATATGATTACAGTTCCTCGTAAGTCCGATATTTTGCTTGATAAACGCTATCATACTACACACTATAACTCCGAGGCTATTTTTAATGTGCACTATAAATCGGAGGCGCTCATTGTGTAACAGTTATCCTCGTAGAAAATAGACTAGGCTACTATTCAAATTGTAAAATAGGCTGTTTGAATTTCATTTACCAGTTATTAGGTATTATCAACGGGAGTAAAGCATTCCATCGTGGTGTAATGGTTAACAAACTTGTCTCACATGTCTATTGCTATTGAATAATGAGTTCGATTCTCGGTGGAAGCCTCATAATTTTGACCTTGTGTCCCATCCTATCCGTGGCGGACGGGTCCGTTAATGTTTACTACCAATGGTATCATTGGTAATGAAGGGGTACTCCACTCTCCCCAGATCTCTAAAACCATAAGAGGCTGTCGTTATTTTCTATAAATCTAACATAAACAAAAGGGAACCACTCTTGACTGATAAATTATTTATTTTCAATTAAACTAACCTTAACCATAACCCTAAACTCTAACCCTAACCCTAACCCTAACCCTAACCCGTCATCTTTTTTCTAGTAGATAATAAATAAATTAATAATTTATCAGTCAAGAGTGGTTCTCCTTAGTTTATGTTAGACTTATAGGAAATAACCGATGCAGTTTATTGTCATACTCAAGACCCCCCTTTTTTGGGGGGTTATAGGGGATACAGTTAGTGAATTCTAAGACCCACTGACAGTTTATCTGAAATTACTTTCTTTTGTGTACATGGTGTCGCTGGTGTAGTTTGGGAAGAACCTCTAAACATTAAACTATATTTCATGGTGAGTCTTCATTGCTAATATTCACATTGGTAGTAGACATTTAAAAACCTGTAAATACAGTCAATATTCTAAGCACCACCGACAGGGTTAGTGCGTTTATCTGAAATATATATATATTTTTCTTTTGTGAACCTACCCGTCCGTGTACATGGTGTCGCTGGTGTAGACAGGGCGAGGAAAATCTGGGGAACGCATCACACGATATTTGGTTGGTCGACAGCTGCTGCATATGCGCGCACTTTCCGGAGTTGAGATCAGTTGGATGGCATCAATTCCAACATAGGTATTATTCGGATAGACTCGTACCTTCAAATTACAAAAAATAGAATAAAATAATTTAAAAAAATAAAAATAAACAAATTAATTAATTAAATTAGCAAAAAGACAAAACACCCACCGAGCGGTGTAAAATCAATATTTGAATAATATTGTCTGAGCGGGGTGGGAGTTAAATATTTAATATCAGAGGGTTTGTATCATAAGAAACCATCCGAATGAGACAGAATAGACATGCAGGACACTGCTGGAGAAGCAAGGATGAGCTCATAAGTGACGTTCTCCTGTGGAAGCCGACACATGGTCATGCTAATATAGGCCGACCACCAAGGACCTACATTGATCAACTATGTGAGGATCCTGGTTGCTGCGCAGAAGACCTCCCAGGGACAATGAATGATAGGGAGGGTTGGCGAGAGATTGTCATGGATATCCGTGCTGCTTGCGCGACATGATGAGGATGATGATAATTAAAGGATTAAAAAAAAAAAAAACAATTTGAAATGGAAACTTAGTTCTGCTCCCGCCAAATAAAATTGTTCGTGCATCTATTACCGTATTTCACGGCATATAATACGCACGGGCATATTAGACGCACCTCCATTTCAGCAGGTCAGATTCAGGGAAAAAAGGTTTTTAGTGTATTTAAGCATATATTGTTGAAAACAGTGATTTCCTTCGAGTCCCCCCACGTTCAGCATTTCTTTCATCGTCGCATGACAGTCTCCTCCTGTACAGTTTTTATGACCAAGTAAATAAATGTCTGACCTGATCATACAACTCTTTTAAGTACCGTATTTGACGGTATATAAGACGCACGGGCATATAAGACGCACCCGCATTTCAGCAGGTCAGATTCAGGGAAAAAGGTTTTTCAGTGTATTTAAGCATATATTGTTGAAAACAGTCTAGCTATGCATTACACAAGCAGAACCATAGCTGTATAAAAGCAATTTGGCAGTACATGCACACAAAAAGCATACAGACTTTATTCTTATATCATTTCGAACACTAAAACCTTTTCGTTTTTTAATACAATATGTTGAAATTCAAAACTGTGTTTGTTTTTTCTTCATCACCATACGCTCTTGTTAACCTCGATTATAACAATACCAGCAATAAAATAAGGATGCATGGAGTTTAGGGTAGGTAAAAGTACTGAGAGTAAGCTGGGTTAATGAGCATCATAGAGAAGATTAGCCTAGGCCCAGGGAGGTCTCAAACTTCACATAGAATGTATAAGACGCAGGGTAATTTTTGAGCCGGAATTTTAGAAAAAAGTGCGTCCTATATACCGTCAAATACGGTAATTATTAATTAAATAATTAATTAATTAAATAATCATTTTGAATATTTTACACATAAATTTTTACACAAAATCATATTTATCTATTTGTAAACTTTTTAGTTAACCTCTTGGTACTGAAAAAATTACACTTGTTTGTAAATAATTTATTAAGTACCATCATCTGGTGCTAAACGGATACATACAAACAGACAACAAATAAGTACAAACAATTAACAAAACAAACTCACACTAAAAGAGGAGGGTCAATTCGGTAGAAAAGTCAGACTGAATATTAATTAGCTAGTTAGTTAAATCTACTTTAATCGTAGGCTATTTTATGGCAATGAGCCAGTCCATCTGGTAGAGTGTTGAAGAGGTGTTAGTTACTCTACAACAATCAGACAATTTGAATAAACGATTTCGCACCGTGCGACAATCCAGAAGTTCTACTTTCTATCCGCCAGATCTTAAAAAGAAACACACACGCGCGCGCGCACGCACACACACACACACACACACATATATATATATATATATATATATATATATATATATATAATTGTGTTTACAAGAAATGTTAGATATAATTAGATTCCCAAATAAGAGTGTATTAGTGAATAAAAAGGATGAATTCATAGGGAAATGCATGCATAGGTTACGTAACGCATTGATGTATCACTAAAATTCATTTAGATATAATATAATAAATGCAACAAGTATATATATTGAAAAAACTAGCTAAAGAGACTCACCAGAATACTAGAATTCCAAAAGTTCAAATAAGTAAGAAGTAAAGAAAGAAAAGCAATAAAAAATATAGGAAAGGGCGTGCACGGTTAGATAGAACCATTAATCACTCTGCCTATCAACATAGATTTGACTTAGCACTAACTTCAAAGGAACAAGCTTTGGAGTTAAGCGACTCTTAGGAGATTTAGAATAAAAATAAGCTTAAATCAGGCGAATGTATATTTCATTAGCCACATAGATTTACTTAGTTCCCCTGAAGACGATGTACTACGAACACCGAAACCATGGTAGTGAAATAACTTTTCTACAACTATATATATATATATATATATATAATATATATATATATATATACGTTTATTTTTAAGATCTGGCGATTGAAAGTAGAACTTTGGATTGTCGTACGATCGTATGATGCGAAATCGTTTATTCAAATTGTCTTTACTATTATCTGCGTCATTCAGACTATTGTCCTCATCTTCATTGTTATCTTTACCACATTTCGGCCGATATGCCCTCCGGCCTTTTCAGGTATTTCTTGTCGGACTCGGGAACCTTCTCGGACTCGGGAATCTTCTTGTCGTAATCAGGAACTTTCTTGTCGTAATCGGGATCCTTCTTGTCGTAATCGGGAGCCATCACGAAACTTTGAACCTAACCCTTTATTCAGTCCACGAGGGTATCCTATTCTCATTCTGCTAACCATAGCTGGGGTAGAGGCGTTAAGCTGTGTTAATATCCTAATCGGCATATCGGCCGAAACGTTGTATAGATAACAATGAAGATGAGGACAATAGACCGAATAATAACGCAGATAATAGTAATCATCAAATAGTTTTATTGCTGTCGAGTACCTAATACCTCTTCAGCACTCTACCAGATAGACTGGCTCATAGCCATAAAATCCAAAAAGATCTACTTTACGTATATATATATATATATATATATATATATATATATATATAATATATATATATATAGATATAAAGTATATATATATATATATATATTATAATATATATATACGTTTCTTTATAAGATCCGACGGACAGAAAGCAGAACTTCTGGATTGTCGTACGATCGTATGATGCGAAATCGTGTATATATATATATATATATATATATATATATATAATATATATATATATATATCACCGTTGTCTGATTAAGTGTTTCCTCTCGTTTTCAGATAACACAATCTAAGTGCATTTTTCTTAAGAATCATCCAAGTGTATCAAGGTCTTCGCCGCGCAGCAAAAGAACAAAAATCAATGGTTTTCAGTAACGATTGCCTTTCGTCTGGTTAACTACAAAATACAAAAGTTTGTTCACCTTGTTTTTCGTTTGTACTTGTTCAACCTCTCTTTTGTATCTACATCAACATTGCTTCGTTTTTTTTTTGTTTGTTTGTTTTTTTTTTTTATTTATTTATTTTTTTATTATTATTATTATTATTACTAGCAAATATATGCACCCTCCGGGCGCACGTATTTAAGTTTTAATGTAATGAAATATGTTAAATCAGAAAGACTAATGAAACTAAAAAAAGAATGCAGATAAAATGATTTAAAACAGAGATAATCGAAAAGTAGAACAACTTTGAAACTAACTCTCCATCATATTCCTAATTTAACATCTAGTTAAAATAGGAAGCAAAGAATAAAGTTACAGTTATATCTTCTTGTTAAGGGATTTCTTTTAAGATTTATCTCCGAATTTTTTGCTCATATTCATTAAGATAAAACCAAACAATTAGAAATCAATATTACTAAGCAAATATTTATAAAAATCAAATTTTTAATATCAATATGCAAATTAGACTTCCCGTTCACACTCCAAAATGCTATATTGTTGTATATATAAATACAATTGCATGTTATTAGTATGCATATATGACCAACAGTATTAATAATGTAAAACTATTTTATTAATAATAAGGTTTGAATGAAAATAAAATAATGGAGAATATGATGAAAATAACTAAGGGAATTGTGACTTGAGTAGTAATATAGTTTCGGTTTCAGACAGAAAAACACACAATCTCCATTATAATAAGATTATTATTATTATTATTATTATTATTATTATTATTATTATTATTTGTACGTTTGATCTGATTTTGAAAGAAGAAAAAGGAAGTTAAAAAAACAAATATACTAAAGGCTTTCACTAACTAAAGTTAACATGTAAATGCGATTTATCGCTTAAACAACCCCCAGTGGCACATGCCACTGGGTGTGTCCTGGGGCGTACGTTTTGTCGCCTTTGAAAGTGCGGACACTTTCCAGCACTGGTCGGTAGACCGCATCCTTTTCTTCTTTCTTTTTCTCTTTCTTTTTCTCTTTCTTTTTCTCTTTCTTTTCGTCCTGCAATCTCTCTTCTGTCTCTCTGTCTATATCGCCCGCTCTTGCTCTTGGTCTCTTTATATATATATATATATATATATATATATATATATATATATATATATATATATATATATACAACTTTTGTTTAACTGTACAGACGATTCTTTCAAATTTTCGGGCCATCTTTTTGGTGTCGGGGTGGAACTGGTGTAACAGTCCACCAAAGGTTTCGATACGAGTGCTTTCGACAATACAGTTTGCCATCATCAGGTAGGAAACGATGGTATGGTTTCGTGTCTCGTTTTTAAGGAGAACGAGTAGTAGCTTGGAATTAGAAGTGGGAGATAATAACGATTGGTAGTGGGAGGTTGTAGGAATGATACGAGAAAAAAACGAGACACTAAACCATACATCGTTTCCTACCTGATGATGGCAAACTGTATTGCGGAAAGCGCTCGTATCGAAACCTTTGGTGGACTGTTACACCAGTTCCACTCCGACAGCAAAAAGATGGCCCGGAGGGATATGCCAAAATACACTTATTTTAATATATATATATATATATATATATATATTATATATATATATATATATGTGTGTGTGTGTGTGTGTGTGTGTATGTGTGTGTGTTATTTAGGTATATATATCCGTTTGTTGGAGGTATATATATCTTGTTTGGGCATTAGTGTGAAGCATTAAAGAAATTAAAAATATAAGAAACTCGTTTCGTTTATTTTGTATATTTTCAAGATTGTTATGCTCTCTTCATCAGACTGAGAAAAAATGACGCGGGTCGCTGGCGGTTCCTTATAGTAGTCGTCCATTTTTTTTTCAGTCTGTCCTGATGAAGAGAGCATCAAACTAGATGCCCAAAATAGATATATATATCTCCAACAAACGGATATATATACCGAAATAAATACAAATATATATACTAACGAGAAGCATACGGAAACCCATCGACAACATTATATATATATATATATATATATAATATATATATATATAGAGAGAGAGAGAGAGAGGAGAGAGAGAGAGAGAAGAGACTGTTCATGTCAGAGGTCACCCTGACGCAAACACCATGAAGCTAAGAGGTCTAGAAGAAAGCAGCGGCAACAAAGCACCGGCACATCAACATCTTCAGGGACAGCTTCAAATTCGAAATCTGTGGTCGAGAATGTTTTTCAAACATAGGACTTCACAGTCACAGGAGGCGCTGTAACTTCAGGGGCACAAAAAAGGACCTACATGAATCAGACACTATCTACCTAGGTTTCAACCGAATGGTTCTTCAGGATAATTCTAAGAGTCAGAATGTGAAATTCTAAAAGTCAGAATGTGAAACCTAGGTAGATAGTGCCTGACTCACGTAGGTCCTTATAACCATGCTCTGCTTAATGTATTGAGCACTTTCTACATATAAAACTTAGAAAACTCCCCGTTTTTTTTTCTTTCTTTTGGCCAATACATATGATACTGATGATTATTTTCAGAAAGTACGGATTTGCCGGTCTTTTCTTCTTTTAAATCTTTTTTCCAGATGTCCGTTTGAAAAAAATATTTTGAAAAACTGAATTACCTGGGTCTTTCCACACCGGTTGAGTTTAGAAAATATATATATATATATATATATATATATATATATATATATATATATATATATATATATATATAATGGAAAACTTTACTTTTATATCAGATACAAATTTATTTCAGCAATTAGGCTTTTTCAAATGTAATTTCAGATTCTGAAATCAGATCTGAAAATACCAATAAATTTATATCTAAATTTATATCCTCTGGGCTGGAGTAGTGGTAGGTGTTGGGGCAGGTCTATTTTTTGGCCTTTCTCAGGTGTACTTAGATGGGACCCCTAATTAAACGGACCACCTATCATGTAATACACCCAAAGGAATGCGGTTAAATAGGGATCACTCCTACCACAATGAGGTGGGGCAGCTAAATCCGAGCGATATCTTTTTTTCTTTTGATCAATGATGGTCGCTTTATACACATTCTCATAGTCAAAGCAACGTAATACTTAAATCAGGCCATTTGGATTACGTGCTTTGCCCTTATTAGACCACGTGTAACACTAAGATGTGCTTTTGAACACACTACTAAGATTCCCTTTTATAAGGAGGTGCTATTGATTATAATAGAAAAGCTTAGTCAATAATATTTTTCTTCGTATCCCGTAACCTGGTTTGATTGTGGGAATGCTACTCATGCGCTGCATCTTGGGCAGGAATAACCTGTCGCGGCCGATCCCTCTCCACGTCTAAATCCGGTTTGCACTTCAAAGTTGTCCTTCAACTAGACGAGTTGCGATACTAAGGTTAAAGAGAAAGTCACCCCTACTATTTATCCAAACCTGGAAAGAGTTTGATTCATACCTTTCCCAATGGTAATAGCGTTATGTGAAATCCAAACAGCCTCGTCCAGGATTTGAAATCGGTTCACCGTCTCCTTTTCTTACCACAATAGCCATAGCACAGAAACGCATACAAACGTTCTTTAATAAAAATGAAAATACTTGAGCTCATCCCTCTCCAGGTCTATATCTGGTTTGAATTCAGAGTTTTCCTTCAACTAGATGAGTTGCGATACCAAGGTTAAAGAACCAAGTCTGCCCTACTATTTATCTAAAACTGGAAAAAGTTGGATTCATAATTTTCCCAAGGGTATTAGCGTTATCTTAAATCCAAAGACTCGTCCAGGATTTGAACTTGTTTCACGTCTCCTTTTCGAACGACGATAATCATTGCACATAAATGCATGCAAATGTTCTTTAATACAATAAAAAAACACTAGCTAAATTACAAATAGTTATAATAACATTCGATTTTTGAACACGTGTGTCTTCAGAATATTCTGGAATTAAACGTCACTTTTTCCCAATTTCTCATACCTGATATTGAGTGCGTATCTAACAAATAGATCAAAACATCTTTGGTATAAAATAATCCAACAAGGATTGACATGCCGTAAAATCCAACAAAAACCAAGCCAAACTTTTCTTCATTTTTTTTCTTTTTATAATTCCAATTTATTATTTACTACAAGTAAACTTAATGCACTAAATTCAATGCATAATTCCGCAAAGTGTTATTATTTTCATTTTTTTCAGACAGGTATAATTCTCCTATGCCTTTCAATATCGGTATACAATTATACGCGTCGTGATGTCTATGTCACGTCTCATAGCTGCCGTTGTAACCTAATTTGATAATAGAAGATAAAGGCAAGAGGAATCCAGCTTTTGTTTAAGTCATCTCTTATTCACTTTATAAGCGAGGAATGTGCATGTGTTATAAGTATCTATAGTGTTATTCAGTTTATTTACTTCCTTACCTTTTTGTGTGTTTGTATAAGAATGTTAGGCTTTCCGATAACGTATTATTCCGTTCTTTTCTTTTCGCAGACGGCATTATGGAGACATATTTGTATAACCAGAACAACATAAACTTGTATTGTTTTGACGTTATAGAAGGTTGGTCCCAGTTGAGTCCTCATAGCTTAGTGGCCTAGCGCTGGACTGCGACATCATATGAAGCGAGTTCGAACACCGTCAGCTATTACGTTCCTTTCAGACAAATACGAATATAAATCTCAGAATCCCCAAGCCTGAGTTAACTCTTTGCCTACCAAATTTTCTTCGTTTTTTTATCCTATTTAGGAACATGGCCGCTCTACAGATATAATTTAAGAGACCCAATCTCAACACCAAAAGATTTGGCAAGACTAGATTTTTTGGCATGTGTAAATTTCCCTGTGATCAGCCACACAATAAACAAAAGCTCGAGCGACAGAACACAAGTTGTTTTTGGGTCTCTCTATTGTGCGTTCGTCGTGAAAGACAACTGAAATCTTTTGGGGAATTGCTGGGTGTGGCATTTTGTTGTCTGACAAGAACTCAGTATACTTTCAATTTGAAATTGATTTCCTCTGTCTGTTTAACAATTATGGTCCCATATATGGGTCAACCTAGACGAGGCGCCTGGAAAATAGACTAGATGGGAGCTTCACAAGGATGCTGCGCGTGATCTTGAACAAATCATGGAAGCAACATCCCACAAAAAAGCAGCACAACGTGTGTTCTGTCGCTCGTGATTCTTTTATTGTGTGGCTGATCTCAAGGAAATTTGAATATGCCAATAGTCGAGATTGGGTCTCTTATATTATGGCTGTGGAGTGGCCATGTTCCTATTTCTGAATTTTTAATTCCCTCTGTAGTCAGACGCACTTCATTGTTAGGGGTAAGCTATATTCTCTTCTATAACTACCATCCCGTGTCAGAGTAGATCTCACGGTAAGGAAAGCGTGACTTCACACACTCTATAACTCCCATAAATAGACCCTCGACACCGGACCCATTTCGTGTCACACTAACGACATGTCTACATCCTTGTGCAAACCAATTGAAACAGCCGATTTAATTTCCTTTCTTTGAACATACGGTCAATTTTAGACCCACTGGACTGACTGGGCGGAATCAATATTTATTTTGTCTAAGATTAGGTCATTTGAAGTGGTGTGTAGTAATATATATCTATTTTCAGAGCGTATAATAAACTTTGTTTGGCCTTGAAATATATTGCGTCCTCCGTGGTTGCGTCAGATTTATCACGCCTAGACATTATTGTCTAGCCTGTCGATTAGTTGTCGCACGGTCATTGTCTGCAATGGATATTGCTCCAAGGAAGCGTGAAAAAATTGCAACGCTGCTGAACCATACTGGCAAGCCATTCAGAAAGATATTAAAATACGAGGGGTAGTCAAATAGTAATTTCATTTGAAGTGTATTTTTAAAAATAAATCTAAGGCCTAAATTGAGACCCTAACGAGACCCACAGCAAGAATCCGACGAGTAAGATCCAGCTTGCCAATCAACAATGTCCTCTCTCTGCATGACAATGCTCGACCACACACAAGCATCAGGACAAGGGAGAAAATCTCATTCGAGTTGAAAACTTTACCGCATTCTCTATACTCTCCAGATGTAATGCCTTGAGACTATTATCTCTTCTGTCCCATGAAAAAGGGTTTGAGAGGTAAACATTGTAAGGTTCAAGGTTATAACAATGTTATAACTTGTTGAAACGAAACAAAGTCCGACACGTGGGCTGGACATGAAATTTTATATAATAACCAGCACATTTATACGACAAGATACAGTAACAATGAAATACATGTGCATGAACATACAACAGTACAGATTAAAGGACTGGAGAGTTCATACATTAAAAATCACTTACTAGTGATGAGGGGCCGAAGTCCCCAGGAGAGTTGAATAGCGTTGGGGGCAGAAGCCCCACCAAGAAGGGTGTGACAATGTGTCTAACCCATGTGGGTACCTACGAGAAGAGGTAGCAAAGAGAGGCAGAAGAGTTCGAACCTTGCGCTTAAATACCAGACCTCCCTGGTGGCCAGCACGGAAACCCAGCGGGAAGATAACTCTTCCAGACAAAGGGAAGATAATCTCAACAACATTATTCCAGTGACGATGAAGTGAAATCTCTAGTGTAGAAATGACTCAAAGAACAGTCAACAGAATTTTACGGGGCAGGGATACATGCTCTCATTCGAAGGTGGAACATTGCTATTGAGAGAAACGGTGACTATATGGAGAAGTAGGGATATGATCCACAGAGGACCAGCTTTATTTTGATACATGTTCTTGTGTTGGTAATTATAGCTGTTCTAAACAAAATGGCATTACTTACAGAATTTTACGCTGACTATGTGGAGAAGTAGGGATGTGATTTTATTTTGATGTTGATACATGTTCTTGTGTTGGTAATTATACCTGTCCTAAACAAAATGACATTACTTTTAGAATTTTACGGTGACTATGTGGAGAAGTAGGGATGTGATCCACAGAGGACCAGCTTTATTTTGATGTATGATACATGTTCCTGTGTTGATAATTATACCTGTCCTAAATAAAATGGCATTACTTTTTGACTAACCATGTGGTGTAGTAGGGATGTGATCCACAGAGGACCAGCTTCATTTTGATATATGATGCATGTTCCTGTGTTGGTAATTATACCTGTCCTAAACAAAATGGCATTACTTTTTGACTATCTATGTGGAGAAGTAGGGATGTGATCCACAGGGGACCAGCTTCATTTTGATGTATGATACATGTTCCTGTGTTGGTAATTATAGCTGTCCTAAACAAAATGGCATTACTTTTTGCTATCTATGTGGAGAAGTAGGGATGTGATCCACAGGGGACCAGCTTCATTTTGATGTATGATACATGTTCTTGTGTTGGTAATTATACCTATCCTAAACAAAATGACATTACTTACAGAATTTTACGGGGCAGGGTTACATGCTTACATTCAAAGGTGGGACATTGTTATTGAGAGAAAGGGTGACTATGTGGAGAAGTAGGGATGTGATCCACAGAGGACTAGCTTCATTTTGATGTATGATACATGTTCTTGTGTTGGTAATTATACCTGTCCTAAACAAAATGGCATTACTTACAGAATTTTACGGTGACTATGTGGAGAAGTAGGGATGTGATCCACAGAAGACCAGCTTTATTTTGATGTATGATACATGATCTTGTGTTGGTAATTATACCTGTCCTAAACAAATGACATTACGTACAGAATTTTACAGTGACTATGTGGAGGAGTAGGGATGTGATACACAGAGGACCAGCTTTATTTTGATGTATGATACATGTTCTTGTGTTGGTAATTATAGCTGTCCTAAACAAAATGACATTACGTACAGAATTTTACAGTGACTATGTGGAGGAGTAGGGATGTGATACACAGAGGACCAGCTTTATTTTGATGTATGATACATGTTCTTGTGTTGGTAATTATAGCTGTCCTAAACAAAATGACATTACTTACAGAATTTTACGGTGACTATGTGAAGAAATAGGAGTGTGATCCACAGAGGACCAGCTTCATTTTGATGTATGATACATGTTCCTGTGTTGATAATTATACCTGACCTAAATAAAATGGCATTACTTTTTGACTACCTATGTGGTGTAGTAGGGATGTGATCCAAAGGGGACCAGCTTCATTTTGATGTATGATACATGTTCCTGTGTTGGTAATTATACCTGTCCTAAACAAAATGGCATTACTTTTTGACAAGTAATCACGGAATTATTCGTTTTGTTTCAATTAATTTGCACAAGGGTGTATTTCTTTGAAAAACTATCTTATAATTGGGGAGTGGGTAAAGTGGTCTTTGTTGACAATTTATCTTGTAAATATTTACCAATTGCCCGTTCTGAATAATTTTCCTATCAACTTTCTGTTATATTTCCTGGCTTTTTTTTTCTTTACATCTTCTTCGTCATTTTAATTTTCTTTTCTTTCTTTTTTGTTTTCATTTCTTTTCTTTCTTTTTTTTCACGTACTGATTTAAAAATTCTTTTCAAACACTATTTTTAACTAACACTAACCAAGGTAAATACAGCCACATCGCTTTGCTTTGATCATAAAAATACGAGGGGAAAAAGCGGAACAAACAGAAACAAGGAGATTTCTTTACAAAACAGAAAGGTCGACTTGAAATTTGACGCTGTAAGTATTAATAATTTTAGGTCTTCTAAGAACAGTTGCTATCAAAGATTATCACCTAAGCGTGTCAGGCTGTAAAAAAAAAACCCTAAAAAAACAAAAGAAAACAAAAAAGAAAAAGAAAAGAGAAAAAGAAAGAGAAGAAGAAAAGAAGGAATTGTTATTCTTCATTCAGCGTGGAAGGCGACGATTTCTATTAGATGATCATTGTGTGTTTGTTGGCTGACGTCACTGTTGACGTCACGAGAAGAATTGTTGTCGCCGAATAGATATAGACATGATAGATGATACCTTTGGACTGAGTGCTCTGGGGGTATGATTCTCTCTCTCTCTCTCTCTCTCTCTCTCTCTATATATATATATATATATATATATATATATATATATATATATATATGAATTATGAACATATAAAGCAAATTATGCATGAATGTATATATGTGTGTTTATTCGGAATAGATATAGACATGACAGACGAAACCCTTGGACTGAATGCTCTGGGGTTTGATTCACCCTATCTATCTATCTATCTATCTATCTCTCTCTCTCTCTCTCTCTCTATATATATATATATATATATATATATATATATATATATATATATATATATATTTGTGAATAAAAAGGCCTTGAATACCATGGGTATCGTGGTTATGGACCATTTCCACTCGTGGGTATCTAGGGCCCACGAGCTTCTTCAGACCACGTATATCTTTTATTAGAGATAGATAAAAGATATACGTGGTCTGAAGAAGCTCGTGGGCCCTAGATACACAAGAGTGGAAATGGTCCATAACCACGATACCCATGGTATTTAAGGCCTTTTTCTTCCCAAATACTTTGCTCTGTTTACAATAATTAAACATTGAGCTCTCATACGAAACCTGAACTCTACTACAAACTACTGGTAGAAAATAGGACAAGCCTAGAATCACCTTGTACCAAGAAACTTGGTATCACACCAAAGTATATATATATATATATATATATATATATATATGAATTATGAACATAAAAGTATATATATAAATGTATATATGTGTGTTTATTGGGAATAGATATAGACATGAGAGATGAAAACCTAGGACTGAGTGCTCTGGTGTATGCTTCATCCTATCTATCTATCTATCTATCTATCTATATATATATATATATATATATATTATATATATATATGAATTATGAACATATAAAGCATATTATACATGAATGTATATATGTGTGTTTATTCGGAATAGATATAGACATTACAGACAAAACCCTTGGACTAAATGCTCTGGGGTTTGATTCACCCTATCTATCTTTCTATCTATCTATCTATCTAGGAAGAATGTACATATAAAGCATATTGTACATGAATGTATATAATGTGTGTGTTTATTCGAACGCAAATTATGTTGGATATATTTTCATGTTTCATACAAAAGCATAGGCATTCATTCTATATATCTATCAATCTCTCTTCACCCCTCTCTCTCTCTGGCTCATTCACTCTCTCTCTCTCTCTCTCTCTCTCTCTCTCTCTCTCTCTCTCTCCCTATATATATATATATATATATATATATATATATATATATAGATAGATAGGGTGAATCATACCCAGAGCACTCAGTCCTAGGTTTTCATCTCTCATGTCTATATCTATTCCCAATAAACACACATATATACATTTATATATAATATGCTTTATGTTCATAGTTCATATATATATATATATATATATATATATATATATATATATTATATATATAGATAGATAGATAGATAGATAGATACCTAACTCTTCCACGACGAGCAGGATGTGTTACAAAGTCAATTTTAAGCGGAATAAAGCTGGCTTGAATTTAGATTTTTCTTTGTTGTCGCTGAATAAATATATACATGACCCACTTAGACTGAGGGATCTATCTATCTATCTATCTATCTATGAAGATTATGCATATTAAACATATACATAAATGTATATCTGTGTGTGTTTATTCGGATGTACATTATATTGGACTTATTTTCAGATGTTTAATACGAAAACACAGATTTTCATTCTCTCTCTCTCTCTCTCTGTCTCTGTCTGTCTTTCTGTCTGTCTGTCTATCTGTCTCTGTCTCTCCATCTCTCTCTCTCTCTCTCTCTCTCTCTATATATATATATTATATATATATATATATATATATATATATGTGTGTGTGTGTGTGTCTGTGCGTGTGTATGTGTGTGTGTGTGTGTGTGAAAAGAGGATTGGAATGAATCCGACAGAATGAGGTGGAGATGTGAGGAACAAAAGAACAAAACTCAGACAAAAGTCTGTAGGATATATTTCGCTAGAGCTTTGAACGACTGATGATGCCGAGCTCAAAGCTCTAGCGAAATATATCCTACACACGTTTGTCTGAGTTTTGTTCTTTTGTTCCTCACATCTCCACCTCATATATACACATATATATATATATATATATATATATATATATATATATATAATATGTGTGTGTGTGTGTGTGTGTTGTGTGTGTTTATTTGGGCATCATTCTTTCACTCATACATGTAGAATTAAGCAAAAGGCACGTCTCATTTTTAACAATTTTATAAACGAACTTTTCGAGCTCTCTGGCCAACTTTTTCTACATTTGGATGGAATCCGTGGATTAGTCCACCGATATTTTTATCCCAACTACCTTCGGCACCTCGAAGTGCCATCATCAGGGGTTATGTGTCTGTGTTCCATTTTTTTTAAAAGTTAGTTGTAGTGAGGGTAACTAGGAGAGGAACTCGTAGAAATTATATTAAGGGGTGTGGAGGCTGAAAGGAATTCCTCTCCTAGTTACTCTCATTACATTTCACTATTGCTAAATATTTACGATTAAATTATTTAAATAATAATAATAATAATAATAATAATAATAATAATAATAAATTATATAAAAGCAAAAATAGATAAGACACAACAGAATAGCAAGTGTAGAATATGTGGGAAAAAAGACGAAACTGACAATCCCATAATAAGCGAATGCAGTAAATTAGCACAAAGAGAGTACAAGACAAGGCACGACTGGGTGGGAAAGGTGACTCATTTGGAATTGTGCAAGAAATTCAATTTTCATCATTCAAATAAATGTATAAGCCTGAATCTGTTCTGGAGAATGAGACGTACAAAATTCTCTGTAACTTCGAGGTACAGACGGATCACCTAATCCCAGCCAGGAGACCAAATCTAATATGAATCGATAAGAAGAAGAGAACCT
>CM042166.1:53683193-53695693 GCA_023376005.1 Doryteuthis pealeii
ATTATATTATATATTTTATATAATATATAATATATATTATATAGTTATATTATTATAAGTGCTATATACCAATTGTTTTCAATACTTACCTTTTTCACTTTCTTAGTATAATTCAAGTTGGCTGTAAACGGCATGTCGCAGAAAGCTCTGATTGGTCCAAGTGAATCAGTAGATCCGTCCATAAAATAAAACTTCACATTCTTTATTCCAAACGCTGCTTTCCATATCACCCAGATGCTAATGCTAAATAAAAAGGAAAAAGAAAAAAAGAAACAATTAAAATTGAATATAATTAGTGTAGGCCACAAACAAACTATCAGTCATATGGAAATCCGATCTCACTGACATGCTAAAGCGACATTCTTCCAGGCTGTGGTCATATCAGTACTGCTGTATGGCTCCACCACTTGGACGCTAACGAAGCGCCTTGAGAATAAGCTAGATGAGAGCTGCACAAGAATGCTGCGAGCAGTTTTGAACAAGTCGTGGAAACAGCACCCCACTAGGGAACAGCTGTATGGACACCTGCCCCCCATCTCACAAATCATCCAAGTGAGACGGATTAGACACGCAGGACACTCCTAGAAAAGCAAGGAGGAGCTCATAAGCAACGTTTTCCTCTGGAAGCCAACACATGGGCATGCTAATGTGGGCCGCCCGCCAAGGACCTACATTGACCAACTATGCGAGGATGCTGGTTGCTGCGCAGAGGACCTCCAGGGGCAATGAGTGATAGGGAAGTTTGGTGAGAGATTGTCATGGATATCCGTGCTAATTGAGCGACATGAGGATGATGATTAATTAGCGTTGACTGCAATATTTTTCATAAGGCTTATTTAACCTGTATCCTTGATGGAGGCGCGTGGGCTAGTGGTTAGAGTCGTGAAAAATGAACTCGTTCATTCGATTTCAATTCCTAGACGAAGCTGTTGGCATTTCACATAGCGCTAATACCCTTGGGAAAGGTATGAATCCATATATTCTCCCTCCAGCTATGGGCTAAATTGTATGGCAGTCTGGGCCCTTCAGCCTTGGGTAGGTAACCAGTCTAGGAGAGGGATAACTCTGAATTCAAAATTCCCTCCAGCTATGGGTTAAATAGTAGGGCAGACTGGGCCCTTCAGCCTTGGGTAGGTAACCAGTCTAGGAGAGGGATAACTCTGAATTCAAAATTCCTGAGGTCGGTCGTTGATTGGGTTTGTGGCAACCCTGGATGCACCAATTATTTCCTATCGACTGTGCCAAAAAGTGCGGATGGTCCAACACAAGCCTTCACCACTATAAACAAATCACTGTGTGGATGTTCATTGTATGAACACTCATACGTCGATCGACGGGAGAGTCCATCATCCTTCCATACAGATAAAGATCAGTTGAAAGAACTAAACAGGTAAGCAGTGCATCTGGTGGTGAGGTTCCAATTCTGAAGTTCTTTGGAGTTTGGAGTGCCCCTTCATTGCCCTTATTCCTATGTCCACCCTAGGTGGTACCCTTAGGGTGCTATCTACGGGTTAAAATTTTTTTAAAAATGTGTTTAAAAGTGGTGATGTTCCAAAAATCTTATTCTGTGGTGTAAATAGGAAGACGCTTGTGATTGTTTTATGATGTGATTAATTTCCACCAAATTTTTAAAAAAGTAAAACGGTGACAATTGCCTTCCTATTAACACCACATAATAAGCTTTGAAGATTTAGGGAAAAATCAAAAAATATTGCAATATCAGCAATATAAAGCTGAATAAATAAATTTATTTGAACAGCATTTGTGTTTTTTCATATCATCTTATCCTTCCGAAACACGTGTCTGTGGATGACTTATTAATAGATGCTCCCATAAATTTGGTAATGAGCTCTATAATTGGTAATTTAAATTAACTTTCACTACTAAGCAAATAAGCAATGATCATTTCTCCGGAAATTTGATCTCTCAGTGACCGAAAGATACATGCATTCCTATGTTCTTAATAGTTTAAAAACACCAGTCCCCGCATCAGCTGTCAGTGGGCGAGGGGATAAGATATCGGACTACCATGTGGTCAGTCTAAGTTCGACCCTACCCAAGGATAGTTGTGTCTAGCCACACTGAAGAGGCATGATATGCCGAAACACGTGTCTGTGGATGACTTATTAATATATATATATATATATATATATATATATATATATGTATATATATATATATATAATCCAAAAGTCCAGAGAAAAAAATCTTCCTTACGACACAAGAGTCTTATCTAAAAAAAACTGTCGCAGTTTGAGAGCTCAATATGTGCTCTTAATGTTAGAGTCACAGAGCAAATATATAAGTAAAGAAATAACAAAAGCTTTATAGTCTATTTCAGGGAGCTTAGACTTAGCTCCCTGAAATAGACTATGACGCTAAATCTCTAAGTCTTTTGTTATTTCTTTACTTATATATATATATATATATATATATATATATATATATATATCAACTTCTCCACACGGGTAGGATGGGGCACAAGACCAACAAGAGTTGATAGATTAATGGTTTACTTATTATCATTCAAATTTTCTTTAGCACCGGAGAAACGCTTGTCTTTATAGTATTTCTGACAACGGATGGCAAACGCTAAAAATAGTAAGAAATTAAATGTCTGCTTATCTCCCCTTAACCAAATTTAGATTAGCGACTGTTACAACCCCTTTATCGCCATTGTTCCCATGTCTATTTTGACTCGGAGTAGTAGTACCTATTAGGGTCTCATCTATCGTTTAAATAGAAAAAAAGGAGTTCACAAATTATCTGCATTATTCGGACTATTGTCCTCATCTTCATTGTTATCTCTACAACGTTTCGGCTGATGTGCCCTCCGGCCTTCCTCAGGCATTTATTGACGGACTCGGGAACCTTCTTTTCGAACTCGGGAACCTTCTTGTCGTAATCGGGAGCCATCACGGAACTTTGAACCTAACGCTTTATTCAGTCCACGGGGGTATCCTGTTCTCATTCCGCTAAACATAGCTGGGATACAGGTGTTAAGTTTGTGTTAATTATTATGGTTAGCGGAATGAGAACTGGATAGCCCCGTGGATTGAATAAAGGGTTGGGTTCAAAGTTATGTGATGGCTCCCGATTACGAATCGAAGTTACACGATTACGACAAGAAGGTTACTTTGTTCGAGAAAAAGGTTCCAGAGTCCGACAAGAAATACCTGAAGAAGTTTGGAGGGCACATCAGCCGAAATGTTGTACAGATAACAAGAAGATGAGGACAACAGTCCGAATAATGCAGATAATATTAATCATCAAAAATTCCGAGAAAGAGTTGAAAAATGTGTTTGAAAATTGAGTTCGAAATTTCAAATACTAATAGAAAATGAATTAAAATAAAATATCATCGGCATAAAATAACCCAACAAAGGTTGACATGCCCTAAACCAACCAAACAACCAACCAACGAACCAAGCAACTAACTTAAAATCGAAGAAGTGTGTGGATTTCCAGGGGAATATGTTAAAAAATAAATTTGGTCACATTCATAGCAGTATCTTGGTCAGCCTGTGAACTTTTCAGCCGACCCTCGTAGAACGAGACAAGGAGACAGAGTCCAAATTATTGAATCATATTGGAAAGAATATGGGCGCCGCCAAATAACGGTTAGTTGTTATTCCCTACCTCTTACTACTAATTACCATCTGTAAAAACACCTGATAAAATGTTAAAAGTGCTGCTTACGCTCCGTTGGTAAATAAGAACACATTGCACAAGATAAACCGCAGTGTGTATATTTGGGCTTAATGAAGCGTTTGATCACTAATTGTCTGTAAAAATATTTGCAAGTGCCTGCCGTCTTAGGAAACGTAACGTTATATATATATATATATATATATATATATATATAGAGAGAGAGAGAGAGAGAGAGAGAGAGCAATAGCATAATCTTTACAGTCCATTGCCGTCCCTCACAATCCCATAACTCCACTACCAGAACCCTTCATTGCATGAGCCCTCAAATGACTCATCAGACGCGCAGCAGATGCACAGAGTTTGATGCAAATATGACATAGAAAGGACGTCCTTCCCGTTGAATCAGATGAATCAGATGATAAAATCTGATGCTTATGCACCACCATATGTCTCTTAAGACCAGAAACTGACTTACAGACTTTGTTACAGATTGCACAAGACACATTGTTTGTTCCTGAAATTTGCATGAACTGACCCAGGTGAGATTTCCTATGATTGACATATCCAGTAGAATTCGACCACATGTCTGACATTTCCATCCCTCCATGTTCTCTCCAATATGACAGGTGTAACCGTTTCGAAGTTGACGCTTTAGGTTTTCATGCACGATTCTGTCACTCTCAAAAGAATCGTTCATGATATATATAATTTTTAAAAAACTGGAACACATCACCCCTGATGATGGCACTTTGAAGTACCGAAAGTACTCGGGACTTGAAATTTGGTGGACTTATCCAAGAATTCCACCCAAACATTAAAAACATTAAAAATAAAATTGTTAAACAGGAGATGTGTCTTTTGTTTAATTCTACATGTATAAATGAAAGAATGCTGCCCAAATACACACACACACACACACACACACATATATATATATATATATATATATATATATATAATGCACGATTCTGTATACACCCAGCTTGGTGGAGCTCTTAATGCCACGTTGGCTCAAACCCTCTTCTCAAGCAAACCATATATATATATATATATATATATATATATATATATATATATATATATATATTAATGTGTTTTGCTAAAGACCAAGTTGTATTTTTTGTTTATGATTTTCAGGTGTAGACGTTCAAGTCTTCTTGCTATATGCCTTAACTTCTTCGTTTTTTGTTCTTATTTACTAAGTTTTTCTTGGTCTGGTGCACATGCATCAGGTTGATTATAGTACCTGATGTTTCAAATAGTCACCCATCTACGAAATAAACTGGTCCATCTATGCCTTAACTTATTCTTTTTTTTTTATTTTTGCTTGGTCTGACGCACAGATATCGAGTAGCTTACAATACCCGCTATTACTAAGGGGTCACCCATCTAAGTAATAAACAGACCCATCCGTGCCTTAACCTCTTCCTTTCTTGGTATGATGCACAGGCACCAGGTTGATTATAGTACCTGCTCTTTCTAAGTGGTCACCCATCTTAGTAATAAATAGACCCATCCGTGCCTTAACTTCTTCATTTCTTTTTCTTATTAACAAATTTTGCTTGAATCTGGCGCACATGCACCAGGTTGATTATAGTACTTGCTAAGTGGTCACCCATCTAAGTAATAAACAATTCCATCTATGCCTTAACTTTTTCCTTTCTTTTTCTTATTTTGCTTGGTCTGGCACTCAGACATCGGGTTACTTTCAGTACCCGCTGTTACTAAAGGCTCACCCATCTAAGTACTAAAAGGCTCATCCACGCCTTAACCTCTTCCCGTTCAACTGAAAGGAGTCCATAAAAGGCAGACAGAAATACATTTTCTACTATTTCTCTGAATTTTTTAGATAAGGCTTCATGATTTATTTGTATTATTCGAACTAACAATGAAGATGAGGACAATAGTCTGAATAATACAAACAATACTAATACATTTTTTTAATTAAGAAAATGTCATCGTCCTGTCGAGTAGAGGAAATGTTGACAAGGAACCTTAGTCCCCACGCCAGTCATGTGATGCTGAATGAAAATAAAAGAAAAAGAAACCATAGCTCAAAAGCCTTGGTTGGCAATGAAAGTGAACAAAAAGCGACTGTGGCCATTCGCTGTCGGTTATATTATATCTTTTTGTATTTACTAAGTCCGCCGTGGCACGCCAATAAAGGAGACTAATTATTTACGCCAGACGTTAACAGGCCAGACGTTAACACGCCAGTACTATTTCCGGAAGACATGAAGAACATATTCATTTAAAGAACATAAAAAATACATTTCTCTGAATTTTTTAGATGAGGCTTGATAATTAGTATTATTTGGATTATTCCAACTATTGTCCTCATTTTTGGTTTGGTTTGTTTTACGGAATATCAACCTCAGTGGGTCATTTAATGCCAACAAAATTTTGAAATAAATTCATTCTTAATGGATACTCAATTTTTGTTTATTAACTCATGTTTTTCTATCTAACGCGTATATGGTACTATCACTCCAGTCCTCGTTTTTATTGGACTTAGCACAGTGGATAAAGGTGTTGGTTTAAGACAGTTATTTACGTGACAGTTATTTCAAGGCTGCAGGTTCAATCCTGTCAGGGGCAGCAGTAATATAGAATAAAAATTAACACAGCTTAACAACTGTACCCTAGTTAACGGAATAAGAACAGTATACCCCCGTGGACATAATAAAGGGTTGGTTTCAAAGTTCCGTGACGGCTCCCGATTAGGATAAGGTTTCGATTAAGATAAAGGTTCCTGAGTCCAACAAGAAATACCTGAAGAAGACCGGAAGACACAGCGGCCGAAATGTTGTACAGATAACAAGAAAAAATGTGAACAATAACCTTTTGTTAACAGATGATTTATAGAGGTTTTTTAAAATTATAAAACTAACCCCTAACCCCTAACAAACAACCGGATGTTGACGGTGTAAATGAAAAAATGTTCTTATAAAACTAGATCGCAAAAGGGGTGCCTAAAGGGCATATAGTCCGATTTTATCCGAATTATTCAAAGGAATATCATTATACACGCTAGACGGGAGAAATAAATCTACATTCAAGAAAATGCAATGTATCTTATATATACTAGCAAATATATTCAACCTCCGGGTGCAAGTATTTAAGTTTTGATGTAATAAAATAGTAGTATTATTTGTATTATTCGGACTATTGTCCTTATCTTCATTGTTATCTGTACAACGTTTCGGCCGATGTGCTCTCTGGCCTTCTTCGGGTATTTCTTGTTGGACACGGGAACCTTCTTTTCGGACTCGGGAACCATCTCGGACTTGGATACCTTCGTTTTGAACTCCGTAACCTTCTTGTCGTAATCGGGAGCCATCACGAGTCCGAGAAGGTTCCCGAGTCCGACAAGACCTGATGAAGGCTGGAGTGCACATCGCCTGAAACGTTGTACAGATAACAATGAAATGAGGACAATAGTCCGAATGATACAAATAATACTAATCATCAAGCCTCATCTCAAAAAAAGATCATATGGTCCATAAATTCCAAAAACGGGGTACTGTTCCTTACTTTCCTTTTATTGGTGTGCCTTGACGGACTTGGCGAGCGTGAAATAGAGTCCACAAAGAACGTCTTTCTGAATTCATTCTTACTTCATATTGGATGGTTTGCGAAATAGGAGGTAAGTTTGGTTTGGTTTCTTTTTTTTAATGGCATATCAAACTTTGTGGATTATTTAATGTTAAAACCATCCTTGTACAAGAACAGTAGTTGTACTATTTAACCCATAGCTGGGAGGATGCAGGGTTTTATACATTTCCTAAGAGTATTAGTCCAAAAGTGAACGTAAATATGCAACTGGGGTTCGAACTCACTTACTACAATGTTACAGTCCAGCACGTTAGCCACTACGCCACTGGCACTTCTCCGCGAAGTCATTGACTGTACAGTTATTTATAATTAGTAAAATCAGTAAGTCGGTAGCCTGAATTCAAATCTGTTTAACTCCGCTTAAAAAATATTTATTTTTTTTTTATTTTTATTTTTTTTACTGTTGATCGGAAATTTACTGAAATCAGATAAGGATATTTTAAGAGACTATGATCACAGAAATAAATGCCTTTAGCATTTCCTCGTGAAATAAAAAGCCCCAATGTCAGATATGAGGTCAATCTTCATAAAACGTGTGTAGGGGGGGGTGTCCATACCATACGCATCATCATCATCATTATCATCATCATGTTGTGCAATTAGCACGGATATCCATGGCAATCTCCTACCAACCTTCCCTATCATTCATTGTCCAAGCTGGAGGGAGAATTGGATTCATACCTTTCCCAATGGTTTTAGCGCTATGTGAAATATAAACATCTTCCTCCAGGAATTGAACTCGGGTCGACGATTCCATTTCCTACGACCCTAACCATTAGTCCACGCGCCTCCATAAAGAAAAGAAAAGAAAAGAAAAACATATAGGCGTGGCTATTACTTACCTTTGGGGTACGGTGTGGTACTTGAACATGAATTCAATATAACACTTGCTTTTGCATTCATAGCTTTCCTGCATCCAACTTAGACTGCTCGCCTTACAGCGTTCGGCATCCGGCGGACCTGATGGTTTGTAGAAATAAATGAAACAAGACAAAAAGAAATTAGGATTTGTTTAACTTGTTAATGTCAATAACAAGAACCTGATTAAAAAAAAAATTACTATTATCTGCGTTAGTCGAACTATTGTCCTCATCTTCATTGTTATCTGTACAACGTTTCGGCCGATATACCCTCCGGCTTTCGGATTCGGGATCCATCACGGGACTTTGAACCTAACCCTTTATTCAATCCACGGGAGTATCCTGTTTTCATTCCGCTAACCATAGCTGGGGTAGGGGCGTTAAGCTGTATTAATTATTATTCTATGTTACTGCTGCCCTTGATCAGGATTGAACCTGCAATCTAGAGATAACTGTCGCTTAGAACTGTCTTAACCTAACTCCTTTATCCACTAGGGTATGTGTTCAATTGGACTATAGGCCGAAACGTTGTACAGATAACAATGAAGATGAGGACAATAGTCCGAATAACGCAGATAATAGTAATCATCAAGCCTCATCTCAAAACATTCAGAGAAATAGAATCAACTTTATATTTTTAAATCCCGCAAAAAAAAGAAATATCGAACATAAAGAGTTGTTACAAAGATAATCAGTTAATTCAAAGATCAAATTATCTTACTGTAGAAAAATTACTAACCGTTATCATGAAAAATAAGTAAAACAGTCCGTTTTTTTACAACACGGTCAATTTCTTCATTGTTAATTTTAAGCAGAATTTTTTTACTAAAAAGCTCTCGCATAGAAACTTATAAAAATCTTCTGATATAATTATACAGACTCTTATCATTATAGAAAAAAAAGGAAAAATCGTTTTTTTTGTCGGTATATTTTTTCATATTTCATAAAATAAAATAGGGGGTGTAGACCTCGTAAAAAATATTTCCCCTAATGTATTTTAGGAAAAAACTATTTCAAACATATTTATATGAAAAAGTAAGTAACTACTTATTTTAAAATTTACAAGTTTGGTCCCTCTGTTTTATTAGAATAAATGATTCCCTTTCGATAGTGTATAGATTTATTATAGGTATGGCAAATATACAAGATGTTTAAAGTATCGAGATTGAAGCTGTATTTACCAAGATAGGAATTAACATTAAATGTAACGATAACTTTTCTTTTAGAATACAAGGTCTATCAAAAACTACATATTCTAAAGCTGTATTTACCAAGATAGAAATGAAGAATGAATAGAACGTTAATTTTTCGGAATATGATATGGGGGGTTATTTCAAAGTTCACTATCTTTTTTCCCTCAGAACCCAGCTTATTCAAACAAAGTCTTATCATTTTTGTAATCTCAGTCTTTCTGCTCAATTATAATGCACTAACCATCACAAGGATTGCAGTGATGCGAAGCGACTGTGAGCGGTTTAAAGTAGACAAAGAGTTAAATACACCCGTCCCATATATTTTCATATACTTTTTGCGTTGTCCACTACGAAACACAAGTATGTGTTTAGCCAACGCTAAAGTGTTCTCTTTGTTCTAGCAAAGAAAACTGATAGTCATTCTTCCCAATTTAACTGGAAGAATTAAATAAATTGAAAAAGAAAACAGAATGATTTTTTTTTTTAAACTTCTATTAACTTGAAATAAAAACTGGATTGTTTTTCCAATCTCTGTCAATATTCATGCAAAATATATTTTTGCAAGTTGCTAAGCTAATATTCTTTTACTTGTAGCTTTAAATTAAAATTCATACCAAAGCAAAGAGTGTCAGTGTACAAAAGTTAGAAATATCTACTTCTGATAAATTATAGGGGAAAGACAAGGTGTGTGTGTTAAAATCACTCTTTAAATGTCCCATAGATAGTAACAAATCATTATAAAAACTAGCAAATATATGCACCCTCCGGGTGCAAGTATTTAAGTTTTAATGTAATAAAATATTGTATTAAATTAGAAAGGCTAATGAAACTAAATAAGAATACAGATAAAAATATTTGAAACAGAGGGAGTATAATAAAAGATTTGAAACAGAGGGAGTATAATAAAAAATGGAACAACTGAAACTTACTCTTCCATCACTCTCGTCTTTCATTGTTATTTTTTTCTAATTTAAGTATTTAGTTAAAAGAGGAAGTAAAGAATAAAATGACACTTATTTTATCTTGTTAATGGATTTCATTTAAGATTCATTGAAGAGATTTTTGCTTATATTCATTAAAATAAAACCAAACAGTTAGAAATCAATAATACTAAGCACATATTTATTAAATTCGATTTTTTAATATTAATATGCAAATTAGCCTTCCCGTTCGCACTGTAATCCGCTATTTTGTTGTATATATAAATATAATTGCATGTTGTCAGTATGTAGACATAGTTAACAGTATTAATAATGTAAGACAATTTTATTAATAATTGAGATTTAGATAAAAATGAAATCATGGAGAACATGATGTCAATAACTAAGAGAATTGTGACTTGAGTAGGAATATAGTTTCGGTTACAGACAGAAAAACACACAATCTCCATTATAATAAGATGTTATTTAAAAAACTTATATAAAATTGCATCTTTACACAATAAATTAGAAGTTAATCTTAAGTAAATATTATACTCTCTGAATACATTTTAATGGGCTATACCTTGAATATCTGACTTTTCAAATTAGGACATAACATTGTTTCTGAGTAACTTCCGTGTGTAGCTGCATAATGTTTTTAAAATCAGTTATGAAATAATTCAAAACCAATTTGTTAAATTCTATATATCAAAATTTCTGCTCCAAAGTAAATGAAAATATCCTCAGTTTCAATTTGAACTTGGCTCACCGATTTCATTTTCCACCCAGATACCCATTATACCAACCGTATCTCCTACAAAGCACTAAGCTTGTTTTGATAAATGTTTCTTCCGGAAAATGATTTTATTCGTTTCAAATTGTTCTAATCAAATTCTAGTATCAAAATAAGCGGGAAATACGCAGGAAATGTCGATATTTTCAAACGCTAGATACATCACAGATTTTAGGCTAAACTAGCAGAGCTACCCAGCGTTGCCCGGGATTAAGAAAGTTAAAAAATACATCTCTTATCCATTTATACATAAATGGCAGTTGTGTGAATCTGTATATCCGGAGGAAACTCCGAAAATAAAACAATTAACGACAAAGTAAATATATATATATATACACATTAAATATTACCAGGGCTTGGTTTTTGAGCAAAAATAATATCCGTGAAGATAATTAGAGAACAAAAATTAAATAGTAATAGCATGGAATTTTTTGGGCATCGACTCTTTTAAATAGGAGACATTAATTTTTTTCTCAGAGTCTCTGTACTTTTTTTTTAAAACCAGCCCCACCAGGCCGTATCAATGCAAAATCTTTTCTTTTTTTACGTAGGCATTTTAATGGCGCATCCTGCAAGGATCTAAGAACAAATACATACACATTCACTATCACCAGATCTTGCGTTTTGAACAAAAATAATGTAGATTTCATTTATATTCGTGAAGATAATTTAAAAAAATTAAATTTGAATGATAAAAGCATAGAAACATTTTTACATTTATATTATGAATTGGAGACATTAATCTTTCTTTTCAGAGTGGCTGGATCAACGCAATGTCTTTATTTTACGTAGGGATTTGAATGGGGCATCCTGCAAGAATCCAACTCACGATTCACCAATAACGAATCTGTGAGACTATCTTTTCCCCTCCTACCTAGGCAACGCCGGGTAGCCGCTTCTAGTATCTATATATATATATACATAGATTAATAAAACTTATACTTCTATATATTTGTTTTATTATATTTTATTTTTACGCATTCTTCTTTTTAAGTTTATTTTTTATTATACTTCTTGTTTGTGAGGAGTGAAGGATTTGAATAAATCCGACAAAATGTGGTTGAGAATAGAGGAAAGTGTGGATATAACAACATAGTTACATCCAGTTGATATTTTGTTGTATACTCTCTTTCTTTACTTTCTTACTTCTATTCTTCTAGCGTCTCTTCTGGCGTCTGGACTTCGTCTTGGGGACTTCGTGTCTTGTCTTCCATTGGGGATTTCTCTTTATCAGAAGCCCTGTGTCATTGGTAGGTTTTAGACAATAACACAATACTTCGATTTAACTTAGATCATATTTTATTCTGAAATCCCCACCAGACTATCTGCACAGATTGAGTCGGCAGCGTGCATAACACGACTTACCACTGTCGTTGTCTTGGCCGATCTGACTAAAATCTCTTTCTAATCTAAACCGGAAGAGGGTCTTCTCCACCGATTCTCACGGTATCCACCGGAAGGATCAGGA
>CM042166.1:53700693-53720693 GCA_023376005.1 Doryteuthis pealeii
CAAATACCTGGGTTTTTTTTTCTTGGGTGGGGGGTTGTCTTTCCGGGTTTGGGTAGATCACGAAACCCTTTTAAGCAGTCTTTTATATAAACAAAATCAAAAATATACAAACTAGCTTAAAAGACGCATTATCAGGGGACAATTAAGCTAGTTCCTGCTATTCATTATTTTGTTTCTTTTCTATAACAAATCACTTTATTCGACCATATCCAGATAATAAGCCAAATGGTTCAGAAGAAAGCAGCGGCAACAAAGCACCGGCACATCAACATCTTCAGGGACAGCCTTCACATGCGACATCTGTGGACGAGAATGTTTTTTTAAACATTGGACTTCACAGTCACAGGAAACCCTGTAACTTCAGGGGGACAAAAACTATATAGTCTTCCGAGACTGCAATGCGCCACATCCAGTGCCTATGAAAGTTAGGTGTAGATTAAAGTTGCCACAAGGCCTTAATTATTGGGCAGCTTATGAGAATTGAAATCCTTACTTAGTAAAAACTGTTTCTCTGAATGTTTGAGATGAGGCTTGATGATTAGTATTATCTGCGTTATTCGGACTATTGTCCTCATCATCATTGTTATCTGTACAAAGTTCCGGCCGATGTGCCGCTCCTGCCTTCTTCAGGTATTTCTTGTCGAACTCCAATTGGACACATGGCCTAGTGGATACAGGAGTTAGGTTAAGACAGTTCTAAGTGACAGTTATCTCTAGACTGCAGGTTCAATTCTGGTCAGGGGCAGCAGCAACATAGAATAATAATTAACACAGCTTACCGTCTGTACCCCAGCTATGGTTAGCGGAATGAGAACAGGATACTCCCGTGGACTGAATAAAGGGTTAGGTTCAAAGTTCCGTGATGGCTCCCGATTACGACAAGAAGGTTCCCGAGTTCCAAAATAAGGTTCCCGAGAAAATTCCCCGAGTTCGACATGAAATACCTGAAGTAGGCCGGAGGGCACATCAACCGAAACGTTGTGCAGATAACAATGAGGATGAGGACAATAGTCCGAATAACGCAGATAATACTAGAAAAACTGGCCTGCACTACTACCTTGCTAACATCTACACCACGACAAAATGGCCAGCAGAAAAGAAAGTAGGCGGACAAGTGAATGTATGGGATTTCTGGTGATTATAGGTTTTATATTTACAGGGAATTAATAAAATATCCTTTCAATGTTCATATTTTTGGGTGGTCTGCCCAGGGCGACAAAAATGAAGGCGTACCAATAACAATGTCAAATATTATTAACGGTGCCGTCTTTTGTTCATTCGGCAGCACTTCCTACAAACACTCTTTTCTTCGAATCCTTTTAAAACACAGAAGGGAATTTGGTTTTTATTTTGTGTTTCAATAATATTTACCAACCCCCCCGCACGAGCAGGATGTGGCACAAGGTCAATTTCTAAAGCGGATTTTAACAGGTTTGAATTGAGATTTTTTTCCCAGACTGGTTTCCTAGCCAAGTTTAAAGAACCCAGTCTGCCCAAATATTTAACCTTAGCTGGATGGTGAATAGTTGGATGCATACCTTTCCAAAGGGTATTAACGCTATGTCAAACGCAAACAGCCTCGTCCAGGATGTGAACTTGGGTCCACGATCCATTCCCTACGACTTTAACCATTACACCTCCACACACACACACACACATATATATATATATATATATATATATATATATATATATATATATTATATATTGGACTCGCCTATCGTGAACGATGGATGAGGGTCAAAAGTGAGTGATTTGTTTCCTCCCATGTTATGCATGCTATCAAGAAGACATTTTGTGTTTGCTCGAGTGTGATAGCAGCCCAGCCTTGCTCCGAGCTATGAAGCCAACTGACAAATGAAATGTTCTAAGACGGGAGTCAGATGTTTTTATTTTAAAGTTAGGCGGAGCTGATCTCGATGCTTCAGTCTATTTTCTTCAAAGTTCTTTAGTCGAGCGAAACATGTCTTACGCCATTCTTTACGATTTGATGCTAGATTTTCCCAAGCACTCAGGTTAATATTGAGACGTTTTGAATCGTCCTTCAATTTTTCTTTATCTGTGCACGTCCAAGAAAACACTTAGCATTTGGTAATTGCATATATATATATATATATATATATATATATATATATTATGGACTCTCTCGTCGATTTTCGACGCATGAGGGTTCACATACACAATGAACACCCACACAGGGATTTGTTTATAGTGGTGAAGGCTTGTGTTCGACCATCCACACTTTTTGGCACAGTCGATAGGAAAGAATTGGTGCATCAAGGGTTGCCACAAACCCAATCAACGACCGACCTCTGAATTCAAAGTTATCCCTCTCCTAGACTGGTTACCTACCCAAGGCTGAAGGGCCCAGTCTGCCCTAATATATATATATGTATATATCATAATATATTAGTAATTTGAAGGCAATACAATGCGTATAAAAATAAAAACAAAAAGATGTTGTTTTTTTTGTCTTATCGATTTCAAAGAAACTTTATCTTCAGAGACGAAAATCAGAAATGGACGTGCTAAAGTTTGTTTTTTTTGCGTGGTGATACTTTCTTCTTTTTTTTTCTTTTTTTTCCTCTTCTTTTTCTCCTTTCTCCTCCCTTCCCACTTCTTTATGTTATGATGAAATGGGCGAATAACTGTAATTTCTTTTTTTTTTTCTAAATATTTTTTGAGAACGAATGCTTAAGATCCTACCTTGTATATGTATCCAATATTGTCTGTTTATCATCCGGTCAAAATTGTGGCAAACATTGCAACAATGTAGCCATCCATATATATATATATATATATATATATATATATATATATATATATATAGCAAATATATGCACCCTCCGGGTGCAAGTATTTAAGTTTTAATGTAATGAAATATCGTATTAAATTAGAAACGCTAATGAAACTAAATAAGAATACAGATAAAAAGATTTAAAACAGAGGAGGGTATAATCGAAAAATAGAACAACTGAAACTTCCTCTTCCATCACTCTCGTCTTTCATTATTATTTTTTATAATTTAAGTATTTAGTTAAAATACGAAGTAAAGAATAAAATGACACTTATCTTTTCTTGTTAATGGATTTCATTTAAGATTCATTGAAGAGATTTTTGCTTATATTCATTAAAATAAAATCAAACAGTTAGAAACCAATAATACTAAGCATATATTTATTAAAATCACATTTTTAATATCAATATGTAAATTAGCCTTCCCGTTCACACTGTAAACCGCTATTTTGTTGTATATATAAATACAATTGCATGTTATTAGTATGTAGATATGGTTAACAGTATAAATAATGTAAAACAATTTTATCAATAATTGAGGTTAAAATAAGGATACATTCATGGTGAATGTGACGTCAATTACTAAGGGAATTGTGACTTGAGTAGTGATTTAGTTTCGGTTACAGACAGAAAAACACACAATCTCCATTATAATAAGATATATATTTATCAATTTAACCCATAGATAAGAACCCAACAGGTACTACCACTTCGGGTTAGTGTCGAGCTGGGAGTAATGGCAATGAAGGGGTCCACCATATTCCCCAGATCCTTAGGATTCGTACTTCATCCCTAGATGCAGTTAAAAGTCATACCCAGGACACTAAGACCCTCAGCCACCACTTTCTAGCACATATATGATAAAGAGTATTGAGGGTTTGCTAGGTCGGGACAATCCCATAGATGCTAGGGCTTGACGTGTACAGCCGAATGAGCGGAGGGAGCCTCTCCAATCACGCGCCTATCCAACGGTTCAAAATGGAGTTGCATGTCATGGACAGCTTAGTTTACCAGGATTCCATCCTTCAGCATCATGGGTCGCCACCCACGTCCAACAGGTGGCCTCATTTGGGATGAATATGATGTGGGCCATAGTTGAGAACCACTGGTTTAAATTTGTATCATTTGGATTTTTCGAACTTCTCAAAAATTCAGATAACCACTGGTTTGAAGTAACTTTTTTTCTATCTAATAGGTGGTGGGCAGATCCGTGCTGTCAGCACGATACGATGATGATGATAGAGACTTTTTAATATTTCTGGGAATGATTGAGATGAAACTTGAGGATTGGTATTATTTGTATTATTCGGACTATTGTCCTCATTTTTATCGTTATCTACACAACGTTTCGGCTGATGCACTTTCCGGCTTCGAGAACCTTCTCGAACACAGGAACCCCCACCTCGAACTTGGGAATTTTATCTCCGAGCTCGGGAACCTTCTTGTCTAACTCGGGAGCCTTCACGCTGTAATCGGGAGTCTTCACGGAAGTTCGAACCGAACCCTTTATTCAATCCACGGGGGTAGACTGGTCTCATTCTGTTAACCATGACTGGGTACAAGTGTTAGTCTTTGTTAATTATTCAATGTCACTGTCGCTCTTGGCCAGGATTTAACCTACAGCCAAGAGATAACTCTCTCTCTCTCTCTCTCTCTCTCTCTCTCTCTCTCTCTCTCTCTCTCTCTCTCTCTCTCTCTCTCTCTCTTAGAACTGTATTATCCCAACGCTTATATCAACTACGCCATGTGTCTAATTGGAGAAGGTTCTTGAGTCCGACCAGAAACACCAGAAAAAGTCTGGTGGACACATAAATAACAATAGAGATGAGGACAATAGTCCGAATAATTCAAATAATACAAAGATACTTTTTAATGATCGCTAATTAACAGTTTGTCGTGATTTTGTGGTTACTTTTAGTGATTGCGCTATGTGTCAAACTGGGAATGCTGAGATGAAGCTTGTTAATTTGTATCATTTGGATTATTCGAACTCGGGAAACTTCTTGAAATCGAGAACCCGCTCCTCAAACTTGGGAACCTTCTCTTTTGGCTCGGGACCTTCTTGTCGTAATCGGGATTCAACCATCAGCCTAGAGATTACTGTCTCTTAGAACTGTATTAACTCAACGCCTATATCCACGACGCTTTGTATCCAAGAAATACCTGAAGAAGGTCGGAGGGCACACCGACCGAAACGTTTTGTAGATAGCAATAGAGATCAAGACAATAGTCCGAATAATACAAAGAATAATGGAGATGAGGACAATAGTTAATCCAAATAATACAAAGAGACTTTTTAACTTCAATTCTTCAAAATTAATCACATCACAATGAAAATACAGACAACAGTTGAGAATCCAAATAATACAAATTTTTAAATTCAAATTCTTCAAAAAACTCACTCATACGCAATGAAAATACAGTTTCAAGATGAGGACAATAGTCCGGATAATCCAAATAATTCAAAGAGATTTTTAATTCAAATTCTTCAAAATTAACTCCCCCTCATACACAATGAACATACAGTTGCGAGATGAGGACAATAGTCCGAATAATCCAAATAACAGAAAGAGACTTTTTAACTTCAAATTCTTCAAAATTAACTCCCCCTCATACACAATGAACATACAGTTTCAAGATGAGGACAATAGTCCGGATAATCCAAATAATTCAAAGAGACTTTTTAACTTCAAATTCTTCAAATTAACTCCTCCTCATACGCAATGAAAATACAGTTTCAAGATGAGGACAATAGTCCGGATAATCCAAATAATACAAAGAGACTTTTTAACTTCAAATTCTTCAAAATTAACTCACCCCCATACACAATGAAAATACAGTTTCGAGGTGAGGACAATAGTCCGGATAATCCAAATAAACCAAAGAGACGTTTTAACTTCAAATTCTTCAAAATTAACTCCCCCTCATACACAATGAACATACAGTTTCGAGATGAGGACAATAGTCCGGATAATCCAAATAATACAAAGAGACTTTTTAATTTCAAATTCTTCAAATTAACTCCTCCTCATACGCAATGAAAATACAGTTTCAAGATGAGGACAATAGTCCGGATAATCCAAATAATTCAAAGAGACTTTTTAACTTCAAATTCTTCAAATTAACTCCTCCTCATACGCAATGAAAATACAGTTTCAAGATGAGAACAATAGTCCGTATAATCCAAATAATACAAAGAGACTTTTTAACTTCAAATTCTTCAAAATTAACTCCCCCTCATATGCAATGAAAATACAGTTTCGAGATGAGGACAATAGTCCGGATAATCCAAATAATTCAAAGAGACTTTTTAACTTCAAATTCTTCAAAATTAACTCCCCCTCATACACAATGAACATACAGTTTCGAGATGAGGACAATAGTCCGGATAATCCAAATAATTCAAAGAGACTTTTTAACTTCAAATTCTTCAAAATTAACTCCCCTCATACACAATGAACATACAGTTGCGAGATGAGGACAATAGTCCGTATAATCCAAATAATACAAAGAGACTTTTAACTTCAAATTCTTCAAAATTAACTCCCCTCATACACAATGAAAATACAGTTTCGAGATGAGGACAATAGTCCGGATAATCCAAATAATTCAAAGAGACTTTTTAACTTCAAATTCTTCAAAATTAACTCCCCCTCATACACAATGAACATACAGTTGCGAGATAAGGACAATAGTCCGTATAATCCAAATAATACAAAGAGACTTTTTAACTTCAAATTCTTCAAAATTAACTCCCCCTCATATGCAATGAAAATACAGTTTCGAGATGAGGACAATAGTCCGAATAATCCAAATAATTCAAAGAGACTTTTTAACTTCCAATTCTTCAAAATTAACTCCCCCTCATACGCAATGAAAATACAGTTTCGAGGTGAGGACAATAGTCCGTATAATCCAAATAAACCAAAGAGACTTTTTAACTTCAAATTCTTCAAATTAACTCCTCCTCATACGCAATGAAAATACAGTTTCAAGATGAGGACAATAGTCCGGATAATCCAAATAATACAAAGAGACTTTTTAACTTCAAATTCTTCAAAATTAACTCCCCTCATACACAATGAAAATACAGTTTCGAGGTGAGGAGAATAGTCCGTATAATCCAAATAAACCAAAGAGACTTTTTAACTTCAAATTCTTCAAAATTAACTCCCCCTCATACACAATGAAAATACAGTTTCGAGATGAGGACAATAGTCCGGATAATCCAAATAATACAAAGAGACATTTTAACTTCAAATTCTTCAAAATTAACTCCCCTCATACACAATGAAAATGCAGTTTCGAGATGAGGACAATAGTCCGTATAATCCAAATAACCAAAGAGACTTTTTAACTTCAAATTCTTCAAAATTAACTCCCCCTCATACACAATGAAAATACCCATTCGAGGTGAGGACAATAGTCCGTATAATCCAAATAAACCAAAGAGACTTTTTAACTTCAAATCCTTCAAAATTACCTCCCCTCATACACAATGAAAATACAGTAACGGTCGCTAATTAACAGTTTAGCGTATTTTTGTGGTTTTCGGAATCATTGATCTCTGGAAATGTTATGATTTTTTCATATCATATTACGAGAGGCGTGTGGAATAACAACTGTAAGGATTTCTGATAAAGAGCTCTCGGAAGACTAAGAATTTTTTATTGCTCTGAATGTAGATTAGCTCCAGTAATAATTCAAATGTATATATATTGGTTTGCCTGTACCGTACCCCCCGGTTCGACGGTCAAAAATTATGGCCGGAATATATAGACGTACATTTGCGAAAAATAGCTCTGTGAACTTATATAGATGAGTGTATCTACTTACATCTTTGCAAATATAGATATTTTTGTGATCTTATTCCTATTCACACACTCAAAGATTATATATATATATATATATATATATATATATATGTGTGTGTGTGTGTGTGTGTGTGTGTGTGTATAAATATATGTATTTATATACATATATATATATATGTACACACGAATATAGATGTTTTGTGATCATATTCGCATTCATACTCACACACACACACACACAATATATATATATATATATATATATATATATATATTATATATATATATACTCTCATACACAAATATAGTTTTGTAATCTTATTCACATTCACTAATACATTATATATATTTATATATACTCACAAACTAATATATTTTTGTGATCTTATTTACCCCCCCTACACACACACGCATATATATATATATATATATATATATATATATATATAAGATTTTTGGATGTTTGTTTATTTTTTAGAAGCATTGTTGAATAAAGTATATATTAATATTTATATTTTTGCTTGAAGGCAATTACAATGTATGGTAGAGACGTCTCAGTATCATTGACAGGTTAATTTCGCAGGAATTTCTTCGTGCTGTACCGTGGCCGAAACAGTATAATTTCTGACTATCCTATTGAAGTCCCGGTTTCGATTTCCGTCGGAGGGAAATCGTTAGTATATATCGCTGATGAGACTTAATAAAGTTGAAACAGTCTGTACGATATTCTACACACCGTGTAATTCTTTGCGAAATTCACTTGTCATTATTATCTTCTATAATTATCGAATTCATGCGATATGCGCATTGTAATTGCCTTCAAGTAAAAATATAAATATTAATACATAATATATAATATATATTATATATATATATATATATATATATATATATATATATACTCACCTACAGTTGAAAGGTGGAAAGATTCACAGAATAATGGCGTGCTTAATACATTTATTAAGCACCAGCATCCGGTGCCAAACGAATGCATCCAAACACAGAACAAATAAGTACAAACAATTAACAATACAAAACTTGCACTAATAGAGGAGGATCAGCTCGGTATAACCAACGCAGCAAAGACAGTCTGAATATTATTCAGCTAGTCAATCTACTTTAATTGTAGGCTATTTTATGGCTATGAGCCAGTCCATCTGGGAAAATGCTGAAGGGGTGTTAGCTACTCTACAACACTTAGAAAATGTACCCTTATACTTATGTAAGACTTTTTTTTAATCTTTATTCTATCTACGTATGTACCTAACTCGTTCGCCATTTGTTTAATCGGACCCAATGTCACAAGTATAGGACATCCAGTGAGGATCGAACTCGCTATTGTAATGAATCGACCAGACTAAACATTACAACACGATGGGACGCCCGTTATAGTACGTATGAATATACTGTCAATAAGAAGGTACTCGTATCGTAATGGTTATTATCACAAGAAATGGGCTCGGCTACCGGAGTTCAAGTTCTGAATGAGGATATTTGCATTTCATTGGAGAAAAGGTATAAATCCAAATATCCAGCTGTGGGTATATAGTACGGCATATTTCTTTCTATGGAAATATTTCTCTATTGGAAAGAACATGGAGGGTTAGAAATGCCAGACATGTGGTCGAATTCTGCTTTCTAAGGCTGGATATGTCAATCATAGGAAATATCATCAGGTACAATTCATGCAGACTCCAGGAATAAACGATGTGTCTTGTGCAATCTGTAACAAAGTCTGTAAGTTAGCTTCTGGTCTTAAGAGTCATAAGCATAACATTTTATCATCTGATTCATTTGATCCATCGAGAAGGACGTCCTTCCTGTGTTATATTTACATCAAAATTTGCGGGTTTGATGAGTAATTTGAGGGCTCATGATAGGAAAGGTTCTGTTGGTGGTTTATAGGATTGTGAGAGACGGCAGTGATCTGTAAAGATTATGCTATTGCTATGTATGTATGCATGTATATATACTGGGTGCTCATGAGAGGAAGGGTTCTGGTGGTGGGGTTATAGGATTGTGAGGGACGGCAGTGATCTGTAAAGATTATGCTATTGCTATGTATGTATGCATCTATCTATACTGAGGGCTCATGAGAGGAAAGGTTCTGGTGGTGGAGTTATAGGATTGTGAGGGACGGCATGATCTGTAAAGATTATGCTATTGCTATGTATGTATGCATCTATCTATACTGAGGGCTCATGAGAGGAAAGGTTCTGGTGGTGGAGTTATAGGATTGTGAGGGACGGCAGTGATCTGTAAAGATTATGCTATTGCTATGTATGTATGCATCTATCTATACTGAGGGCTCATGAGAGGAAAGGTTCTGGTGGTGGGGTTATAGGATTGTGAGGGACGGCAGTGATCTGTAAAGATTATGCTATTGCTATGTATGTATGCATCTATCTATACTGAGGGCTCATGAGAGGAAAGGTTCTGTTGGTGGGATATGATCTGTAAAGATTATGCTATTGCTATGTATGTATGCATCTATCTATACTGGGGGCTCATGAGAAGAAAGGTTCTGGTGGTGGGGTTATAGGATTGTGAGGGACGGCAGTGATCTGTAAAGATTATGCTATGGCTATGTATGTATGCATCTATCTATACTGAGGGCTCATGAGAGGAAAGGTTCTGGTGGTGGGGTTATAGGATTGTGGGGGACATCACTGATCTGTACAGATTATGCTATTGCTATGTATGTGTGCATGTATCTATACTGAGCGCTGATGAGAGGAAAGGTTCTGGTGGTGGGTTATAGGATTGTGAGGGACGGCAGTAATCTGTAAAGATTATGCTATTGCTATGCTATATTTGGATATTTAAATTTGTTATGGCAAACGATCTAGGAATCAGCAGTATCTCACAATATCACCAGACTTTGTTGGTTTGTTTCAAACTGTAGGAATGCCATATCCACGTTGATGCGGTTAGAGCCTTATCGTAGATATAAAACCGTTTTTTTAGATTAACAGAATATTATATATTATATATGTATTTCATTAACAAAATATTATATATTATATATGTATTTCAGTTGGTAGAGTGTCCGGCTTGGAATTTCGAGGTTCCTGGTTCGATTCCGGCCCTTGCTAACTCAGCGTATGAGTAGCCCAGGGACCTGTGCGGTAAAGTGAGGAGCTGATGGTAGGAGTGACGATCCACCCCAGACGTCCAAACCATCTCCTTGGTCTAGCGCTAGTGAAAAGACGATATATTCCCTCGCTGTCTGGCTGATACCGACTATATTAGTAGTAGATACGACTACTATATATATATATATATAATATATATATATATATATATATATATATATATATATTAAATGTCTGAAGTTGTTCATTTCAGAACTTCAGACAATAAAGAGTGTTCTTTCTTATCTATGGAAGACTATAATGGCCAAAATGTATTACTTAATCGGAAATAGTCATTTATAAGATATAACTTGGGCATGAGCCATCTGAAGTTAATATTGGAGAGAGAGAGCGGAGTTGAGATATTCCTTGCTTTTGTTGTTTCAGCCGGTGAGCTTTCTAAATTCAGATTCCCGAATTCAAACTAGACCTGGAGAGAGATGGGTTCCGCATGGCCAAAACACTGTACCTTTTTATGTAATAATTATTTCTTAAATTATTTAATTGTAATAATATCAATTTTTCGTGTGCTATTGCTTTATTTTTCAAATTTCACTTTTATTTCTTAGTAATCATTTGTTTGCACACAGTTATATGGTATCAAGTTTTCTTATCTAATCTTATTATATGTCTAGACTACGTACTGCGCACTGCGAACGTCATTAGATCTAATGAAAGAAAAAGGCCTTTAAAAAAAGAAAAAAGCCGACGATATCCTGTAGAAACTCTTGCAGATGCATAGCCTAGAGCTGTGGTTCTCAAACTTTATACAGTCTGAGTGCACTTACAGTAGTACAGATACTTGATAGCACACTGTATACAAAATAGGACTAATATCTTATTAAGTCAGTGGTTCTCAAACTTTATACAGTCTGGACGCACTTACAGTAATACAGATACTTGATAGCGCACTGTATACAAAATAGGACTAATATCTTATTAAGTGATATATCTGGGTTAAGGGATTTATCATGAAAGTTGGTATTTGGTATATTATCGCAGTAGGAGTTGGTGCGTCGAATAGCAGGCCGCCCTCCGAGCAGTCGTGGTGTAGTCTGGCGAGTAAGTTTAGGCTTGTAGGTTTAGGTTTAGGCGCCTGTACCCACACAGTGTCGAATATTTATACATGACACTGTCCAATCAGATTATAGTGAGGGGGTACTAAGGTATTTACATAGTCATTACATCATTAAGTTAACTGTTAAATATATTTTAAAAATAACACATTTAACAAAAGCAAACTTAACATACCTCTATGAAGTTTATTAATTCCTGTGTTAATGAGAAACATGAGCTTGGTGACACCTTGCGACTTCTTCAATGTTTGGTCTTATGTTTGAGCGACAAACTCTCATTTCCTCATCAATGCATTGAAGAGTTCCTCTCTTTTTACACTTAATTGTTGCGAGGGTTGAAAATCCCAGTTCACATTAATATGAGGTGAAAAATTGCAATAAAATAATTTTTCTAAATAAAATTGTTTAAAACCTGTGTTTTTATTTAGTTGCAAGAAAAGTAACTTATAACTATCATAATGATGTCGCAACGAAACAAGCAGAGTGTTCGTAAAGAAATTGTATAATATAGTAACTTAGTATACATTTGCTTTTCATATCTGGATAGATCTTTCTGAAAAGGCTCTGGGTTGCACCAGTGCACCCGGGCGCACTGTTTGAGAACCACTGGCCTAGAGAGGGCAACAAGATACATTGGCTTCTACATGAAATCAGATAAAATGGAGTTCATGTGCTTTATAAAAAATATTCGGTTGTTTAAATATACATACGAGGACCATTCAATAAATAAGGGAATTTTAAAAAAAAAAAGAATTTCTTTCAATAAATATGAAATCGGTATTGTTTGGAAATGGTTTATAGCAATAAATATTTTAATATCGCAATGTGATTGTCTTCTCTCCGGGGTCCAATCCCAACGGTGAAATTAAATCATGGGCTCATGAATGATAAAACTTGATCAAGAAAGACAAAGTCTTGTTGATTAGGTATTAGAAATAAGCAAGGCCCAGCTCAGCCCAGGAAGAATTAACAAGGAAGAAGAAGCCAGCAGATAAGTCAACTAGATAACATGGCGGACCGAAGCAGAGATGAATCAGTTGGAAGCACCAGGCAGAGTTATAAAGTAAGACAATCATCTTCTCTCTAATCTAAGACTCTGTCTCTGTCTCTGTCTGTCTGTCTGTCTCTCTCTCTCTCTCTCTTATATACCCGAGAACGAGTCAGCAACAAAGTAAGAAGTGTCTGTCTCTGACTCTGACTCTCTCTCTCTCTCTCTCTCTCTCTCTTTCTCTCTCTCCTCTCTCTCTTTCTCTCTCACTCTCACACAGACACACACACTCTCTCTCACTCTCTCTCACTCTCTCACACACACACACACTCTCTCTCTCTCTCTCTCTCTCTCTCTCTCTATCTCTCTCTCTCTTATATACCCGAGAACGAATCTGCAACAAAGTAAGAAGAGCACCAAATAAGTTTAACTATCTCTAATCTAATATGTCTCTCTGTCTCCATCTCTGTCTCTTTTTCTCTCTCCCCTCCTCTCTGCCGATGAACTCTCTCCATGATTATATACTCGATGTTTATATATATTTACCAACCCCTCCGCACAAGCAGGATGCGACACAAGGTCAGTTTCTTAAGCGGAGTTTAACAGGTTTGAATTCAGAGTTTTCTTTCTCTTAGACTGGTTACCTAGCCATAGTTAAAGAGTCCAGTCTGTCCTGCTATTTACCCATAGCTGGAAGGAGAATTTGATTCATACCTTTCCCAAGAGTATTAGCGCCATGTGAAATGCAAACAGCTCCTTCCAGGAATTAAACTTGGGTTGACCAGTCCATTTCCTAAGACTCTAAACATTAGACCACGCGCCGCCATACCGGATGTTTTTAAAGGCATATAAAAAAAAAGTAAAGTCGACGGGGCGGCCTAAAGTCGGTATCAGCCAGTCAGCGAGGGAGTCTATCCCCTTTTCAATAGCGTTAGACCAAGGAGATTGTTTTAGCATCTGAGGTGGAGCGCCACATCTACCATCAGCTCCTTACTTTACCGCACAGATCCCTGTGCTACTCATACGCTGAGTGGGCGAGGACCGGTATCGAACTAGGAACCTAAAGGTATATATATAATATTAATTCTTCATTTGAAATCTATCATTTAGGTGGTCTTTTACATTTTACTTACTGAAGTTGTGAATAGAAAAAAATTAAAGGGGATTATACTATGAGAAAATAAGTACCGAAAATCGGAAAATAAAATGTAAAAAAAGAGGAAGTGCGTCCCGGTCTCCTGCCTCAAAAATTGCTGCCCGTTGACTACTAAAATAACGACCCCAGCTATGGTGTTACTTGAAAGAAAACAACCAACTTAGGGCGTTAAATGTATTGGGGGGAGGGCTTCTCTTTTTTGTCGTAATTCTTATTTATTTATCGTAATTCTTATTTATTTATCGTAATTTGTCGTAATTCTTATTTAGATATGAAGATGGATATCTATCTATCTACCTCAATTTGTTCATTTTTTTTTACTTTGTTTGATAGATAAGAATTACGACAAAAAAGAGAAGCCCCCTCCCCCAAAAAAAATTTTTAACGCCCCAAGTTGGTTGTTTTCTTTCAAGTAACACCATAGCTGGGGTCGTTATTTTAGCAGTCACCGGGCAGCAATTTTTGAGGCAGGAGACCGGGACGCACTTCCTCATAAATTACCGAAAAAAATTTACCTCGATATTTTTTCTGCTTTAAAAAGGTGGGGGTGGGGGCTACATTTTCAATACAGTTTTTCTTCAAAACTTATACTTTGTTTGACTAGAATAAGATTTGCATTAAATAGATATTTATTTCTAGAATCTAAAAATATAACTTAGCTATTTGACAATAATTACTTGATTTTCTATAATTATTACTTGTTTTTTTCTTTTAGTAATTAGGTTTTGTTTGTTTTGTTTTACGGCATATCAACCTCAGTGACAATCTCGAAAAAGTTTTGAAATAAATTGATTCTTAATGGATACACAAGTTTTTTTTTTATAAACACATTTTTCTATTTAACCCATAGATGGGACCCTAACAGGTATTACCACTCCGGATCAGAATGGACCAGGGAGAAATGGTGATGAAGGGATGCTACACATTCCCCAAACCTCCAAAACTGGAACCTCCCGATCAGCTTGACATCATACGCAGGACATTAATACCCTCAGCCACCGCCTTCTAGCACCCATATGATAAAAAGGGTTGGGGCTTGTCATAAGGGCAACAAGATTGGAGCAATCATATAGGTGCTAGGGCTTGACGTAACCAGTCGATTGATTGGAGGGGACTCTCTGATCGCCCGTCTAGGCCAAGTAAGGGCCAAAGTGCAGTTTTGCATGTCACAGACTGCTCAACCACTTGGGTTCCATCCTTAAGCATCACTGGTCGCAACCCCATAGTCAAGAGGTGGCCCCATAATGGAAGTTATCAGGAAGTTCTCACCATTCATTTTTCTACCTCCCTCCCTCACCTCTCTTCCCATCTGTTTCCTTTCTTATCTTCTCTAAAATGTCTCCTATAACCAATCAAATCTTTCCCTCAGCACAAAACTTACCCACCTACCTACTTCCCCCTTCTATAAAACACTTGTATGATCCTAATAATTCAATAAAAGCATAAGAAGCTGAGGTCAAACCTCCAGCGAAATACACTACACATTTTTGTCTTAGTTTTGTTCTTTCATTCCTTATTTTACCTCATATATATATATATATGTATATATATATATATATATATATATATATATATATATATATATATGGCCCACAATAGGGCGGACAGTACTTGGTCAATGACATATGGCAATACATCAGCCAATTTTCGCCAGATATTACAAAAATAATCCGGCAATACGAAAAAACAAGGACAAAACTTGAAGACAAAAATGGCTGCATTATTAACAATATATATATATATATATATATATATATATATATATATATATATTATATATCAGTAATCTAAGGTAACAATTTTTAAATGTTCAGTGTAGTTATTTAATTGGCAACAAGATTGTAAAATAAACCTCCTTTAGGAAACTGAAACAAGACGAAATTATTGACGTTTGTTTGCTCGTCTTGCCGGATCTGATTGCAAACATTTGAGTAAAGCATTGTTTTCCTCTCTTTGTAATCAACCGCGGCGCAAGGCTTGACCTCCATACATCTTGCTCATCGTAGACGCTACCTCAGCATTATATACATATAGTAAAAGAACTCGGTCAATGGAGGGACTAAAAGGATTTTAGGAACACCAAGTAGTAAGATAGAAAGGGGGAAAAGAGGAGTAAGAGGAGTAAGAGAGGGAGTAAGATTAAATAACTTAGCTAATTCTTTATCAATTTTTTTTTAGTCAAATCGCTAAGAACTCGCGTATTACAATGTTTGTTTATTTTTTTAAATATTTTTTTTGGTTTACACTTTTTTTGGTTTAACTGCCTATCAGCTCTTTATGAGTTATTTTATGCTAAAATTTTATTTATTTGTAAATGTATCAAAAATAATCATAACCATTTATATTTTCAGTGTTTCATTTTATTCCTCATAGTTTTAAGTATTCGTATGTAATACAAATAAGTTTTTAAACAGATCTTTTTGACCCATAAATTGGAGCCTAACAGGTAATATCACTCTGGGTTAGACTGGATTTGGGATTAATGACAATGAAGAGATAATCCACCTCAGAGATCCAGAACTGGATCCTCACCACCAGATACAATTTAGTGTCATACCAAGGACACACTGTATATTGTGTTTTTACATCTAATAACTTTCATTGGAAAATAAGCAAGTTCTCAATATTTTATATCTAAATAAGAAAAATATAAAGATCTAACTCCATTCATAGAGGTTATCTCCCTTGTCAAAAATAAATCTAAATTTTAATGAGCATGAAAAGAAATGCTACATGCACTTCAAGTGGTGTAATAGTTTACTAGATTAGCAGATCATTGTTAATGAGTTCGGTTCTCACTGAGTGCCCCACACTTCTGGCCTTGTGCTACAACTAAGTTAAGCTTAGTAAGTAACTCTCAAATGAAATATCAGCTATTCCTAAATTTTTCGTCTGCATAAATATCATTAAAAAAATGTAACCCTAAACTTGTGAGTATTTTGAAACAATTTTATTTTTCCAAAAATAGTTTTTAACCTAAATTAATTTCTGAATTACCTGTTGAATTACAGTGAAGGATTTATTCATTTTTACAAAAAACATAAGAATTAAAAATATGTCTTTATTTGTTAGTTTGTAATATTATATGTAGCTACAAGAAGCTAAGATTTAAAAATGGGTCCTTACAAAAAAAAGAAAGTACGTATCAAAAATGTAAAAAAATTCATATTACAATTCTATTTTGTTGTTGTTGCTTTTTTGTTGTTTTCTTTTTGTTTTGTTTTTTGTTTTTTTGTAGGAGAACAAATTGTATTTAAAAACGGTATATCTTGTTTTGAAAAAAAAAATTAGTTCTTCAAAATGTATTTATTTATTTCCCGTTTGCACTAAAATCTAATTAATTGGATCATTTCCGTCCACTAAGGACGATGGCGTAGTGTCCAAAAAAATTATCTGCACTAGTGAATCCGCAGGCAAATTCTTCAGTGACAGTCTTTGGTGCACTGAATGCACACAAAATGTGATGCTTTCTGGGGCTGCTGGCTTTTCTCTCTCTTTCTGGCTATCTTTTCTGTCGAGGGTACTTTCCTCTTTGCCTCACGCCCCTCTGGGACTAAGGACGATGGTATAGTGTCCAAAAAAATTATCTGCACAAGTGACTCCGCAAGCCAATTCTTGAGTGACAGTCTTTGGCGCACTGAATGCACACAAAATGTGATGCTTTCTGGGGCTGCTGGCTTTTCTCTCTCTTTTTGGCTCTCTTTTCTGTCGAGGGCACTTTCCTCTTTGCCTCACGCCTCTCCGTGCCCTTCTTAACGTTTAGGTGCCAGACCGTTAAAATTAATTAAATTAATACTAAATTCTAAAACCATAATTTTTGAAAAATCATTGAATTAAAACTTCCCAAATAAAATCTGTGTGATATTTAAACATGACGGATCTTTCAAAGAGTTATACTGCTTTTTGTACTTACTTATGAAAAAGAGTGAAGAGTTACACGAATCGATAGATTTTCAATAAGTGAATTATATCATTTAATTAGTTAAATCAAAGACTGAATTTTGTACTTACTCAGGAATAAGAAAACATTTTTTTCGAGATTCTATCGACTACTCGACATCCTCCAACCTATTTCTTGCTCTATAAATGCCACATTTCTAATGCTTAATAATGAATAACCATTTAACTAACACAATTATTTATTTACGGATTTTTAATGCTTTGAAAATTAAACCCGGAACAATCTATACATATATAAAGGGCAGTTGAGGGTATATATATGTCCGGAGAAAACTTCGAAAATAAAACAATTAACGACAAACTAAATATATATACACATTAAATATCAGCAGGGCTTGGTTTCTGAGCAAAAATAATAGAGATTTGATTTATATTCGTGAAGATAATTAGAAAATAGAATTTAAATGATAATAGCATGGATTTTTTTTTTGCATTTAGTATATTGAATAGGAGACGTTAATTTTTCTTTTCACAGTGTCTGGATCAACGCAAGGTCTTTTTTTACGTAGGGATTTTAATGGGGCTTCTTGCGAAGATCCAACTCGCTATTCAATAATAATGGAACTGCAAGACTACCTTTTTAACCTCTCCCTTTACCCAGGCGACGCTAGGTAGCCACTTCTAGTACATACATAAAAGGCAGTTGTATGTATCTGTATGTTCGGAGGAAACTTCGAAAATAAAACAATTAACGACAAAGTAAATATATATACACATTAGATATCACTAGGGGTTGGTTTTTGAGCAAAAATAATGAAGATTTTTATTTATATTCGTGAAGATAATTAAAAAATAAAATTTAAATGATAACAGCATATGTTTTTTTTTGTCATTTAATATTTTAGATAGGCATTAACTTTTCTTTTCAGAGTAGCTGGATCAATGCAAGGTCTATTTTTTACATAGGGATTTAAATGGAGCATCCCACGAGGATTCAACTCACGATTCAGTAATAATGGATCTGCGGGACTAACTTTAAAAAATCCACCTCTACCCAGGCAACGCCGGGTAGCCGCTGCTAGTTAGTAATATTTTGCAGCAACGTGGCTCTCCGATCCAAACTCCTTATTGTCAGAAACCTATTCAAGATGAGAGTCCTCCTTTACTCAGGAATAAGAAAACATTTTTTCGAGCTTCCATAGGGTCCTCGATATCTCCCTCCCTCTTTCACGTACCACCCCACCTCTCATTTCAAATGCTAAACATAGTATAATCCTTTAACTAACCAATTCCTTATTTACAGATATTTAATGTTTTGAAAATTAAATCCTGTACATTTATTAATATCTTGCAGCAACATAGCTTTCCAATTAAAACTGTTTATTGTCAGACACCTATTCAAGATGAGAGACCCCCTTTCATCACTAATCACAAAACATTTCTTCGAGCTTCTATAGGTCCCTCGATATTTCTGTCCCCTTTACACGTGCTATAAGCTCCCCATTTTAAAGACTAAACATTTTATAATCCTTTAACAAACCCAATTCCTTATTTACAGATATTTAATGTTTTGAAAATTAAATCCTGTGCAATTATTAATATTTTGCAGCAAGATGGCGTTCCAACCAAAACTGTTTATTGTCAGATACCCACTCGCGATGAGAGTCCACCTTTACTCACTAATAAAAAAAACATTTCTCTGAGCTTCTATAAGCTTCTGAACATTCCCCTCTCTCTCTCTCTCTTCTCTCTCTTCTCTCTCTCTCTCTCTCTCTCTCTCTCTCTCTCTCTCTCTAACTCTAACGCTCTATTAGCTCTCCCACATTTCAAATGCTTAACAATGTATTATCCTTTAACTAAGCCAATTCTTCTATAAGCGCCTGAACATTCCCCCCTCTCTCTCTCTCTCTCTCTCTCTCTCTCTCTCTCTCTCTCTCTCTCAGCCGTTTCTCATTTCAAATGCTGAACAGTGTATGATTATTTAACTAACCCAATTATTAATTTACGGATTTTTAATGTTTTAAAAATTAAATCCTGTACAATTATTAATATTTTGCAGCAAGATGGCTTTCCAGTCAAAACTATTTATTGTCAGATACCCTCGCGATGAGAGCCATCTTAAATCAATAAAAAACA
>CM042166.1:53725693-53728193 GCA_023376005.1 Doryteuthis pealeii
GAGATAAGTAGAGAGAGAGAGGGGAAGAGAAAGAGAGGGAGAAATATGGGTAGAAAGGGAGAGATATAGTTAGAAAGAGATGAGGGCAGATTAAAGAGGGACATTGTTGGAATTAGAAAGAAGTAAGAATATATATATATATATATATATATATATATGAAAAATAGTTACTGGGTCAGATTTAAAAGTTCATCATTTTTTCTCTCCGGGGAGATAGATAGATATATAGATAGATATGAACATATTGAGATAGATAGATAGATGAATAGATAAATAGATAGATAGATAGATAGATAGATAGATATGAACAGACTGAGATAGATAGATAAATGTGAACATATTGAGATAGATAGAAAGATAAATAGATAGATAGATACATAGATAGATAGATATGAAAAGACTGAGATAGATAGCTAGATAGATGTGAACATATTGAGATAGATAGATAGATAAATAGATAAATAGATAGATAGGAAAAGACTGAGATAGATAGATAGATGTGAACATATTGAAATAGATATACATATAGATAGATAGATGTGAACATATTGAGATAGATAGATAGATAGATGTGAACAGACTGATATATATATATATATATATATATGTGTGTGTGTGTATATATATACTAGCAACATAAAAAACACCCTCCGGGCGATGTAAAAATAATTTTTGAAAGATATTTCTTGAGGAGGTGGAAGTTAAAAATTAAATGTCGGAGAGTTTGAACCATAAATAATGAAACCATCAGATTTATTAAAGTAGTAAAAAAATAAAACAATTTGAAATCAAAACTAAGTTCTATTAACTTTGAATATATATTAAAATAAAACAAACTATATATAAATATATGATACTGGGGATGTATCTATTAAAACTTGTTTTTAAAAAACAACGAGAACTGTCTCATGTTACATGCTCAAATTTTGAGTGTATTTTATTCTGTTATGACGATTTCGGGTATAGTGACGTAAGCAGTGACGTAGTTTTTGTTACAGACAAAACGGAAAGCGAATATCCAGTATTAATAGATATAGAAAGAGAGAGAGAGAGATAGATAGATAGATAGAGAGAGAGAGAGAGAGAGAGAGAGAGAGAGAGAGAGAGAGAGAGAGAGAGAGAGAGAGAGAGAGAGAGAGATTGTAAGTAAAAGAGAAATAGTGAATTAGAAACGATTTTGCTTTAGAAAAGAAAGAAAAATGCAAAAAAAATATTCTAATAATAAAAATAGACATATAAAAGGAACTACATGTATATATATATATATATATATATATATATATATATATATATATATATATATTATAATATAATAATAATGAATATATAAAGGTTTTACATATCTATTTATTTGGTGACAAAGGAACAGTCACAACCATTTTGGTTTCATGCGTCAACAATCACCAGGTGAACTTGTTTCAAATGCAAGGAAAATACAGCTCTATTTTATATGTTCCTTTCATTTGAAACAAGTTCACCTGATGATTGTTGACGCATGAAACCAAAATGGATGTGACTGTCCCTTTGTCAAATAGATATGTAAAACCTTTATGTATTTCTCTATTATATTATATAACAGTTCTATTTTATATTGAGCACTCGAACCTATAATACTGCGTTTGGCACACCGTTCCAGTAAAAAGGAAACAGTGACAATCCCACACACACTATATATATATATATATATATATATATTATATATATATATATATAATAAATAAATATATAAAGGTTTTACATATTTATCTATCTGGTGAGAAAGGAACAGTTACAACCATTTTGGTTTCATGCGTCAACAATCATCAGGTGAACTTGTTTCATGTAAAAACTTTATATATTTATTTATTTATATTTTATAACAGCACTATTTTATATTGAGCACTCTACCAATAATACTGCGTTTGGCACACCGTTCCAGTAAAAGCTGAAACAGTGAAAATCCCACACTATAGTATATATATATATATATATATATATATATATATATATATATATATATATATATATATATATATATATACTATACGTGTGGGATTTTCACTGTTTCAGCTTTTACTGGAACGGTGTGCCAAACGCAGTATTATTGGTAGAGTGCTCAATATAAAATAGTGCTGTTATAAAATATAATAAATAAATATATAAAGTTTTTACATGAAACAAGTTACACCTGATGATTGTTGACGCATGAAAACCAAAATGGTTGTAACTGTTCCTTTCTCACCAGATAGATAAATATGTAAACCTTATATATTATTTTATTATATATAATATATATATATATTATATATATATATATATTTAGTGTGTGGGATTGTCACTGTTTCCTTTTTACTGAACGGTGTGCCAAACGCAGTATTATAGGTAGAGTGCTCAATATAAAATAGAACTGTTATATAATATAATAGAGAAATACATAAAGGTTTTACATATCTATTTGACAAAGGACAGTCACATCCATTTTGGTTTCATGCGTCAACAATCATCCAGGTGAACTTGTTTC
>CM042166.1:53735693-53765693 GCA_023376005.1 Doryteuthis pealeii
TATCATTTAAATTTTATTTTTTTAATTATCTTCACGAATATAAATAAAATCTTCATTATTTTTGCTCAAAAACCAACCCCTAGTGATATCTAATGTGTATATATATTTACTTTGTCGTTAATTGTTTTATTTTCGAAGTTTCCTCCGAACATACAGATACATACAACTGCCTTTTATGTATGTACTAGAAGTGGCTACCTAGCGTCGCCTGGGTAAAGGGAGAGGTTAAAAAGGTAGTCTTGCAGTTCCATTATTATTGAATAGCGAGTTGGATCTTCACAAGAAGCCCCATTAAAATCCCTACGTAAAAAGACCTTGCGTTGATCCAGACACTGTGAAAAGAAAAATTAACGTCTCCTATTCAATATACTAAATGCAAAAAATAAATCCATGCTGTTATCATTTAAATTCTATTTTCTAATTATCTTCACGAATATAAATCAAATCTCTATCATTTTTGCTCAGAAATCAAGCCCTGGTGATATTTAATGTGTATATATATTTAGTTTGTCGTTAATTGTTTTATTTTCGAAGTTTTCTCCGGACATATATTTATACCCTCAACTGCCCTTTATATATGTATAGATTGTACCGGGTTTAATTTTCAAAGCATTAATAATCCGCAAATAAATAATTGTGTTAGTTAAATGTTTATTCATTATTAAGCATTAGAAATGTGGCATTTATAGAGCAAGAAAGAGGTTGGAGGATGTCGAGTAGTCGATAGAAGCTCGAAAAAAAAATGTTTTCTTATTCCTGAGTAAGTACAAAATTCAGTCTTTGATTTTACTGATTAAATGATATAATTCACTTATTGAAAATCTATCGATTCGTGTAACTCTTCACTCTATTTCATAAGAAAGTACAAAAAGCAGTATAACTCTTTGAAAGATCCGTCATGTTTAAATATCACACAGATTTTATTTGGGAAGTTTTAATTCAATGCTTTTTCAAAAATTATGGTTTTAGAATTTAGTATTAATTTAATTAATTTGAACGGTCTGGCACCTAAACGTTAAGAAGGGCACGGAGAGGCGTGAGGCAAAGAGGAAAGTACTCTCGACAGAAAAGAGAGCCAAAAAGAGAGAGAAAAGCCAGCAGCCCCAGAAAGCATCACATTTTGGTGTGCATTCAGTGCGCCAAAGACTGTCACTCAAGAATTGGCTTGCGGAGTCACTTGTGCAGATAATTTTTGGACACATACCATCGTCCTTAGTCCCAGAGGGGCGTGAGGCAAAGAGGAAAGTACCCTCGACAGCCAGAAAGAGAGAGAAAAGCCCAGCCCCAGAAAGCATCACATTTTGTGTGCATTCAGTGCACCAAAGACTGTCACTGAAGAATTTGCCTGCGGATTCACTAGTGCAGATAATTTTTTTGGACACTACGCCATCGTCCTTAGTGGACGGAAATGATCCAATTAATTAGATTTTAGTGCAAACGGGAAATAATAAATACATTTTGAAGAACTAATTTTTTTTTTCAAACAAGATATACCGTTTTTAAATACAATTTGTTCTCCTACAAAAAACAAAAAAAAAAACAAAAAGAAAACAACAAAAAAGCAACAACAACAAAATAGAATTGTAATATGAATTTTTTTAACATTTTTGATACGTACTTTCTTTTTTTTTGTAAGGACCCATTTTTAAATCTTAGCTTCTTGTAGCTACATATAATATTACAACTAACAAATAAAGACATATTTTTAATTCTTATGTTTTTGTAAAAATGAATAAATCCTTCACTGTAATTCAACAGGTAATTCAGAAATTAATTTAGGTTAAAAACTATTTTTGGAAAAATAAAATTGTTTCAAAATACTCACAAGTTTAGGGTTACATTTTTTTAATGATATTTATGCAGACGTTTAGGAATAGCTGATATTTCATTTGAGAGTTACTTACTAAGCTTAACTTAGTTGTAGCACAAGGCCAAAGTGTGGGGCACTCAAGAACCGAACTCATTAACATGATCTGCTAATCTAGTAAACTAACACCACTTGAAGTGCATTAGCATTTCTTTTCAATTAAATTTAATTTATTTTTGACAAGGGAGTAACCTCTATGAATGGAGTTAGATCTTTATATTTTTCTTATTTAGATATAAAATATTGAGACTTGCTTATTTTCCAATGAAAGTTATTAGATGTAAAAACACAATATACAGTGTGTCCTTGGTATGACACTAAATTGTACTGGTGTGAGGAAGTTCTGGATCTCTGAGGTGGTTATCTCTTCATTGTCATTATCCCAAATCCAGTCTAACCCAGAGTGATATTACTGTTAGGCTTTTATGGTCAAAAAGATCTGTTTAAGTATTACATACGAATACTTAAAACTATGAGGAATAAAATGAAACACTGAAAATATACATTTACAATAAATAAAATTTTAGCATAAATAACTCATAAAGAGCTGATAGGCAGTTAAACCAAAAAGTGTAAACTATTTAAAAAAATAAACAAACATTGTAATACGCGAGTTCTTAGCATTTGACTAAAAAAAATTGATAAAGAATTAGCTAAGTTATTTAATCTTACTCCCTCTCTTACTCCTCTTACTCCTCTTTTCCCTTTCTATCTTACTACTTGGTGTTTCTAAAATCCTTTTAGTCCCGTCATTGACCGAGTTCTTTTACTATATGTATATAATGCTGAGGTAGCGTCTACGATGAGCAAGATGTATGGAGGTCAAGCCTTGCGCCGCGGTTGATTACAAAGAGAGGAAAACAATGCTTTACTCAAATGTTTGCAATCAGATCCGGCAAGACGAGCAAACAAACGTCAATAATTTCGTCTTGTTTCAGTTTCCTAAAGGAGGTTTATTTTACAATCTTGTTGCCAATTAAATAACTACACTGAACGTTTAAAAATTGTTACGTTAGATTACTGATATATATATATATATATATATATATATATATATATATATATATATATATATATTGTTAAATAATGCAGCCATTTTTTGTCTTCAAGTTTTGTTCTTTGTTTTTTCGTATTGCCGGATTATTTTTGTAATATCTGGCGAAAATTGGCTGATGTATGTGCCATATGTCATTGACCAAGTACTGTCCGCCCTATTGTGGGCCATATATATATATATATATATATATATATATATATATATATATATATATATATATATATATATGAGTAAAATAAGGAATGAAAGAACAAAACTAAGACAAAAATGTGTAGTGTATTTCGCTGGAGGTTTGACCTCAGCTTCATATGCTTTTATTGAATTATTAGGATCATACAAGTGTTTTATAGAAGGGGGAAGTAGGTAGGTGGATAAGTTTTGTGGTGAGGGAAAGATTTGATTGGTTATAGGAGACATTTTAGGGAAGATAAGAAAGGAAACAGATGGGAAGAGAGTTGAGGGAGGTAGGTAGAAAAATGAATGGTGAGAACTACCTGATAACTCCCATTATGGGGCCACCTCTTGACTATGGGGTTGTGACCAGTGATGCTTAAGGATGGAACCCAAGTGGTTGAGCAGTCTGTGACATGCAAAACTGCACTTTGGCCCTTACTTGGCCTAGACGGGCGATCAGAGAGTCCCTCCAATCAATCGATTGGTTACGTCAAGCCCTAGCACCTATATGATTGCTCCAATCTTATTGTCCTTATGACAGGCTCCAACCCTTTTTTATCATATGGGTGCTAGAAGGCGGTGGCTGAGGGTATTAATGTCCTGCGTATGATGTCAAGCTGATCGGGAGGTTCCAGTTTTGGGAATGAGTAGCATCCCTTCATCACCATTGCTCCCTGGTCCACTCTGATCCGGAGTGGTAATACCTGTTACGGTCCCATCTATGGGTTAAATAGAAAAATGTGTTTATAAAAAAAAACTTGTGTATCCATTAAGAATCAATTTATTTCAAAACTTTTTCGAGATTGTCATTGAGGTTGATATGCCGTAAAACAAAACAAACAAAACCTAATTACTAAAAGAAAAAAAAAACAAATAATAACTATAGAAAATCAAGTAATTATTGTCAAATAGCTAAGTTATATTTTTAGATTCTAGAAATAAATATCTATTTAAGCAAATCTTATTCTAGTCAAACAAAGTATAAGTTTTGAAGAAAAACTGTATTGAAAATGTAGCCCCCCCCCACCTTTTTAAAAGCAGAAAAAATATCGAAGTAAATTTTTTCGGTAATTTATGAGGAAGTGCGTCCCGGTCTCCTACCTCAAAAATTGCTGCCCGGTGACTACTAAAATAACGACCCCAGCTATGGTGTTACTTGAAAGAAAACAACCAACTTGGGGCGTTATTTTTTTTGGGGGGGGGGCTTCTCTTTTTTGTCGTAATTCTTATCTATCAAACAAAGTAAAAAAAAAACAAATTGAGGTAGATAGATAGATAGATATCCATCTTCATATCTAAATAAGAATTACGACAAATTACGATAAATAAATAAGAATTACGATAAATAAATAAGAATTACGACAAAAAAGAGAAGCCCTCCCCCCAATACATTTAACGCCCTAAGTTGGTTGTTTTCTTTCAAGTAACACCATAGCTGGGGTCGTTATTTTAGTAGTCAACGGGCAGCAATTTTTGAGTCAGGAGACCGGGACGCACTTCCTCTTTATTTACATTTTATTTTCCGATTTTCGGTACTTATTTTCTCATAGTATAATCCCCTTTAATTTTTTTCTATTCACAACTTCAGTAAGTAAAATGTAAAAGACCACCTAAATGATAGATTTCAAATGAAGAATTAATATTATATATATACCTTTAGGTTCCTAGTTCGATACCGGTCCTCGCCCACTCAGCGTATGAGTAGCACAGGGATCTGTGCGGTAAAGTAAGGAGCTGATGGTAGATGTGGCGCTCCACCTCAGATGCTAAAACAATCTCCTTGGTCTAACGCTATTGAAAAGGGGATAGACTCCCTCGCTGACTGGCTGATACCGACTTTAGGCCGCCCCGTCGACTTTACTTTTTTTTTATATACCTTTAAAAACATCCGGTATGGCGGCGCGTGGTCTAATGTTTAGCGTCTTAGGAAATGGACTGGTCAACCCAAGTTTAATTCCTGGAAGGAGCTGTTTGCATTTCACATGGCGCTAATACTCTTGGGAAAGGTATGAATCAAATTCTCCTTCCAGCTATGGGTAAATAGCAGGACAGACTGGACTCTTTAACTATGGCTAGGTTAACCAGTCTAAGAGAAGGAAAACTCTGAATTCAAAACCTGTTAAACTCCGCTTAAGAAACTGACCTGTGTCGCATCCTGCTTTGTGCGGAGGGGTTGGTAAATATATATAAACATCGAGTACATATTCATGGAGAGAGTTCATCGAGAGAGAGGAGAGGGAGAGAGAAGAGAAGAGACAGAGATGGAGACAGAGAGACATATTAGATTAGAGATAGTTGAACTTACTTTGGTGCTCTTCTTACTTTGTTGCTGATTCGTTTTCTCGGGTATATAAGAGAGAGAGAGATAGAGAGAGAGAGAGAGAGATGAGAGAGAGAGAGTGTGTGTGTGTGAGAGAGTGAGAGAGAGGAGAGAGAGTGGTGTGTGTTCTGTGTGAGAGTGAGAGAGAAAGAGAGAGAGGGGAGAGAGAGAAAGAGAGAGAGAGGAGAGAGAGAGAGAGAGTCAGAGACGAGACAGACACTTCTTACTTTGTTGCTGACTCGTTCTTGGTTATATAAGAGAGAGAGCAGACAGACAGACAGACAGAGACAGAGTCTTAGATTAGAGAGAAGATGATTGTCTTACTTATAACTCTGCCTGGTGCTGACGGTAGCTGCCAACTGATTCATCTCTGCTTCTAGTTGACTCACCTGCTGGCTTCTTCTTCCTTGTTAATTCTTCTTGGACTGAGCTGGGCCTTGCTTGTTTTTAATACCTAATAAACAAGACTTTGTCTTTCTTGATCAAGTTTTATCATTTATGAGCCCATGAATTAATTTCACCGCTGGGATTGGACCCCGGAGGGAAGACAATCACATTGCGAGATTAAAATATTTATTGCTATAAACCATTTCCAAACAATACCGATTTCATATTTATTGAAAGAAATTCTTTTTTTTTAATTACCTTATTTATTGAATGGTCCTCGTATGTATATTTAAACAACCGAATATTTTTTTATAAAGCATATGAACTCCATTTTATCTGATTTCATGTAGAAGCCAATGTATCTTGTTGCCCTCTCTAGGCCATTGGTTCTCAAACAGTGCGCCCGGGTGCACTGGTGCGACCCAGAGCTTTTTCAGAAAAATCTATCCAGATATGAAAAGCAAATGTATACTAAGTTACTATATTATACCATTTCTTTACGAACACCCTGCTTGTTTCGTGGCGACATTATTATGATAGTTATAAGTTACTTTTCTTGCAACTAAATAAAAACACAGGTTTTAACAAATTTATTTAGAAAAATTATTTATTGCAATTTTCACCTCATATTAAATGTGAACTGGGATTTCAACCGTCGCAACAATTAAGTGTAAAAAGAGAGGAACTCTTCAATGCATTGATGAGGAAATGAGAGTTTGTCTCTCAAACATAAGACCAAACATTGAAGAAATCGCAAGGTCTCATCAAGCTCATGTTTCTCATTAACACAGGAATGAATAAACTTCATAGAGGTATGTTAAGTTTGCTTTTGTTAAATGCGTTATTTATTTAATATATTTAACAGTTAACTTAATGATGTAATGAATATGTAAATACCTTGGTACCCACTCACTATAATCTGATTGGACAGTGTCATGTATAAATATTCGACACTGTGTTGGTACAGGCGCCTAAACCTAAACCTACAAGCCTAAACTTACTCGCCAGACTACACCACAACTGCTCGGAGGACGTTATGCTATTCGACGCACCAACTCCTACTGCGATAATATACCAAATACCAACTTTATAATATATCCCTTAACTCGGATATATCACTTAATAACATATTACTCCTATTTTGTATACAGTGCGCTATCAAGTATCTGTATTTACTGTAAGTGCGTCCAGACTGTATAAAGTTTGAGAACCACTGACTTAATAAGATATTAGTCCTATTTTGTATACAGTGTGCTATCAAAGTATCTGTACTATGTAAGTGCACTGAGACTGTATAAAGTTTGAGAACCACAGCTCTAGGCTATGCCATCTGCAAGAGTTTCTACGGATATCGTGGCTTTTTTCTTTTTTTTAAAGGCCTTTTTTCTTTCATTAGATCAATGAGTTCGCAGTGCGCAGTACGTAGTCTAGCATATAATAAGATTTAGATAAGAAAACTTGATACCATTAACTGTGTGCAAACACATGATTACTAAGAATAAAAGTGAAATTGAAAAATTAAAGCATAGCAACACGAAAAATTGATATTATTACAATTAATAATTTAAGAAAATAATTATTACTAAAAAAGGTACAGTGTTTTGGCCCATGCGGAACCCATCTCTCTCCAGGTCTAGTTTGAATTCGGGAATCTGAATTTAGAAAGCTCACCGGCTGAACAACAAAAGCAAGGAATATCTCAACTCCGCTCTTCTCTCCAATATTAACTTCAGATGGCTCATGCCCAAGTTATATCTTATAAATGACTATTTCCGATTAAGTAATACATTTTGGCCATTATAGTCTTCCATAGATAAGAAAGAACACTCTTTATTGTCTGAAGTTCTGAATGAACAACTTCAGACATTTTTAAATATATATAATATATATATATATATATATATATTATATATAATATATATATAGTAGTCGTATCTACTACTACTATAGTCGGTATCAGCCAGACGCGAGGGAATATATCGTCTTTTCACTAGGCGCTAAGCCAAGGAGATGGTTTGGACGTCTGGGGTGATCGCCACCCTACCATCAGCTCCTCAACTTTACGCACAGATCCCTGGGCTACTCATACGCTGAGTTAGCAAGGGCCGGAATCGAACCAGGAACCTCGAAATCCAAGCCGGACACTCTACCAACTGAAATACATATATAATATTAATATAATAAATACAATGTATATCTATTCTGTTAATCTAAAAAATGTTTTATATCTCGATAAGGTCTAACCGCATCAGCGTGGATATGGCATTCCTACAGTTTGAAACAACCAACAAGTCTGGTGATATTGTGAGATACTGCTGATTCCTAGATCGTTTGCCAAACACATTTAAATATCCAAATATAGCATAGCAATAGCATAATCTTTACAGATTACTGCCGTCCCTCACAATTCCTATAACCCCACCCACCAGAACCTTCCTTCATCAGCGCTCAGTATAGATACATGCACACATAGCATAGCAATAGCTAATCTGTACAGATCAGTGAATGTCCCACAATCCTATAACCAGCACCACCAAGAAACCTTTCCTCTCAATGAGGCCTCAGTATAGTAGATGCATACATACATAGCCATTAGCATAATCTTTTTACAAGATCACTGCCGTCCTCCCATCCTATTAACCCCAACCACCAGAACCTTTCTTCTCATGAGCCCCCAGTATAGATAGAAGCATAATACATAGCAATAGCAATCTTACAGATCATATCCCACCACAGAACGCTTTCCTTCTCATGAGCCTCAGGTATAGATAATGCATACATACATAGCAATAGCAATAATTCTTTACAGATCACGGCCGTCCCTGCACAATCCTATACCCCAACCACCAGAACCTTTCCTCTCATGAGCCTCATATTATGATAGATGCATACCTACATAGCACATAGCATAATCTTTACAGATCACTGGCCGTCCTCAGCAATCCCTATAACTCCACCACCAGGAACCTTCCTCTCATGAAGCCCGTCAGTATAGAATATGATGCATACATACATAGGCATAGCATATCTTATCAGATCATTGCCGTCCCTCAACAATCCTATAACTCCACCCCCAGAACCTTTCCTCTCATGAGCCCTCAGTATAGATAAGATGCCATAATGACATAGCAATGCATAATCTTTACAGATCACTGCCGTCTCACAATCCTATAACCCCACCACCAGAACCCTTCCTCTCATGAGCCCCGTATTATACATGCATACATACATAGCAATAGCAAATCTTTACAGATCACTGCCGTTCTCACAATCCTATAATCCACGCACAAGAACCTTTCCTATCATGAGCCGCTCAAATACTCATCAAACCCGCAAATTTTTGGAATGTAAATATACACAGGAAGGACGTCCTTCTCGATGGATCAAATGAATCAGATGAAAAATGTTATGGCTTATGACTCTTAAGACCAGAAGCTACTTACAGACTTTGTTTACAGTTGCACAAGCACCTCGTTTATTCCTGGAGTCTGCATGAATTGTACCTGGATGATATTCCTATGATTGACATATCCAGCCTTAGAAACAGAACATTCCCCCGGAACCCCAAAAACCATGTCTGGCTTTCTAACCCCATGTTCTTCCAATAGAGAATAATTTCCATAGAAAGAAAATGCCGTACTATATACCCAAGAGCTGGATATTTGGATTTATACTTTTCTCGCAATGAAATGGCAAATATANCTATTTATATATATACTATAGACGTTGTGGATTTTTACTGTTTTCAGGCGTTACTGGAACGGTGTGCCAAACGCAGTATATTGTAGAGTGCTCAATATAAAATAGTGCTGTTTAAAATACAAATAAATAAATAAATAAAGTTTTTACATGACAAGTACCTGATGATTGTTGACGCATGAACAAAATGGTTGTAACTGTTCTTTGTCACCAAATAAATAGATATGTAAAACCTTTATATATTATATGTTATTATATATATAATATATAATATATATATATATAGTGTGTGTGGGATTGTCATGTTTCCCTTTTTACTGGAACGGTCTCCAAAGCAGTATTATTATCGAGTGCTCAATTAATAGAGCTGTTTATATATATAAATAAATATAAAGGTTTTACTATCTATTTGTCAAAGGACAGTCACTATCCATTTTGGTTTCAATGTGTCAACAATCATCAGGTGAAGTTGTTTCAATGAAAGGAACATATAAATAGAGTGTTTTTCCTTGCATTTGAAACAAGTTCACCTGGTGATTGTTGACGCATGAACCAAATATGGTTGTGACTGTTCCTTTGTCACCAATAATATATATGTAAACTTTATATATATCATTTAATTATATTATATAATATTATATATATTATATATATATATAATGTAGTTCCTTTTATATGTCTAATTTTTATTATTAGAATATTTTTTTTGCATTTTCTTTCTTTTCTTAAAGCAAAACTCGTTTCTAATTCACTATTTTCTTTTACTTACAATCTCTTCTCTCTCTTCTCTCTTCTCTCTCTCTCTCTTCTAATCTATCTCTTCTCTCGCTCTCTCTTTCTTATCTACTATTAATACTGGATATTGCTTCCGGTTTTTTGTCTGTAAAAAAACTACGTCACTGCTACGTCACTATACTCGAAATCGTCATACAGAATAAATACACACTAATTTGAGCATGTAACATTAGACAGTTCTCATTGTTTTTTTTAAAAACAAGTTTTATAGATCATCCCCAGTATCATATATTTTATATAAGTAGTAAAAAGTAAAGTCGTCGGGGCGGCTTAATTTCGGTATTAGCCATGGCAGCGAGGAGTCTATCCCTTTTCACTAGCGCTAGACAAGGAGATTGTTTTGGCGTCTGAGGTGGAGCGCCACACTACCATCAGCTCCTTACTTTACTCACAGATCCCTGTGCTCTCCATCACGCTGAGTTGGCGAGGGCGGGTATCGAAGTAGGAACTTGTGGTTTTCTAGCCGACGCTCTACCGCTGAGCTAACCCAGCCCCTATATTTTATATAGTTTGTTTTATTTTAATAGATTTCAAAGTTAATAGAACTTAGTTTTGATTTCAAATTGTTTTATTTTTTTACTCTTTAATAATTGATGGTTTCATAATTTATGGTTCAAACTCTCCGACATTTAATTTTTAACTTCACCTCCTCAAGAAATATCTTTCAAAAAATTATTGTACATCGCCCGGAGGGTGTTTTTTATGTTGCTAGTATATATATATATATATATTATATATATATATATATATCAGTTTGTTCCATCTATTATCTATCTCATATGTTCGCATCTATCTATCTAATCTATTTATCTATTATCTATCTATTTTCTATTCATCTATATATCTATTCAATAATGTCCCATTATCTATTATATGTATATCTTTCAATATGTTCACATCTATCTATCTATCTATCTCAGTCTTCTTCCTATGTATCTATCTATTTATCTCAATATGTTCATCTATCCTATCTATCTATCTATCTAGTCTTTTCATATCTATCTATCTATCTATCTATTTATCTTTCTATCTATCTAAGTATGTTTACATATATTATCTATTATGTATCTATCTCAATATGTTCAATCTATCTATCTATTTCAGTCTGTTATATCTATCTATTATCTATCTATTATTTATTCATCTCTATCTATCTATCTAATATGTTCACATCTATCTATCTATATATTTATCTATCTCCCCGGAGAGAAAAGTGATGAACTTTGAAATCTGACCCAGTAATATTTTTCATATATATATATATATATATATATATATATTCTTACTTCTTTCTAACTCCAAAATTTCCCTCTTTAATCTGCCCTCATCTCTTTTCAACTCTATATCTCTCCCTTTCTACCATATTTTCCCCTCTTTCTTTCCCTCTCTCTCTACTTATCTCCTTTCTAATCCAACACTCTCCCACTTGAATCTGCCCTCATCTTTTCTTCTAACTATATCTCACTCTACCTATTTGTCTTTCTACCCATATTTATCCTCTCCTTCTCTCTCTCTCTCTCTCTCCTCCTCTCTCTCTCTCTTCTCTCTATCTTCTCTTCTCATCCTCTCTCTCTGCTCATCTTCTCTAATATTCCTCTGTCTTTCTCTATTTGTTTAGTATTATATTATATATATATAATATATATATATATATAATATATATAAATATAAGGAAAGGAAATGAATCCGACAGTATGAGTATGAAAAGTGGAATGAAAACATCACACAATGCTGTTAATGTGTATACCTTTTGACCGACAAAAAACGTATACACATCGGCATGACCGACAAAAATATGGCGCGAATGCCTACATTGGTGAATGATATGTAAGAACTTTCGTTCTTTTTTGCAAAATTGTTTTTTTTGTTTTTGAACTGATTTGATATTTTTCTCCGACCCAAACACCACGGAGTAAATGAGCTCTGATGATGATTTTTGTAAATCGAAATATTGATCAATATCAGCTATGATTATATTATAAATTGTTTTCTCTTTAACAGCATTGTGTGATGTTTTCATTCCACCTTTTCATACTCATATATATATATATATATATATATATATATATATATATATATATATATATATATATATATATATATCGAAAATAATCGATTAATACTATAACACTATAAAAAAAATTTATATATATATATATATATATATATATATATATATATATTATATAGTAACCGCTAGGATTATCTAAAAATTAAAATGTAAAAAGGGCTCAATATCTAAGTAGAGGAAATAATAAAATTAACCTAATGAGTCAATATACCTACTAATAGTTTCGCTTAGTAGCTTATCAGGGTAAGAATCTGACTCAGATTCTTGCCCTGATGAGCTACTAAGCGAAACTCTCTCTCGCTCCCCCCTCTCTCTCTCTCTATATATATATATATATATATATTATATATAATATAATATATATATATATATACAGAAGAGAGAGAGGAGAGATGAGAGAGATAGATAAATAGATAGATAGATAGACAGATATACGTATATGTATATATATGTAATATGTATATTAATATGTATTTATATATATATATATATATATATATTATATAATATATATATATAATATAATTCCCAATTATCATACAATGGACTAATCTAATTTTAACATTTCAATAAGTTCCCGCTTAAAAAATATTCCCAATACAACTTACCTGGTTATGTATATATCTATATATATCTCTCCTCTCTCTCTCTATATATATATAATATATATATATATATATGAGAGAGAGGAGGAGAGAGAGGAGAGAGAGAGAGAGAAGAGAGAGAGAGAGAGAGAGAGAGAGAGAGAGAGAGAGAGAGAGAATCAATAGAGTGAAAATCGAGAATGCAATGAACTTCGAAATCTAGGTCAATAACTATTTTAAGTTATTGACCCAGATTTTTGATGTTCATAGTTTGTTTTCTATGTAGCGAGAAAAAAAGTCAGACAATATATATAATATATATATATATATATATATATATATATATATATATATATAGAGAGAGAGAGAGAGAGAGAGAGAGAGAGAGAGAGAGAGAGAGAACTTTAATGCAGTTTGATTTATGAATAAAAACAAGTTGTCAATAGCATAGAAATAGAGTCAATGACTCTTGCTAATTGTCAATTTATCCTATGATAGCAGAGAGAGAGAGAGAGAGAGAGAGAGAGAGAGAGAGAGAGAGAGAGAGAGAGAGAGAGAGAATGGGATGTTCAGGAGCTTATAGATGCTCAAAAAATGTTTTTTATTAGTGAGTAAAGGGGCGCTCTCATTGCGAGTGGGTATCTGACAATAAACAGTTTTAATTGGAAAAGCCATGTTGCTGCAAAATATTAATAATTGTACAGGATTTAATTTTCAAAACATTAAATATCTGTAAATAAGGAATTGGGTTAGTTAAAGGATTATACATTGTTTAGCATTTGAAATGGGGAGCTTATAGCGCGTGAATGGGGGAGGGAGAGAGAGCGAGAGAGGAACGGGATGTTCAGGGGCTTATAGAAGCTCAAAAAAAAAGAAGGAAGGACACAGAGAGAGAGATAGAGACAGAGAAAAGAGAGGGGAAGAGCGAGGAGAGAGAGAGAGAGGAGAGAGAAGAGAGAGGAGAGAGAGAGAGAGAGAGCGAGAGGGAGCGAGAGAGAGAGGGAGAGGGGGAGAGATATAGATAGATAGTTTTGTATCTCATAGCTTTCATAGCTGTTCAGGGGCAGCAGTAATATAGAATATTAATTAACACAGCTTAACACCTGTACCCCAGCTATGGTTAGCGGAATGAAAACAGGATACCATCGAGGACTGAATAAATGGTTAGGTTCAAAGTCCCGTGATGACTCCCGATTACGACAAGAAGTTTCCCGAGTCCGAGAAGGTTCCCGAGTTTGTGAAGGTTCCCAAGACCGACGAGAAATACCTGAAGAAGGCCGGAGGGCACATGGGCCGAAACGTTGTACAGATAACAATGAAGATGAGGACAATTGTCCGAATAATACAAGTAATACTAATTTTCTATTCTTGCCGAACTTAATAACATATAGAGTCCCTCGTGGTGTAGGGGCTAACGTGTTAGACTCTGACATCATAGAAAGTGAGTTCAAACTCCAGTCGTTATATAACGTTCACTTTCAGAGTTGTATCCTTAGGAAAAGTACGAACCTCCTCATCGAAGGGCAGTTTGTATGTCCGGAGGTAACTTCAAAAATAAAACAATTAATGACAAAGTATATATATATATATATATATATATATATACATTCACTATCACCAACGCTTGGTTTTTGGCAAAAATAATGAAGAATTTATTTATATTTGGAAAGATATTTAAAAATTAAAATTTGTATAGTAACAGAAGGTAATTGAAATAGAATGACGATTGATTGAATTAATCACCTCATTATATATCATTACACACACACACACACCACACACACACATATTATATATATATTATATATATTATATAATAATATATATATATATGAAATAAAAATGGAACTTAATCCGACATGTGAAATTGATATGTTTGAAGACGATCCACATGCGGTCGATACAGATATTCCGAGGAGCTCACATCAGTGAGGGGGGGGCGATGTTGCTTTTTAAAACCGTTAGAGGAAGGCTCCGAAACGGTGCACATTCTCTCGATGATCCCATGCTTTCATTATATATATATATATATATATATATATATATATATATATAATATATATATACTGTGACTTATACTTCTCCCATATATATATATATATATAAAATTAGATTCCAAATCCACATATACTAGAAGGCGGTGGCTGAGGGTCTTCATGTCCTGGGCATGACGTTAAACTCTAACTGATTGTGAGGTTCCAGTTCTAGAGGTCTGGGAATGTGAAGACCCCTTCATTACCATTGCTCCCAGATCCACTCTGACCCACAGTGGTAGTACCTGTTCGGGTCCCATCTATGTGTTAAACAGAACAAAATGAGTTTACAAAATGTGTTTTTAAAAAAAATTTGAGTTGACAAAATAACTGAGAAGCCATCAAGAATGAATCAACCAGAACGTCTTCGGTATAAAATGACCCAACAAGGGTTGATATGCCGTAAAATCCAACAAACCAACCAACCAACATATACTAGTTAATATATAGAAGTCTATTTTCAAGCAAACATCTATCTATACCTATATAAAGGGCAGTTGTGTTTATGTGTATGTCCGGAGGAAACTTCAAAAATAAAACAATTAATGACAAAGTAAATATATATATATATATATATATATATATATATATATATATATAATACATTCACGATCCCTAAAGCTTGTTTTTTTAGCAAAAATAATGGTTAACATACCGTAAAACCCACCCAACGAACCAACCAACTTATTCTTCAAATACCCAATCATTATAATTACTAGCAAATATATGCACCCTCCGGGTGCAAGTATTTAAGTTTTAATATAATAAAATATCATGTTAAATTAGAAAGGCTAATGAAACTGAATAAGAATGCAGATAAAAAAGATTTTGAACAGAGGGGGTATGATTGAAAAATAGAACAACTTTGAAATTAACTCTTCCATCATTTTACATTACCCCGTCTGTCTTAGTTAAATTTTCCTAATTTAACTATTTAGTTAAGATAGAAAGTAAAGAATAATATTACAGTTATTTCTTCTTGTTAATGGATTTCTTTTAATATTTATTCCTGAGATTTTTGCTCATATTCAATAAGATAAAACCAAGCAATTAGAAATCAATAATACTAAGCATATATTTATTAAAATCAAATTTTTAATATCAAAATGCAAATTAGCTTTACCATTCACACTGTAAACCGCTATTTTGTTGTATATATAAATACAATTGCATGTTATAAGTATGTAGATATGGTCAAGTCTTAATGATGTAAAACAATTTTATTAATAATTGGGTTTTAAATAAAAAATAAAATCATGGAGAATGTGATGTAAATAACAAGGGGAATTGTGATTTGTATATCAATATAGTTTCGGTTACAGACAGAAAAACTCACAATCTCCATTATAATAAGATATCGGCGCTAGAAGGCGGTAACTGGGAGCCAACCACCTGCATTCATTAATACCCATGAAGTTAACGAATTTTTTTTCTAAGCAGTTTTTCTATAATCATATATTTGTTTACCAAACCCTCCGCACGAGCAGGATGTGACACAAGGTCAATTTCTTAAGCGAAGTTTAACAGGTTTGAATTCAGAGTTTCCTTGCCCCTATATATACATATACGCTTGTTCCTTGATCTTCCGACCTTTATCATACCACAACACCCTCTGGTTAAAAAATGAGACCGTCCAAGTCGTTGAAAGTGAAATGTAAAAATGTTAATCCAGATTATCTTGTGTCACCCGAATCACCAGCCGAATTCGTATTTCCTATGAGTGTCGTTACCTCAACTAATAATGTACTATTCCATTTTTATTATAAAGAAATACCAGGAACGAAAAAGACATGCTAAACAGAAAAAAATAATAAGAAAGAAGAAAAAGTAGAGAAAAGATAGTGGGGGGGGGGTGATGAGCGCACGGAAACGATAATGCTAATCTGTTTCAATCGAACAAATTGAAAAGATTAAAAGAACGAAAGAAAGAAAGTGAAAGAGAGATAAGCCATGATTATTATACGTTTTACATACTGAACAATTTTGAAATAACTCTTCAGTGAACATAGTAAACGTTGTAATAATTAAATCAAAATGTTGTGGTATATCCACAGGTCCTGCTAGTATATATATATATATATATATATATATATATATATATATATTACGTATTTCTTCATGGGGTGCGTGTAGAAGTGTATATTGGTATGATTCCCTATATAAGTGGCTCGGTGGTTGCACGACAGATAAGATTTTTTACCTATATACATATAAATATAAGTATTTTGACACAAGGATTTTGACACGTTTCTTATACTTCTTTCTTATACTTCTCATACTGTGGTGTAGAAAAAGTCACTATAAGAGGAATTTAACCTACTTCTAAACAAAACTAAAAATCTAAGAAAGTCCGGTTGGTGTAGGGGTTACTGTCCTAGCCTGTCAGCTTGACAGTCAGGGTTCGAATCACGCACAAGGCGGTCTTCCTATCTATAGCTCTGCTGATGAGGCCTAATAGGCCGAAATGTACATACAGAGATTGAATTTTCTCGATTTGTTTAGCCTTACATTTGAATAAGTATTCCCGCCTAATTAATTAATTATTAATTAATCAACTTTCAAAATTAGGTACGACTTCAATTAAGCACATATTCTCCAAAACATTGTCGGCTAAATATCAAAACACATCGTTTGTGTATTTACTTCTCATATATATATATATATATATATATATATATATATATATATATATATGTGTGTGTGTGTGTGTGTGCGCACGTTGTGTGTGTGTCTGTGTGTGTGTGTGTGTCTGTGCGGAGAAAGGTAGACAAACACGGGATGTTTATATAAAATGGATGTTTATTGTAGGTAGTGATGTCGACGATGCAACGTTTCGGTCCGTTATACCTTCTTCGGGACTTTAGGAATAAACCTTATTTGGGACTTTAGGAATAAACCCTTATTCACGACCTCCTCAATTCATTAGAAAGAAAATATTCACCACTGAAGCAAGAACTCTATTCCTAAAGTCCCGAAGAAGGTCTAACAGACCGAAACGTTGCAACGTCGACATCAATACCTATAATAAACATCCATTTTCTACAACATCCCGTGTTTGTCTACCTTTCTCCACATACTGGGGGACAATCTCCTCATATTTCTCCCATATATATATATATATATATATATATATATGTGTGTGTGTGTGTGTGTGTGTGTGTGTGTTTCTATGTGTGTGTGTGTGCGTATGTGTTACTTCATGTGTGCATGTAGAAGTGGGTAATCCTTAACTTTTTCCTCGTAAATTCCTACCATAAAATAAACTGAACCCTCATTTTATGTCCGGGTTTTTGCAATAAATGTTTTATTTTTTTTGCACCCGTTATTTTACAATACTAAATATATTTTCTTTGTTCTTTATTCTTTAACAAATAAAGAAAATATATTTAGTATTGTAAAATAACGGGTGCAAGAAAAATAAAACATTTATTGCAAAAACCCGGACATAAAATGAGGGTTCAGTTTATTTCATGGTAGGGATTTACGAGGAAAAAGTTAAGGATTACCTAGAAGTGTACACTGGTACGATTCCTTTTTGGCTCGGTGGTTGCACGATAGAGAGAAGATTTTTGACCTTTCTTTTAGCTATTACCACGTGGATGCCGAGCAGTAACCATCTGAGTAACATCAAGCTGGATGTGTGCAGCCAGCAGCGTAGTGTGAAAGTCCGGATTCCATGTATCGGAAACAAGTATAAGAAGACATAATTATTTAAGCGGGAAAAATCTGTGCGAACACTTACTGCTCACTGCTCATACAATAGAAGGAAAGAGCGAGCAAGCGAAAGAGAGAGAGAGAAGAGAGAGAGAGAGAGAGAGAGAGAGAGAGGAGGGGGTGGAACGGGAAGACGGCCAAACAAGCGAAGACCATGTTTATCGGTGTAATTAGCCTAAACTACACATGTCGAATCGCTGTGGTAAGGCGTTTTCCTTTTGAGCGTAGAGATAAGTAGCTAGATACAAACGGACTGACATAGATGAGTCGATAATTTGGGAGAGAAAGAGTCGGACAAATTGATAACTATGAACTGCCTGACATGAAAGAATGGATACTCTCAGCGGCGGCTTTGAATTGAGATAGATAAATGGTCGAGAAAAGACCACGACATATATATATATATATATATATATAGAGAGAAGAGAGAGAGAGAGATAGATAGATGTGAACAGACCGAGATGGAAAGATAGATGGATACAGGCCGAGATAGATAGATAGATAGATAGATGTGAACACCGATATATATATATATATATATATATATATATATATATATATATATATATAGAGAGAGAGAGAGAGAGAGAGAGAGAGAGAGAGATAGATAGATAGATTAGATAGATAGATAGATAGATTATAGATAGAAATGGAAAAGGAGACCAATGTAGACAGTGATATATATATATATATATATATATATATATATATATATATATATATAGATAGATAGATAGATAGATAGATAGATAGATAGATAGATAGATGTGAACAGACCGTGATAAACTGATTGATAGATAAATAGAAGGGAACAGACCAATATATATATATATATATATATATATATGTGTGTGTGTGTGTGTGTGTGTGTGTGTGTGTGTGTGTTTATAGTATATATATAGAGAGAGATATATAGATAGATAGATATATAGTTAGATAGATACATATATAGATATAGATATATATACATATAGATAGACAGATATATAGATATATAGATATAGAGATAGATAGATAGATAGATAGATGTGGTCAGACCGAGAGATCAATCGATAGATTTGGAAAGAAGATCAAATTAAACAGAGTGAGATAGATTGATAGATGTGAACAGACCAAGATAGATAGATGCGAACATACTGAGATAGATAGATAGATAGATAGATAGATTCGGAAATATCGAGGTCGATCTAAGCAGTGAGATAGATAGACTGATAGATGTCAATAGACTGGGATAGATAGTTAGATAAATAGATAGATAGATGTGGTCAGATCGAGAGATCGATCGATAGATTTGGAGTGATATAGATTGATAGATGTGAACATGCTGAAATAGATAGATAGATAGATAGATAGATAGATAGGGAAATATGGAGGTCGATCTAAATAGAATGAGATAGACTTGGATGGATAGATAAATAGAGAGGTCGATCTAAACCGAGAGAGATAAACAGAGATAGATAGATAGATAGATAGATAGATAGATAGATAGCCAAACTGAAATATCGGGACTGGTGGAATGATATTAAAAGAGAATATCATCGACAAATAAATGCATTCCCCTCATTTTCTTAATAAATAAATTTTCTTCTGAATTACACATATTAGGATCTTATTATACCTAGTTTGGTTTGGTTTGTTTTATTCTACGGCATATCAACCTCGGTGGGTCATTTAATGCCGACAAGGATTTGAAATAAATTCATTCATAATGCATAATACAATTTTGTTTATAAATTCATGTTTTTCTATTCAACTCATAGATCGGACCCTAACAGGTACTACCACTCCGGGTCAGAGTGAACCGGGGAACAATTGTGATGAAGGGATGCTCCACATTCCACAAACCTCCAGAACTGGAACTTCACCATCAGATAGAGTTTAACATCATTCCCAGATTCTATCTTTAAGCATCACGGGTCGCCACCCACGGACAACAGGTGGCCCCATTGGGGGAGTCTTACCTTTCTACAGAAGTGAAGTCGGTGCATTCTTATATATCGTAGGTGAATTCCAAGACCTCCCGTAGGCCTAGGCTAATCTTCTCTATGATGCTCACTAACCCAGCTTACGCTCAGTACTTTTACCTACCCTAAACTCCATGCATCCCTATTTAATTGCTTTTATACAGCTATGTTTCTGCACAACTAGACTGTTTTCAACAATATATGCGTAAATACACTAAAACCCTTTTTTTCCTGAATCTGACCTGCTAAAATGGGGGGTGAGTCTGGTTATTTCCTATGACGCCAACCTAATGAATTTTTATTATTTATTATTTCCTATGACACCACTCTGAATGAATTTTATTTGTTAATTAATTTACCCATTATTTTCCCATTAAACTAACCCTAACCCTAACCCCATCTTCTTTTGTTGCAAGTAGATTAATAAATAAATAAATGATCTATCAGTCAGAGTGGTTCGCCTTTTTTAGGTTGGAGTCATAGGAAATAACCGTGCGTCTTATATGCCCGTGCGTCTTATATGCCGTCAAATACGGTAATTGAGAATATTTTACAGATTTAAACTGATCAAAGTAGACGGAAAACTGAAACTGAAAATTAAAAATGACTGAATAATATACGTCCCCGTTCAATAACTAAGTTCATGGAAGTATGTAGGGGACATAATATTCCATACTTTTTTGGAAAACTGTTGTTGTTGCTGCTGCTGCTGGGAATAATTTCAAATAAGTTCAAATCTGTGATACCTGTAGAGCTCAAACAGTGTTTGTTTTAAGAAATTAATTATTTTTTAAATCAAAAATAAAAGGAATACAAAAAAGTTATTCCATGTATGATGATCCATAGTATCATTGTTGGGACTAATTGTTCGCGTCAAGATGTAATAACTATGTCAGCAAAGATTAAGAATTTACGGCACTTAAATTTAAAATGCAAAAATTTAGGTTATATGTTATAGAAATTTGTTTTTTTCTTCTTTTTTTTAACACATAAACTTGAAATTGTTCTTTATATTAAACATGAAAGAAAACATTAAAAAGTTAATTTTCCACTTTTTATTGACGTTTCAGAATATTTTTAACAATTCGCGCACGTATTAAAAGAGCTGGTTTTACACATACCTACGGTTAAATAAACAAGTTAACGTCTAGATAATCATAAAGCCGTTCTATTCATCGCACTGAGTCCTTAATTGATAGCTCACCCACCTCAACTCGCAATATCAAGGCAATGGGCCTGTTACACATAATAGTGTATCTATTTATAAGCAAAGGTACTCACACACGCATACACATTCACATATATATCATGTCTTTTATGATTTTAGTTCTCTTTTCTTAATTTAATTGATTTAATTAATTAGTCTTTATATCCGTAGCTCAAATAACTCATAAATCATCTATAGTAGTGGCGTGGTTTTGTTTATTTGCGAAAGAATGAATTGAACAGATTCAACCGGCGTAATCTCTTTCAAAATCCTCTTAAAATAAACCCAAAGAACAAATATATATATATATATATATATATATATATGTGTGTGTGTGTGTGTGTGTGTGTGTGTGTGTGTATATGTATATATATATATATGAATATACATATATATATACATGTATATATATATATATATATATATATATTATATATATATATATATATGTATATATATATGTATATATATATATATACATATATATATATATATATATATATATATATATATATGCATGTATGTATGTATGAATGCTTATACTATTTTAGTTTTAGGGAAGCAATCTCAGCAAATTTCATATATCAAATAAATCATTATATATATATATATATATATATATATATATATATATATACGGTCAATGTTATAATTGATCTTTGAATTTTCTGCTTCTTGCATTTTCGTTATCTCCACGTTAGGGCCGAGTTAGCTCAGTCGGTAGAGCGTTCGGCTAGAAACCACAAGGTTCCGAGTTCGATACCGGCCCTCGGCAACTCAGCGTAGGAGTAGCACAGGGATCGGTGCGGTGAAGTAATGAGCTGATGGTAGGTGTGGCGCTCCACCTCAGACGCAAAAAACAACCTCCTTGGTCTAGCGCTAGTGAAGAGGGTATAGACTCCCCTGTTGATTGGCTGATACTGACTTTAGGCCACCCCGACGACTTTACCGCCATTTTGGATTGAACTTGTCTAATCAGCAACTTGCAGGAAGTGAATGATTTGATTTTAGAAAACTCATCTCTTTCAAGCACAGAGTAGAATGAAGAGGAGTTGGGGTAGAAAGATCGTGTTGCGCCTTAAAAGTCAGCAGACACAATCGACCAGGGCTTTAGAATACACCTACTGCACCTAAGGGTATTAACCCTATATGAAATGCAAACGGCCTCGTCCTAGATTTGCATTCGGGTCATCGAGTCCAATTTCGACGACGATAACCCTTAGACAACACGCCTCCACAAGTTTTTGCGCCACACTTTAGTAACAGGAGAGTTTGGTATTTTTTTACAATATTGAGTCCCATCTATTGGTTAAATAGAAAAAATGTATTCATAAAAAATTGTGTATCATTAAGAATTAATTTATTTCAAAAATTTATCGGTATTAAATGACCCACTGAGGTTGATATGCCGTAAAACAAAACAAACCAAACCAAACCAAACAAATATTGATTGTTTTTTTTTAATTTCAAGTCCAAGATCATGTTTGTTTGTTTTGTTTTACGGCATATCAACCTCAGTGGATCATTTAATGTAGGCAAAGTTTTGACAGATTCGTAGCGATAGTTTGTAAGAAAAAATTTAAAACTCAATTTTGTGCTGTAAACCATATTTAACCCATAGATGGGACCTTAACAGGTACTACCACTCCGCGTCAGAGTAGACCACGGTGCAATTGTGATGAAGGGACGCTCCACATTCCCCAAAAACTCCAGAAGTGGAACCTCACCATCAGATAGAGTTTAACGTCATTCCCAGGTTCTATCCTTAAGCATCACGGGTCGCCACCCACGGACAATAGGTGGCCCCATTGGGGAAGTCTTACCCTTCCGCAGAAGTGAAGTCGGTGGATTCTTATATATCGTAGGTGAATTCCAAGACCTCCCGTAGGCCTAAGCTAATCTTCTCTGATGCTCACTAACCCAGCTTACGCTCAGTACTTTTACCTACCCTAAACTCCATGCATCCCTATTTTATTGCTTTTATACAGCTATGTTTCTGCTTGTGTAATGCACAGCTAAACTGTTTTCAACAATATATGCGTAAATACACTAAAAACCTTTTTTTCCTGAATTTAACCTGCTAAAATGGGGGGTGAGTATGGTTATTTCCTATGACGCCAACCTAAAAAGGGGAACCACTCTAAATAAATTTCGTAGCGATAGTTCTGTAAACCATATTTAACCCATAGATGGGACCTTAACAGGTACTACCACTCCGCGTCAGATTGGACCTGGGACCAATGGTGATGAAGGAATGCTCCACGTTCCCCAGACCCCCAGAACTAGGACTTTGCCATCAATTAGAGTTTAACGTTATACCCAGGATATGAAGATCCTCAGCCACCGCCTTCTAGTATCCATATGTTAAAAAGGTTCGGGACTTGCCATAAAGGCAATAGGGTTAGGACAATCGTATAGGTGCTACGGCTTTAAGTGACCAGCCAATTGATCAGAGGTGGCCTCTCTGACTGCCCTTCTAACCTAAGTATCTTAACATTAGGCGATCCCCAAAATTTGAGCTTCCAATTCCAAAAATTGCGGAATTATATCGATTTTTAGCTCTCCAAATTTGGTGGAGTTGGCGAAAATGGCGACTTTTTGTAACCTATTTTTGTCTTTAAAATGAGTTCTAGAGCTTCCCTACTACTAAAAATTGGTTTATAAAAGCATTTTTTGCCATGAAATCCGGAAATGCTATTTTAAAGTCAACCAACTATAAGTTATTGACGATTTCTTTTTTTCCTAGCAAGATCAATATGCCGATGTGGCACTGCATCTATGACAATTTTTTTCTATCATTATTCACATATATTGAACATTATTTAGGAAACGCGTGGTGTAATGTTAAAGTCATGGGAAATGGACTCGTCGCCCCGAGTTCAAATCCTGGATGTGGTAATTGCATTTCACTTTGCGCTAATACCCTTGGGGAAGGTATGAATCCTACTGTCCCTCCAGCTATGGATAAATAGTAGAGCAGACTGGGCTCTTTAACCTTGGTTAGGCAACCGGTCTAGGAGAAAGAAAACTCTGAATTCAAACCTGTTGAACTCTTAAGAAATTGACCTTGTTTCACATCCTACTCGTGCGGAGGGGTTGGTATATATATATATATATATATATATATATATGAACATTATTTGTACCAAAAAGATAGTTTGCACTTTGATATCATTTTTCGCGATCCCCCTCAAATTTGGAGAGCTAAAAACCAACATAACGCCGTCATTTTTTGGAATTGGAAGCTCAATTTAACTCATACTCGAACAATTACCACCTCTCAGGCTCAGAGTGTACCTGGAGTAATGGCAATGGAAGTGTACTCCACATCCCTCAAATCTCCTCAACATCAGTTTCAGTTTAATATTATACCCAGGACACAACTTTTGGAAGTGTATCTCATTCTCTTGCAAAGAAAGTCAATCAGCGGTTTCTTTGCCCTGCCGTTAGGGCAAACAACTTTTGAAAGAAAAAATATATTTTAAAGATTTTAATTGTCTTTGGTGTAATTGTTAGCAAGGCTGTCTCACAGATCCATTAGTATTGAATTGTGAGTTCGATCCTCGTTGGATGCCCCATACTTGTTACCTTGTGTCAAATCTTACTCGTAGCTCGCCGTGTTGGCTGAGGCAGTAGAATACGCGAGTTGCACAGTTGCAGTCGGGTAAAATCTCAAATTTTGAGTGTCAGAAATAAATCTTCTTCACGAAGCTTCGTTACACACAGAGGTGATATATCCATTGAATGAAGTTGTTTTGTGTTTTATCGTTTTTCCTCAATTTTTAATCACATATCTATATGCACACACACACACATACACATACACACATTTTATATCTTCGCTACTTATATATATAAATATATATATATACATATATATATATATGTGTGCGCGCGTGTGTGTGTGTGTGTGTGTGTGTGTGTGTGTGTGTGTTGTGTGTGTGTGTGCATGCAAAATCCACTGATAAGGGTTCGAACATCACTTGCCACCTCTAAAATAAAATAAAGAACCAAATAGAAAAATAAAAGATTTTACCTGGCGCAGTTCTAACCGTAATTCTCAAGGTGGGTGTGTTCCCGTTCCATTTGCCGGACAAATGTCAGCCAGACAAAAAACATAGACTAATTTAAGGGAGGTAAAACAACAAAACTTTATAAAGATAATAGAAGTGAGAAAGCTGTTGTTGATTACGACTCGTCGAGTCAGATCATTGGGCAATTCCTGAGAAGAAAGACGGCTTAGAATTCTTCGTATCAAAGAAATCCTGCCAAAAAAAAAAGTGTTGGCACTTTGGATTTTCTGCGTTTCAAAGTCAGATCCTGTTTACAAAGCTTCTGGCTGCTGATGATGAAAATTGTATTGTATTGTATTGGCATTTCAGTCTCGGAAGACTATAATATAGTTTTTGTGTCCCTGAATTTACAGCACCTCCTGTGACTGTGATTCCTATCTTTGAAAAACATTCTTGACAACAGAATGTGGTCCCCGCGTAAATCGGACTTTGTTTTCGTCTGACATGTTAGGATGTCGGAGAATAACTACTATAGTATTTTGGTAAAAACGCTACGAACCGAACCTCACGATGCAGAGTGGCTGATGCAAACCACCTAGCTTGCTCATCTCTTGCAGTCATTTTAATTTGTTAAACAGTATTTATGTTTAAAAAGTCAAGCATGACTTTAAATAATAAGAAGTTAACAGTTCTTATCGAGAATGATTAACTTTTCTCTGAATGTTTTAGATGAGGCTTGATGATTAGTATTATCTGCGTAATTCGGACTAATTGGACACATAGCCTAGTGGATAAAGGAGTTAGGTTAAGACACTTCTAAGTGACAGTTATCACTGGACTGCAAGTTCACTCCTGGCCAACAGTAACATAGAAATAATAATTAACACAGCTTACCGCTTCTACCCCAGCTATGGTTAGCAGAATGAGAACAGAATAGCCCCGTGGACTGAATAAAGGGTTAGGTTCAAAGTTCCGTGATGGCTCCCGATTACAACAAAGGTTCCCGAGTCCGAAAAGAAGGTTCCCGAGTCTGAAAAGAAGGTTCCCGAGTCCGACAAGACCTGAAGAAGGCCGGAGGGCATATCGGCCGAAACGTTGTACAGATAACAATGAAGATGAGGACAATAGTCTGAATAACGCAGATAATGCTGTTTGGACACATATTGGGATTTAAATGGAGCATCCCACAAGGGTCTAACTCACGATTCAATAATAATGGATCTGCGAGACTAACTTTAAAAATCCCTCTCTACCCAGGCAGCGCCGGGTAGCCACTGCTAGTATGTTATGAGTAATAACATAAGTAATATGTAATGATTTCATTTTTGAATTAACTTAAGTAATATATCTGCATGAACCTTTACCAAGCCTTCTGAACATTGAATTCATATATATTTACCAACCCTTCTGCACGACTAGGATGTGAACAAGCTCAATTTCTTAAGCGGAGTTTGACAGGGTTGAATTCTTTCTATTCATTCTATAATATCCTTCTCCTTGACTGGTTACCTAACCAAGGTTAAAGAGCCCAGTTTTACCCATAGCTGGAGGAGAATAGTTGGATGCATATATTTGCTAAGTGTATTAGCGCTATGCCAAATGCAAACGCCACTATCCATGATTCGAACTCGTGTTTTGTTTTACGGCATATCAACCTCGATGGGTCGTTTAATGCCGACAAAGTTTTGAAATAAAATAATTCTTAATTGATACTAATTTTTTTTTATGAAAACTTTTTTCTATTTCTCTGAATGTTTGAGATGAGGCTTCCTAATTAGTATTATCTGCGTGATTCCAACTATTGTCCTCATCTTTATTGTCATCTGTACAACGTTTCGGTCGATGTGCCTTCCGGCCTTTTTCAGGTATTTCTTGTCCAACTGGACACATGGCCTAGTGGATAAAAGAGTTAGGTTAAGACAGTTCTAAGTGACAGCAGTAACATAGAATGATAATTAACACAGCTAAACGCCTCTACCCCAGCTACGCTTAGCGGAATGAAAACAGGATACTCCCGTGAATTGAATAAAGGGTTAGGTTAAAAGTTCCGTGATGGCTCCCGATTACGACAAGAAGGTTCCGATTACGACAAGAAGGTTTCCGAGTAAGAAAAGATGGTTCCCGAGTCCGAGAAGGTTCCCGAGTCCAACAAGAGATATCTAAAGAATGCCGGAGGGCACATCGACCGAAACGTTGAACAGATAACAATGAAGATGAGGACAATAGTCCGAATAACACAGATAATACTGATTATCTTTTCAAAAGAAACTTTGGAAATTCTAATTATGTATCAATTGATTAGATTAGATTTTAATGTCTTAATATTCAACTTCCCATCTTGTGTTCTCTACTGAGACAGCGTCGTCTCCGATAGCTGGGTCATATCCGCTGGATGGATGATGGATGAATTCGAAGGATATCCTCTATGAAGAGCTTTCGTTTGGTAAGTGACAGATTGGTCGCCCCCAGCTGCGTTTCAAGGATGTCTGCAAGAATGATCTCAGGTGCTTTGGTATTGCCCCTTCTAGCTGGGAAGATTTGGCTCAGGACTGCCCTCGTGGCGCTAAACTCTCAGTAGAGGACTGTTCATGTCTGAAGTCACCCTGACGCAACACCATGAAGCTAAGAGGTCTAGAAGAAAGCAGCGGCAACAAAGCACCGGCACATCAATATCTTCAGGGACAGCCTTCAATGCGACATCTGTGGTCGAGAATGTTTTTCAAACATTGGACTTCGCTGTCACAGGAGGCGCTGTAACTTCAGGGACACGAAAACCATATTATAGTTTTCCGAGACTGAAATGCCAATATATAATTCTAGAAGCGGCTACCCGGCCTTTCCTGGCTAGTGGAGGAGGTAAAAAACAGTAGTCTCACAAATCTAGTATTATTGAATCGCAAGTTAGATCGTCGTAGTATTCCCCATTAAAAATCCTATATAAAACAAAAGACGTTGCGTTGATCCAGCCACTCTGGAAATAAAAATTAATGTCTACTATTTAAAATATTAAATGCAAAAAAAAAAAAAACTACGCTATTATCATTCAAATTTTTTTTTAAAGTATCTTCACTAATATAAATCAAACCTTTTTTTTATTTTGCTCAAAAACCAAGAACTGATGATATTTAATGTGTATATATATTTACTTTGTCATCCATTGTATTATTTTCGAAGCTTCCTCCGGATATACGCATACACACAACTGCCCTTGAGGGGGATTTTTTAATAATAGAACAGGATACCCCCGTGGACTGAATAAAGGGTTAGGTTCAAAGTTCCGTGCTGGCTCCCGATTACGACTAATAAGGTTCCCGAGTTCGAAAAAGAAGGTTCCCGAGACCGACAAGAAATACCTGAAGAAGGCCGGGGGTATATCGGCCGAAACGTTGTACAGATAACAATGAAGACGAGGACAATAGTCCGAATAACGCAGATAATATTATGTCAGTTATATTGCTTTATAATGTAAACAATGTGTTAATAAAATACCGTATTTCAAATATTGGCTCCAACGAAGAAAAAAAGCAGTCAGAAATGGAAGTATCAGAGCGGAGAGCGACAGACGATTATTGAAGTAAGAGAAAGAACAATCAAGTATGGTAAACTGGAACTCAGCCGAGGCTTTGTTTTGTCTGAAGAAAAAGGCGTGTCGAGATCATAAGTTTTGTGGGATTAAAACTATGCCTTGTTGTGTAGACAAGGAACATCAGCTGTGGCAACGAAAGACGAGTGTAAAAAGGAGGAAGGGGTGAAAGTTCAGTAAACTAGAAGGAAATAAAAACTAAAACAGAATCAACGTTTACAAAGTTACGGTTTTGTTATTTGCTATTTCATTCTTCAAACAGATGAAGTAGGGTGAGATAGATAGATAGATAGAAAGAAGATAGATATAGATAGATAATACATATATATAAACAGAATGAGATAAATAGATAGATAGATTGATAGAAAGATAGATAGATAGATATAGATAGATAATTACATATATATAAACAGAATGAGATAAATAGATAGATAGATTGATAGAAAGATAGATAGATAGATATAGATAGATAATTACATATATATAAACAGAATGAGATAAATAGATAGATAGATTGATAGAGATAGATAGA
>CM042166.1:53768193-53790693 GCA_023376005.1 Doryteuthis pealeii
ATATATATATATATATATATATATATCGCCCTGTAAGGAAATCACTTTGAAACAGCCATTCAACCTCTCAGATTTGGATTGTTTCTTTTATTTCATTATTGATTTTTCTTTTTTCAAATTAATTTTTGGGGATAAATCACTTTTTCATTTTTTTTTTTTCATTTTTTAAAAAAAGTCCAAAATATTTTATCCCAGGCGTACAACACTAGCGGTTTGTAAACAAGGTCATTTTTTCTCCACAACGGAAATGTATTTCTTTTTGTATAAGTTGAACAAGTTGTTCGGAAACTGACACCTGTGGTGGTATCTCATATCTTGTTACGTTAACATCGACATTGCATCAACAGAAGAAAGAAGAACAAAAGAAATAATTTAAAAAAAAATCCTAGCAGCAAAAAAAGATTTCTCTTCGGACAAAAAAATAATGAACACCAAATATATACACGTCTCGATAGAAAACAAAGGAAAAGAAGAATGCAAACGAAGGCAAACATTGCGTAGTCTGCCTAGTAAAGAAATGAACACTGTTTTATATATTTTTCAGGTTGGCAACCTTCAAGCTCGCTTGTATCTCAAATTTTAGCTCTCTACACAAGCAAAAAAAAAAAAAAAAATCGACCGAGTAACTTGGAAAACTCCTAAGTTGGGAGTATTTCACTTTTATCTTAGTATTTCATTTTACTACTTAAAAATGATTGATCTTAAACAAAATTGAACTTAAACTTGAAATCAAATCAAACTTACAAAAAACTTGAAATTAAAATAAATCAAAATTGAACTTGAGTAGATGATTATATTTTTTTAAGTGTTAAAACAAGCAAGAAAAATATAATCATCTACTTAAGTTCAATTTTGATTTCACTTAGATTTAAAAGAAATTGTTAAATTAACACTTTCTTTTAAATCTAAGTGATTGATTGGCAGCCTTCCGACTATGAGAGACTATGGAGTAGTGTCAAGGTTTTTTTTAATTTAAAATCAACTGTTTTATATATTTTTCAGGTTGGCAACCTTCATTCAAAATCAACTGATCAATGTACTGATAATTATGATATGCAACAGATGCGTTTTATAACGTTGGTTTCAAAATATTTATACGTAAGGGCAAAACTTGTTGAGTTCCATTAGATGATGGCAAACATGCTGTTCATGTTGGTATGGTCTCTCTACCGGTTGGGAGCCTTCTACTAATTCGCCTACAGTAGGTCTTTGGGGATGCGGTCTTTGTCCATCCTCCTGACATGACCAAGCCAGCGCAGGCGTCTCTCGCAGATGATGGCAAACATGCTGTTCATGTTTGCTAGTTCCAGCACATCTGTGTTGGGCACTTAAAAAAAAAAGGAATCATCATCCAACGTTCAACGTTTCGCTATAAGAGATCCATGCCCTGCTAGCGTATGCGCAGGATGCCGCGTAGGCATCTGTGGAGGAAATTTCTACTTTCCTCTCGTGGCATGTGTATGTGGTCCAGGCTTCGCTACTGTAGAGGAGAGTACTGTAAAAACGTGCAATAATCTCAAAGAGAGGATGCATATCATTCAGAGATCTAAGATAACCCCGAAAACGACAAAAAATCAATAAATATTTCGAATATATATCTAATTCTATTATTTTCCAATCTTGCAAACGCAGTATTAACTTAATCTTAAAAAAAATCGACATCTAAGTCTTTTTTTCATAAAGTGTGCATGGGGTGGAGTTCCCAGTCGGTGCTTACAAATTAATGAAAAATCATTACTTTCTACACAAAGGTCTAAAGATCGATTAATATCGTGAAACTGATAGTTGTGATGAATGGTTTTTAACGATCGTGATTTTAAACGTTATGGAGGTTTTTATCAAAAGTTTTAAAAAGGAATTATTATCCAACATTTCAGCGTTCGTTATAAGAAATCCATGTCCTATAGAACGGTTGAGAGACTCAGAAACTGAAACTTTTATTTATTGACGTGCCACGGACCATCAATGAGTGAGAAATTATAATGAAATACAGGTATACCAACAAATTCCTTCCTTCTTCTAATATTGCAACCTATTTGCACTTGCATGATTTAATGACTTGACCATTTTTACCTCTGAAACAATACAAATATTGGAATACTGAAAACCCCCTGGTACTGTAAAGAAATCTGAGGTTTATCGTCCTTGTCTACGAGCCTCTCTATCGAACCAACCAATCACGGGCCAGCATACTTTGGCGGCAAAACCAAAGAGGCAAATTCCTCCTCTTTCTGATCGACCAGCACCGGAGTCGGACTACTAATAAAACTAATATTGTTATTTTTAAAATAAACTTAAAACAAAAGGCATGTTTATTTATTTTCCATGTGCCTCTATGGATAGTTAATATTAAAAGTATTTATTTAAAAAAATATTTTGCTAGGGTTAGGGGTTAGGGTTAGGGTTAATTTTATAATTTAACAAAAACCCTCTAAAAATCGTATGTTAAAAAACAACCCGGTCTAAGTGAAAAACATGTCCTTCCGAATCGAGATCGCAGATGGGGTGCTTAAAGGTTATATGGTCTGAAAAACATTAATACGGAAACCCAAAAATAACAATGAAGTTACGAGTGGAAAATCAGTTTAAATGCATTAAAAGTCTGCGGCTTTCATCATATTGAAAGACGACTTCAGAACAAAAAGAAAATATCTTGCCGATTAATAAACCCTAAAAATGTCAATTGGGGGCGGTGGATTAGCAAAACATAATTGACACCACATGAAACAGTTTTAGGGAAATACTACGAGTAAACCAATGGAAAAGCACTAAGGCAGTCATTGATCGTTATAATGGCATTGCCAATAAAGAAAAAAAAACGTATATTTGTTCAGTTCGACATCAAAGACATTTATCGCTAGACAGAACTTTAAGTATGACAAGAAATCACACAATAATATCTGATGAACAAATTAACAATATTACACACTACCATGTCTAAATTTTTGTTTTTATTTTTTATTCAATGGGATTAGTGGACCTTTTGACGTAATGATGGTAAGTATAGATGGGTTTGTAATTTTGTGAATCAGTGGGCATCTACGTGCTATCCGGATGTAATAAAAATATATAAGTGATGTAGTGATGTAACGTTATGGGTGTTTTTTTTTTGTTTTGTTTTTTGTTTTTTTATTGTAATATGAGAAGTGTAGAAGTCAAACCCAGCCAATCAACGGCTCGAATACGTGGTTACTTAACTATTTAATCGCTGATATAGAGAGCCGTTAATTTGCACCTTATTCGACATTGACGATCGGACCAGCAACCAATGAGTTTGCTCAACGCAAGGATTTTACCCAACACCAAGGAACAACCAAAGGATCATAACCAACACCAAGGGATAACAAGTAAGAACCAACGGTTGATATCCAATACTAAGAGACGCCAAGGAACAACCAAAGGATCATACCCAACACTAAGGAACACCAATGAACAACCAACACCAAGGGACACCAAGGAACAACTAAAGGATCATACCCAATACTAAGGAAAACCAAAGGATCATACCCAGCAAAACCCTCTGGTTAAAAATGAGACCGTCAAAATCGTACAAGATGAAATGCTAAAATATAAATCTTGATTATCTGGTGTCGCTTATCCACTAATTTCTTATTTCTTATGAGTGTTGTCACCTCAGCTAAATAATTATTTATTATAAAGAAAGAAAGGACTTGCTACACATATAAAATATAAAGAAAGAAAGAAAGAAAGAAAGAAAAGTATGAGAAATATATATAAATATTTACATTGAAAAATTACAAAACCAATATATGCAATTAATGGGATCAAGTCTCCAATAAGCACCCTAGTTCACAAATTTAATGGAAGGTTCACATTTTAACTTGTTACTGGTAAGTTTCACTTCAAACATTTGTAAACAAACCAACAGATGATTTTTTGCATTTATGTTGTATCTGTCAAAAACAAATTTTACAAATTGTGTGATACAATTTCCTTTTATTTGAATAAACATAAAAAATATATGAATATTTTTCAACACTTATGATAAATTTTAAAATATATATAAAGAACGCGAAAACAATAACGCTAATCTGTTTCAATCGATGATGAAAAGAAGGAAAGAAAAAAAGTGTGTGTGGTGTGTGTGTGTGTGAGAGAGAGAGAGAGAGAGAGAGAGAGAGAGAGAGAGAGAGAGAGAGAGAGAGAGAGAGTTAAATCAAGATTGTTATGCATTTCACAAATTGATCTATTTGTTACATAATCTATGCGGTTGCATAAGATTATTGTCACGTGGGACCTGGTTGGGTCCTCAGTTTCAGTTTAGACGTCAGACAGAGAAGATGTCCTGCCTTAACCGGAACTCACTGCATACGCGCGCTATGTTAGTCAGATGTTTAGTTACATGAAATGTTTAGTTAAGTAAATAAAAAGCTTAAGAAAATAACACAGTTTTGTGGTTGGTGAATGTCTTGGTAACAAGACTGATCTAGAAGAAGAAATGAGTTAAGTGCGACCGACCACCAAGACGAAGACCAAGATGTTAGAAGAGATGTTAGAAGAAGACATAAGATAGAAAAGAAGTAAGAATATAAGAAAAGGGTATACAGCATATTTTGGGATAGCTCTTAAATAAACATATCAAATGTTGTAACAATTAGATTATCATCATACTGAGGTATATCCACAGGTCCTGCTAGTAGACAAATAATTCCATGACATATATCATATAAAATATCTAATAGACATACAATAACAATCAGACATGAATAAGTCTATATCACTTCAAACTTGTTTGTTGGGTTTTCTTTCTGCCTATGAATAATATTTTGTTTTTGAGATACGTTAGATAATGTAAAATAAATAAATAAAATTCTTCCAAAAAAAAAATGACCTCGCATTTAACCTTCAAAAAGGAATTGTATCACCATAGAGAAAAAAAGATCAAAATCCCATTCAACATAACATAGTTTCTAACAATCCAACAAGTGAGTTCAAACAAACACTCAACTCAATTACAGAGAATACCCTTAAAGTAGAGCAATGGAGGAAATTTCAACACAGCAAAAAGAAAAAAAATGAATGAGAAAGCGCTATCCATTGAAGTTATCATTCACAAATGGGAATTATCAATCTATGCATATATAGAGGACAGTTGTATATATATATATATATGGAAAACCAATCACAAAACACCACCCTAACAAACCCTCACTAATCTAACCCCCCCCCCTGATAAATATATAAGTCTACCTAACAATAATACCCACAACACCATATACAAAAATCTGAATAACCTAGGCATAAAAACCTTCAACCTAACCTCCAAAACAATACGCAACATAATCCAAAAAAACTCCCGACAACACAAAATCGAAAGTAGGCGTATACATTATACCATGTAATAACTGCCACAAAGGGTATATTGGAGAAACATCTAGAAGCTTAGGTAAGCGCATTTACAAACATAAACGTAGCATTAGAATAGGCGACGTAAAAAATTGTCTCTTCCAGCATGCATTAAATGACAAACATAGTTTCATGAAAAACTTTTATCACAGAATAATGAAAATTTTTTATCACAGAATAATGAGGAAGACTGATAGTCTATATTCCTCATTATTCTGTGATAACATTTTTTACTCTTCCTTATATCAACAAAAGCCCCGAAAAAGATCTACTTAACAGATCGAAACACTGCTAATAAACTTACCACTCATTTTATTTAAACCTGTGTTTTTCCAAATTTCTCACTATACTACTTACCGTCGGATTCACTTCCATTTCTCTTCACACACACACACACACACACACACAGACACACATAAACACACACACACACACACACACACACACACACACATATATATATATATATATATATATATATATATATATATACCAACCCCTCTGCACGAGCAGGGTGTGACACAAGATCAATTTCTTAAAGCGGAATTTAACAGGGTTGAATTCAGAGTTTTCCTTCTCCTAGACTGGTTACCAAGCCATGGTTAAAGGCCCAGTCTATATTTGCCCATAGCTGGAGGGAGAATTGAATTCATACATTTCGCAAGGGTATTAGTGCTATGTGAAATGCAACAGCTTCGTCCAGGAATTGAACTCGGGTCGACGAGTCCATTTCCTACGGTTCTAACCATTAGACCACACGCCTCCAGTTGTGTGTATATATGTATATCCGACGGAAACTATGAAAATAAAACAATTAACGACAAATTAAATATATCTACACATTCACAATCACCTGATCTTGCTTCTTGAGCAAAGATAACGAAGATTTGATTTATATTCGTGAAGATAATTTTTAAAAATGACGTTTAAATGGATATTTTTGTATTTAATATCTTAAATAGGAGATATTAAGGTCCAGACTATCCCTGCACTTTTTCTGACGCCTCACCAGGCCCGATCAACGCAAGTTCTTAATGGGACATCCTGCGATGATCCAACTCACGATTCAATAATAATGGATCTGTGCCGCCTATCTTCTTACCCAGGCGACGCCTGGTAGCTGCTTCTAGTCATTCATAAATGGGAATAAAAAGAATGGTTGTAGCAACTTTGGTAGCAATAATATCATTAACAAAAACGAAAAAAAACATAATCCCCTTTAATCCATCTATATATTAATACTCATGTTCCTAAATCTTCCGTCTGGTCTGATCCTGCAACAATGTGAATACAGATTATATGGTGTCGCTTAATCACAGATTTCTTATTTTTCCCATCCTATTTCACCTAATTTTAAAACATTCCAAATGGTCTTGCATCGCTTAAGCAGAGAATTAATTTTAATTAAAAAAGGTGTTTTTTTTTTAATTGTGGATCACGGAAGATATTTTGTTAATTTTGATCTCATGTTGTCAAGGCGTCCTGCCCTAATTTATGCTATGTTTTAGCGTCAAGTGCATTTCCAGCCCAACTTTTTCTTCTGAGTCGTGTTTGTTTTTTTTATATATATATATATATATATATATATATATAATTAATCATGACAAGCAAATTCGGCGAATACCATGTGCGACGTGAGGAACACTGTACAGCTGTTTCGACCTAATTTTGGTCTCATCAGCAGTATATATATATATATATATATATATATGTGAAGAGAGGAAGTAAATCCGACGGTATGTAATATATCAAGAAAATTGAAAAAAAAAACACAGGTTTAAATGGGTTAAGTGGTGAGTTTATTGGCCGACGCTGCAGTGTTTCGATCTATTAAATAGATCATCTTCAGGGCATAAGATAAGAAATTATATATCACAGAATGATGAGAAAAAAGTGAGTGGTAATCCTTCTTATTCAGTCTGTTTAAAAAATTTTTCTGAAGTTTGAAAAAGGAGACGGTTTTGAAATATGACATCAAATATTCTATTTTAAGGTGTGAGTATGTAGCGCTGTTAGTGTGTGTATTGAAGGAAACATTGTGCATTTTTTAGGTATGTGGTAGTGTGTGTGTGTGTGTATAAATTTTTTTCTGTAGCGATAAACGACAGCGGAAGTGAAACCTCAAGGTTGTGTGTGTGTGTGTGTGTGTGTGTGTGTGTGTATGTGTATGTGTGTGTGTGTGTGTGTGTGTGTATATTGGTAAGAGTAGGGGAGAGGTGTGTGTATATTGGTAAGAGGTAGGGGAGATGTCATGAAAAGAAATTTTCATGTTCATATTAAGAGAGGAGATATATATATATATATGAGAAGTAAACAAACAAACAATGTGTTTGATATGGCCTTAGGCGACAATTTTTGGGAGAATATGTGAATTAGGAGAAATATATATATATGTGTGTGTGGGTGTGTGTGTGTGTATGTGTATTATATATATATTACATATATATATATATATATATATATATATATATATATATATAATAGATGTGAGGTATCCAAAACTTGGTAGTAATTGATGATTCTATATGTGATTTCTAAGACACACTGTATAATTATTATTGTATGATCCAGTATGTACAAATACAGTGAATCTTTAAATCACTACAGAGAGCTCAATGTATAATAATCTTTTTAGATTATATACAGAGCAATATTTATCTTTAAACGGAAGAAACACTCAACACCGTTATTCCATAATAAATTTATTTCGACCAAAATTGGGGCCTTTATAAATCTATGTTGATTATATATATATATATATATATATATATATATATATATAGAGAGAGAGAGAGAGAGAGAGAGAAAGAGAGAGCGAGAGAGAGAGAGAGGGGGGATTCATGTAATAAAATAATCACAAGCAAACTCGGCGAATATTGTGTGTGGAACACTGACCAGCTGTTTCGAGCTGTGTATATCGTGACCCCCCCCCCCGACAGAGATACACCAGTAGAACGCATAGCCAGAGACCGTACCTCTAGGCCACCGGCCAACGCCACATACGAAACTCACCAAGTCAACTTGTCAATGATAAACGCGCTACTGCATAACATATTGTGTCGTGTATTTGCATCCACAACCAACAGAGGACACGGTTACCCCCCGGAGTCACGACTTCCCAGCATAGTGGCAACGCATCCACGCGCACTTACCCACGCTGAGCAAATGAATGTAGATATATAAACATAGAGGGGAATTCATATAACTAAATAATCACTAAATATATATATATATATATACATATATATATATATATATATATATATATATATATATATATAATAAGTCATCCACAGACACGTTTCACGTTTCATCAGTGTGGCTAGACACAGCAACTAACTCCGACCAGAAGTGAAACCTGACAGACTTTACGTCTGCCCGATCCGTAAACCTCTAGACCATCGCCAGCTGCCATTAAAGACCGGTGTTTTAACTGTTTTAAATACATACATCTGTGTATATACTTTACGATCACCATCTATCTATCTATCTCTAACTCTCTCTCTCTCTTTCTCTCTCTTATATATATATATATATATATATATATATATATATATATATATATATATATATCTTCTTTGTTGGGGTACCAAGTTTCTTAGTACAAGGTCGATTCTAGGCTGGTCCTATTCTCTAACAGTAGTTTGTTGTAGAGTATGGTCGGCAGTATTAATAATATAAAACAATTTTATTAATAATTGAGATTTGAATAAAAATAAATTCATGGAGAATATGACATAAATATATAAGGGAATTGTGACTTGAGTAGTAATATAGTTTCGCTTACAGAGAGAAAAAAAAACACCATCTCTATTATCTTATTATAATGGAGATTGTGTGTTTTTCTGTCTGTAAGCGAAACTATATTACTACTCAAGTAACAATTCCCCTTGTTATTTACGTCACATTCTCCATGATTTTATTTTCATTTAAACCTCAATTATTAATAAAATTGTTTTTAGATTATTAATACTGTTGACCATATCTACATACTAACAATATGCAATTGTATTTATATATACAACAAAATAGCGGTTTGTAGTGTGAATGGGAAGGCTAATTTGCATATTGATATTAAAATTTGATTTTAATAAATATGTGCTTAGTATTATTGATTTCTAATTTTTTGGTTTTATCTTAATGAATATGAGCAAAAATCTCTTCAATAAATCTTAAAAGAAATCCCTTAACAAGAAGAAATAACAAATATTATTCTTTACTTCCTATTTTAACTAAACAGTTAAATTAGGAAAATTTAACAATGAAAGACGGGAGTAAGGGAAAATGATGGAATAGTTTCCAAGTTGTTCTATTTTTCAATCATACCCCCTCTGTTCCAAATCTTTTTATCTACATTCTTATTCAGTTTCATTAGCCTTTCTAATTTAATATGATATTTTATTATATTAAAACTTAAATACTTGCACCCGGAGGGTGCATATATTTGCTAGTAATAATAAGATAAGTAACGTCTAGCGAATGGCGGGAATAATTCCGTTACTATATCAGCCATTAGGCAGGCTCAAGACGGAAATAATCGCATCAAGTTACGTCGTTAAAAATAATTTTCAGCACATTTTCAAAGCCCCAAAAATCAGATAACAAATAGAGGGGGGGGGGGAAGAAGAGAGAGAGAGAGAGAGAGAGAGAGAGAGAGAGAGAGAGAGAGAGAGAGAGAGAGAGAAGACGAATACATTTTTCATTTTAAAACGTCGAAATAAAATTAAAGCTATAAAAAAGTAATAAAAAATCTGTCTGGGATTTTCTCTTTGAAGGATGATGATAATGATGATGATGGTGGTGGTGTTGGTGGCGATGATGATGATGATGATGATGATGATGATGATATTATTTGTTATTTCTTTGTTTTGATCTTCGGGATTCACATCCATTAATCATATCTAATAAACTAGAAGAGGCTACCCGGCGTTGCCTGGCTAGAGAGGGGATAATAGAAAGTTAGTCTCGCAGATCCATTGTTCTGCTATATATATATATATATATATATATATATATATATATAGAGAGAGAGAGAGAGAGAGAGAGAGGGGGAGAGAGGAAGAGAGAGAGAAGAGAGTGAGAGATTGATCGATGACACAAAGCAAAATGTTGCTACACTTCTGTTTCACCTTAATATTGACTTTAATATTGACTTAACTTTGAAGGTCATATATATATATATATATATATATATATATATATATTGAATTAACTCTGTACTAAGTAATTTGCTAATTATTAATTATCAATTAGTTATAACTAATTAGTTATTAATCATATTATATATATATATATATATATATATATATATATATATATATATATATATATATATAGTATGAACAAAAAGTAATAAGACAATCAGGAATATTTCTTGTATTGTGTTTATTCTCAACTAGTTTCGACCTTAGGTCATCGTCAGGAGAAAATTTCTTATTTGTAGAAAATTGTTTATAGATTATTAGAAAGGGAGCATTATAGAAGAACTATAAAAGTTGAAGTGTTTTTGAGGGTTTGACATGCTATTAAAATCCGGGTAGACGAGAGAGGTCCTACTAGCATACATTTTCGATTAATTGCTTTTCCGTTGCTCTTTTTTTTCAACTTAATCATTACGTGATATAAAAAATACAATCATCCTGATGTTTATAGATTATTTCACATTTTCTTACACCTTTTTTTTTCTTCCCTTTTGGTCCTTAATTGCTTTTCGTTTCTCTGTCCTCACTTAATTGTCGCTTCTTTCTTTTTCTTTTTTTTTTTTTTTGGTCTCCCGATCTCGTTCCCACAATGCACCGGTGCCATTTGGAAGTTATCCTAATCGTTTTGCTTTGTTTTGGTTTTTTCTCACCTGGTTTTGACTTCTAAGTTTCGAAACGAAAGAAAACGAAGCAGGTATTCTGTTTCCATTTTTTGCCAATATTTTTTTTTTTACCAGACAAAAACACAAGGGCGCCAACCTTTTGTTTACATCTGTTTGGATATTGCACACCCAAAATGAACTAACAGGCGTAGTCTTCAATTCGCCGACTCAACAAGAAAATCTGTTTTCTGTCGATTTCACTTCATAGATGTTTGAATTGGTACAATACACTGAGAATTAAAGAGACTAGCAAAATTGTAGTCTTACTTTTAGTTATATAATATTTTAGACTCTAACCCTTATTTCCCCCTCTCTCTCTCTCACTCTCTCTCACTCTCTCTCTCTCTCTCTCTCTCTCTCTCTCTATCACTCTCTCTGTGTCTCTGTGTGTGTCTCTCTCTCTCTCTCTCTCTCTCTCTCTCTCTCTCTCTCTCTCTCTATATATATATATATATATATATATATATATATATATATATATATATATATATATATATATATATATATATATATATATATATATATATATATATATATAAGGGGCCGGGTTAGCTCAGTCGGTAGAGCGTTCGGCTAGAAACCACATGGTTTCTAGTTCGATACCGGTCCTCGCCAACTCAGCGTATGAGTAGCACAGGGATCTGTGCGGTAAAGTAAGGAGCAGATGGTAGGTGTGGTGCTCTACCCCAGACGCCAAAAACAATCTCTTTGGTCTAGCGCTATTGAGTCCCTCGCTGACTGGCTGATACCGACTTTAGGCCGCCCCGACGACTTTACTTACTTATATATATAAAGAAGAGATTTTGGTATGTACGTGTCGACGTATAACTACAAAACGGCAAGTCACTCAGATTCAAAATCTTGCATACACATTGATATCGTTTTAACTAAGAAACACTCCAAATTTGGTTCTTGATTTTTACTGATTAAGTGATATAATTGATTAATCAAACAAAAATCAAACGACTTTTCGAAAGCTATAGAATAATTACAAAAACTGAATTTAAAATTGTCTTACGCACGAAAAAGTTTTTGAAAAAAATCCTTCGAGCGATTAAAAAATGGGGATATAAATATACCCAGATACTATTATTTTCATATTTCTTAGAATATAATTTTAATATGATTAAATATATCCAGTGAAACTCAAAACGTTTTTGAAAGAAGAATAACGAAATTCAAACGCGAAATATAATATTTAGTTGTCTTTGTTATTTTTGTTGCTCAAATAAATAAATAAATTACAATGTTACGTTTTATTTCTAACTCAAACAAGCAATTAAAAACTGAATTCAAAATTGTCTTACTTACGAAAAATTTTGAATATTATTCTCAATGTTATAAACAAAAATCGCAAATTATTAGCGCTTAAAAAGGGGGAATTTAACACAATGAAACTTGAATAAAGGTTAATATTATCTTCGAAATAACGGAATTTACACAAACACTGTTTGTTTACTTATTTTAAATAAGTGTTTGTGTGAATTTCGTAAGTTATTTACGAAATTCTTTTTTGTCAAACAGTAAAAGATGATATTTGTCTAAATAAATACGTGGTTGTCAAAAGTTTTTTCAGTAACACTTAGCTTAACATAGATAGACCCAAAATGGGCTTAAAATGCGTTTTTGACAAAATGACTTTAGCCCCCACCCCAGAAAATAATTTACCAAAAATCAGGGAATTATCGGATTTTAACTAATTTTTCAGTGTTTGTTTATCAATGAATGATCTTTATAATACATTACTTATTTTATTTTAAAACTTTCTATTTTTTCAGGTCACTTAATTTTGCCCCCCCCCCCCTTATGTTAGTGACGTAACATTTTTTGAGTTGGTCTTATTGTTTACTAATTACAGTACAAATAAAGAGATAAAAGACCGAAGTTAGGAATAGAAAAAAAAATTACGGTGGTTTTCTATGAGAAAATAAGCACTAAAAATCGAAAAGAAATGTAAGAAAATAATAAATAATTAATTTTTTGGAGATTTCTTTTTTCCTCATTTCGATAATTATTTAATTGGCTATTATCGATTTTTTTTTCTTCTTAAAAAGGGGGGTACATTTTCAATAGAGCTTTTCTTCAAAACGTATACTTTGAAGTACTGAAATAAGGTTAGCATTAAATAGATATTTATTTCTAGAATCTAAAAATATAACATTTAAACTTAACATCAGGTTTTTCATATTTTAAATGAATTTTATATATTCATTTTTCATAGCAAAAATACTAAATTAAAGTTTTGAAATAAAATAACTGATACACTAAAAATTCATTAATTGATAAATCAATACTGAAAATTTCATTAAAATCGGATAATTACCTGATTTTCTAAAAAAAATTTGCAATCGCGAATGTTACATTTAAATTGAAAACAAGCGCTTAAAACCCTTGAAAAAGAGACAGAATGGCGGATCGCGTCAAAATTGACCAAAACACATTTTTTTAAATGTATTAAAAATAAACTGCATATGCAATGATATTTTTCTTTTTCTTAATGATGGTCATTATGTTACTACTTAACGATTTAGACAAAAGTTTGACCTTAAATAATAGATTTAATTCATTCTAATTCATTTTTAAAAACGTCGCAAACGATTTTTTTTTGTATACTAGCTTAACATTGAAATTTGAAATACAATCTACTGCAATTTTTACGATGTTTTAATAATAAACAAACATCTTTTTATATAATTGTTTTGAAAATTACAATAACAAGTAAATGTATAAAACGATGATAAAATTTTAAAGTAAAAATACGAGGTAGTTGAAAACTTATATAAGTTTTGGGTTTAAACATTAAACATTAAACAAACATGATTCTAATGTATGTAATTTGAAAATATATTCTAATAATAAATAAATAGACAGATTTTTAAAAATTAAGTCACCACTTCCATTTTTTTTTCCTAAAAACCGTTAAGATAAAAGGGCGTATTTAGGTACCACCAATTTTCCCTGTGAAATCCCCCCTATATTTAACACAATGAAACTTTCATAAAAATAATATTATCTTTTTCCATTCGAAAGAAGAAACATTAAACAAACTCTTGATGATTTTAAAAAAAATTAAGCTTTCGGAAATAATGAAAATTATGACTGAAAAAAAAAGTTTTCATATTTGCACCGTTAAATCAACTAAAATTTAACGTAGCCAAAAACAAGAATTATTTTTAAAAGTTCTATGAAAAATCAATGGTCCGATTTTCACGAAAATTTCCATAACTATTTACCCTTGGATGTAAATATGTCTAAAAACACTCTCTGGTGTTCCTAATTTTTTTTACTCCGGTCATGGACCGGGTACTTTAGCTAGAATATATATAAGTAAATGTAGTATATTTATAAGTAAATAGTGTTCAATATCGTTGATAGAGCATGAATATCTAAGTTAGGGTGACATGAAGTCAACAGCACTTAGTTGCTGGCAGTTTCTCACTACCCTAACTTATATATATTCTTAGCGATGTGTTTTGCATTTCACATGCTAATATCCTTGGGAAAAGTAGGAATCGAATTATTTTCCCTCCACCTATGGGTAAATAGTAGGGCAGACTGGGTATGGCAACCAGCCTAGGAAAGAGAAAATGATTAAATATTGACATTATTGCGCATTCTGGTCGTGCGGATGGGTAAATACATTTTTCTTTTCTTTTTTTTCTTTTTTTTTCTTTCTTTTTTTCTTTTTTTCCACAGGTAGGATGTGACCCAGATTCGCAAGTACGGGTCATCCAGCAAGGATCGAACTCGCTGTTCCATAGACATCCTAAAAAGCATGTTGGTATTTACCTAACCAATTCGTAACGGTTAGGATGTGACACAGATTCACAAGTATGATATTTACCGCGTACCCCACTTGTACGGGTCAGGCACAAAGTCCCTATTAACGTGGGACCACCCACGAGCCGAAGCCCATGGAGTGGCAGGTGAAAAATTGCGTCGATCCCGTCGGCATTCCCCCTCAAGGGGGCGCCTCAGGCACTGGGCGATAAACCCAGCCCTGCCCCTTTAAATCAAGGGGGCAGGTGTTGCCTGGGGGGATGGCCCCCTGGGATCGACGCTATTATTATAACCTAACCGGTCCAGCGGCCGAAGCTCGCCGGACCCCCAATCGAAACATGTAGGTATTTACCAAACAAATTAGCCACGGTTAGGATGTGACACAGATTCGCAAGTATGGGTCATCCAGCAAGGATCGAACTCACTATCCACTAGTCGTTCTATACGGCATGTAAAATAATATCTAGACAGAAAGTTGCGTAGAAGACCATCAAAAGAATTATCAGTTACGGAGCTAAAAGAACATATTGCTTGAAGACTGAAAAGCATAGACCAATTTATCATCTCTGAACCAAATCGAATCAAAGAGGTAGAATTATCTAAATGAGTTCCAACAACAAAGAATGGCGAGTTAAAGTTGCAGATAATTTAGTTAATTCTTTTGTGTTTGATAAACGTTTATTGACAGCTATATTTATTTTACTCGGACTATAAACTTTTCACACACACACACACACATATATATATATATATATATATATATATATATATATATATATATATGAAGAGATTACTATGTGTATAAGAGATATAACACACACACACACACACACACACACATATATATATATATATATATATATATATAAGTAAAAGTAAAGTCGGCGGGGCGGCCTAATGTCGGTATCAGCCAGTCAGCGAGGGAGTCTATCCCCTTTTCAATAGCGCTAGACCAAGGAGATTGTTTTAGCATCTGAGGTGGAGCACCACACCTACCATCAGCTCCTTACTTTACCGTACAGATCCCTGTGCTACTCATACGCTGAGTTGGCGAGAACCGGTATCGAACTAGGAACCTTGTGGTTTCTAGCCGAACGCTCTACCGATTGAGCTAACCCGGCCCCTCAATATATATATATATATATATTATATATGTATATGTGGTAAAAGGACTGGAATGAATCCGACAGTATTTGGTGGAGATGTGAGGAACACAAGAACAAAACTCAGACAAAGGTGTGTAGGATATATTTCGCTAGAGCGTTAAGCTCGGCATCATCAATCATTTTAATGAATTATCAGGTTATCCTACACGTGTTCAACTGGTGGCCCCATTGGGGGAGTCTTACCCCTCTTCAGAGGTGCAGTCAGTGCATTCTAACGCCCCACCGACAGGGCGGTCAAGTGGGTAGGTAAGCGTTAGTGAGGAGAGGTTTTGAATGGTCAAGCAGGAATCATTGGAGAGAAAGAGAAGGACATCGGAAGGGGATAGAGATAGTAAGCAGGGTGAAAGTAGAGAGATATATTGAAAAGAAACAGGTTAGGGGCGGAGGTGGGTGGTCTTCTTGGAGATAAATTTGATCAAAGCAGCATCAAAAGGGAGTGATAAAAGAGGAGTGGTTGAGTAGGGGATATATCTCTCTACTTTCAGAGTGGCTGGATCAATGCAAGGTCTTTTTACATAGGGATTTTAATGGGGCATACTACCAAGATATAACACGCGATTCAATGATCTGTGAGACTAACCTTTTTTGCATCCCCTCTACCCAGGCGACACCGGGTACCCGTTTCTAGTATAATATAAAGGGCAGTTGTGTGTATATGTATGTCCGGAGGAAACTTCGAAAATAAAACAATTAACGACAAAGTAATTATATATACCCATAAATATCACCAGGGCTTGCTTTTTGAGCAAAAATAATAGAGATTTGATTTATATCATGAAGATAATTAAAAATAAAATTTAAATGATAACAGCATGGATTTTTTTTTCATTTAATATTTTAGATAGTAGACATTAACATTTCTTTTCAGAGTAGCTGGATCAATGCAAGGTTTTTTTTTACATAGGGATTTAAATGGGGCATCCCACGAGGATTCAACTCACGATTCAGTAATAATGGATCCGTGGGACTAACTTTAAAAAATTCCCCTCTACCCAGGTGACGCTGATAGTGGCATATAAATGTTTATGATTTATTTAATACCAAAGTCATCCTTGTAGAAGAACAGTAGTGGTACTATTTAACCCATAGCTGGGTTATGAGAGGTTCATACTTTTTTTTCCAAGGGTATTTGTCCGAAAATGACCATAATAGTGCGACTGGTGTTTTAACTCGCTTACATGAATATCACAGTCCAGCAGATCAGCTACTATTCCACAGGGACTCACCCCGATCATTATATAGATATTGTATTACTATTGTATATATACATGCACACATCATGAAGCTTATGTGTTTGGTTTGGTTTGTTTTCTTTGTTTTAATGGCATATCAACTTTCATGGTTTATTTAATGCAAAAGCTATCCTTGGAGAAGAAGAGTAATGGTACTATTTAACCCATAGTTGGGGAAATGAGACAGTTCATACTTTTCCCAATGATGTTAGTCTGAAAGTGAATATGATTATGTGACTGGAATTCAAAGTTGCTTCCTACAATGTCAAAGTTCAGCATGTCTATTTCACATTTTTCCCTATCTTTTCTACTTAACTCTATGTCCACTCATTTCTTTCTTTCTTTCTTTCTTTCTTTCTTTCTTTCTTTTTTTCCCCTTTACTCTATGTTTATGTCTTTCTTGCTTTCTTTTTTCCTTTCTTTCTTCCTTTTCCCGCTTTATTCCGTGTCCACTCCTCTCTTTCTTTCTTTCTTTCTTTCTTTCTTTCTTTCTTTCTTTCTTTCTTTCTTTTCCCCTTTACTCTATGTTCACGTCTTTCTTGCTTTCTTTTTTCCTTTCTTTCTTTCTTCCTTTTCCCGCTTTATTCCGTTCCACTCCCTCTTTCTTTCTTTCTTTCTTTCTTTCTTGCTTTATTTCTTTTTCACCTTTACTCTATGTTCGTGTCTTTCTTGCTTACTTTTTTCCTTTCTTTTCCCCCTTTATTCCGTATATCCACTCCTTTCTTTCTTTCTTTCTTTCTTTCTTTCTTTCTTTCTTTCTTTCTATCTTTCTTTTTCCACTTTACTCTATGTTCACGTCTTTCTTGCTTTCTTTCTTTCTTTCTTTTCCCCCTTCATTCCATGTCAGTTTCTCTCTTCCTTTCTTTCTTTCTTTCTTTCTTTCTCTCTCTTTCTTATTCATCAATGAGGTTCTTTTTTCCATCATTTACTTCTTTCTTTCTTTCTTTCTTTCTTTCAACACTTATCTATATTCTCCTACTTTACTACAAGTCCGCTTCTTTCTTTTTTCTTTTTTTCTTTTCTAACTTCAGTCCTCGTCTACTCCTCTATTTCTTTCTTTCTTTCTTTCTTTCTTTCTTTTCCGACTTTACTCTATGTCCACTCCTCTCTTCCTTTGTTTCTTTCTTTCTTTCTTTGTTTCTTTCTTTCTTTCTTTCTTTACTCCATACACACTCAATTCTTTCTTTCTTTTCCGACTTTACTCCATGGCAACTTAATTCTTTCTTTCTTTTTTTCTTTCCCATTTTATTCCATGTTCACTTCTACCTATCGTTCTTTCTTCCGGTAAAAGAAATTTTACCGCTTTATTCCGTGTCCAATCCTCTCTATCTTTCTTTCTTTCTTTTCTTTTCCTATTTTATTCCATGTCCACTTCTATCTATCTATCTATCTATCTTTCTTTCTTTCTTTCTTTCTTCCTTTCTTTTCCCGCATTATTCCGTGTCCAATCCTCTCTTTCTTTCTTTCTTTCTTCTTTCTTTCTCCACTTTATCCCATATCCACTCAATTCTTTCTTCTTTCTTTCTTTCTTTCTTTCTTTCACATTTCATTCCATGTCCACTCTATCTATCTTTCTTTCTTTTTTCTTTCATTTTATACATTTTTTCACCTTGTTTCCTTTCTTCTTTTTCTCGTTCGTGTATTTACACTTCTTTCTTTCTTTCGTTCTTTCTTTCTTTCTTTCTTTCTTTCTTTCTTTCAAAATTCTTAATTTCCTCTTCTCTTTCTCCTTCTCCTTTTCCTTTTCCTTTCTCTTCCCCTCTTTTCTCGGAGTTTCATTGACTTTGCTTTTTCGTCCAGACGATGACGCATCGTTTGTTTGTGTTGGAACCTCTCCAATTCTCTGTGATTCCCTCTCCGGGCCAACCCGCCACGGTTCTACACTCTCTACCCTACATGGATCTCCCACTCTTGTTCTTTCTGTTGCTCTCCCCCTCTCTCTCTCTCCTGGCTGCCCAGCCAGATTGTCGACATTGGGCCCGAGCGATGCCCTCTTCGCTTATGCTGAAGAACGGATTGACGACCTCTTGGCAACAACAAAATACGCTTAACACTTCATTGTAGTTATTGTAGTTCTTCTTCTTCTTCTTCTTCTTGCCTTTTACTTCTTTTCTTTTTTTTTCTTTTCTTCATTTCCTTTATCTTTGCCATTCTTCTTCTTCTTCTTCTTCTTCTTGGCATTTTACTTCTTTTTCTTTTCTTTTCTTTCTACATTTCCATTATCTTTGCCATTCTTCTTCTTCTTCTTCTTCTTCTTCATTGTAATTCTTCTTCTTCTTCTTCTTCTTCTTCTTCTTTCTTTTCATTGTTTTTTTTTCTTTTCTTCTTCTTCTTCGTTGTAATTCTTCTTCATCTTCATTATTCTTCTTCTTCATTATAATTCTTCTTCTTCTTCTTTTTCTTTCTTCTCCTTATCAGTGTAGTTTTTCTTATCTTATTTTATTTGTAGTTCTTCTTCTTCTTCTTCTTCATTGTAGTTTTTCTTCTTCTTTTCTTCTTCTTTCTTTATTATTGTAGTTTTTCTTCTTCATTGTAGTTCTTCTTCTTAGTTCTTCTTTTTCACTGTACTTCTTTTTCTTTTTCTTTTTCATCTTCCTCTCCTTCTTCTTCTCAACGAGTTCCTAATCTTCCGAGTTCCGTATATACACATGATTTCATCTATACTCGTTATGCATCACACACATCTATGTTGTGGATACAAACACATGCATTGGGAATACACATTTATTTAGGAATATATGCAAACATATATACACGCACTAACAGATTGTGGATAGACGCGCATACATTGTGTTGCGGATACACACATAAATAACAATATATGCAAACACAAACACACACACACACACACCCACACACACACACATATATATGCATGATCAGGCATTTATATGCATATACTATTCATGTGTGTACATAACCCATCTCTTTAATTTCCTGAGCTTTTGTAGATTAGGAAATGCATTTGAAGCCGGACACAAATGCACCCCCACACACAAATATATATATTTGGTTTGGTTTGTTTTGTTTTACGGCATATCAACCTCAGTGGGTCATTTAATGCGATTAACATTTTGAAATAAATCAATTCTTAATGGATGATACAATTTTTTATAAATACATTTTTTCTATTTAACCCATTGATGGGACCCTAACAGGTACTACCACTACGGGTCAGAGTGGACCAGGGAGCAATGGTGATGAAGGTGTGTTCCACATTCCCCAAACCTCCAAAACTGGAACCTCACCATCAGATAGAGTTTAACGGCATTCCCAGGACATGTAGACCCGCAGCCACCGCCTTCTAGCACCCATATGATAAAAAGGGGTTGGGGCTTGCCATAAGGGCAATAGGGTTGGGAAAATCATATAGGTGCTAGGGCTTGACATGACCAGCCGATTGATCTGAGGGGGCCTCTCCAACCGCCCGTCTAGCCCAAGATAGGGCCAAAGTGGAGTATTGTATGTCATGAACTGCTCATCCACCTGGGCTCTATCCTTAAGCATCACGGGTCGCCACCCATGGCCAACAGGTGGCCCCATTGGGGAGTCTTACCCCTCTGCAGAGGTGCAGTCGGTGCATTCTAACGACCCAGCCGACAGGGCGGAAATATATATTTATCTGTGTGTGTGTAAAGTTAGGAAACGTAGACAATATTTGTATATGTTTTTATGTTGTTAATAAATTTAAATACTAATATATGACTTTTATCAATTGTGACCTGTACATATATAAATATTTCTTGGTTAGTATCATGCATAGTTATTATCTTGAATTTAATTAAGCAATTTAATAAAAATCTGTACAATATATATATATATATTATATATATATATATATATATATATATATTACTGTGTCAATCAAATATCGAGTCTTTTTTGTACTTTTTGAAACATCTTGTATTCTGAAAAAATTAACGTTCCATTTATTGTTCCTTTCTATCTTGGTAAGTACAGCTTCAAACTCGGTACTTTTATAACACACCTTGTATTCTGAAAAAAATTAACGTTCTATTCATTGTTTATTTCTATATTGGTAAATACAGCTTCAAACTCGGCACTTCTATGACACACATTGAATTATGAAAAAAATTAACGTTCCATTCATTGTTCATTTCTATCTTGGTAAGTACAGCTTCAAACTCAGCACTTTTATGACACTCCTTGTATTCTGAAAAAATTAACGTTCCATTTATTGTTCATTTCTATCTTTGTAAAATACATCTTCAAACTCAGCACTTTAATGACACACCTTGTATTCTAAAAAAAAAATGTTCCATTCATTGTTCCTTTTTATCTTGGTAAATACAGCTTCAAACTCGGTATATTTATGACACACCTTGTATTCTGAAAAAAAATAACGTTCCATTCATTGTTCATTTCTTTCTTGGTAAATACAGCTCCAAACTCGATACTTTTATTACACACATTGTATAACTCCCTATAAACCCTAATTTATTTTTAGAAAAAACATTATTCTTCTTCTAAACCAAAGATACAAGAATTTTATTGTTTTTAGTGAACATCATATAAGCAAAGCTGGTGTTATCTATCACCAAACGCAACAGTATTGAACGCTTGTAACCTAAAATATGGAAGCGCGTGGTGTAATGGTTAAAGTCATGGGAAATGGACTCGTCGCCCCGAGTTCAAATCCTGGATGTGGTAATTGCATTTCACTTACGGCTAATACCCTTGGGAAAGGTATGAATCCTACTCTCCATCCAGCTATGGATAAATAGTAGAGCAGACTGGGATATTTAACCTTGGTTAGGATACCTGCCTAGGAGAAGGAAAACTCTGAATTCAAAACCTGTTGAACTCCGCTTAAGAAATTGACATTGTGTCACATCCTGCTCATGCGGAGGGGTTGGTAAATATATGTAATCTAAAATATGAATATTTACCGGCCTACAAATTAGTATACTCTTTGCATATATTCATAAAAGATTTTGTTACAGATTTGTTGCCGTTCTGTCGACTGGGGCTGTAGAATACGCAGACTGCACCTCTACAGAGGGGTAAAACCCCCAGAAACGGCGCCACCTGTAGGCCATGTGTGGTGACTCATGAGGCTTAAGAACGGAAT
>CM042166.1:53795693-53890693 GCA_023376005.1 Doryteuthis pealeii
TTCATAGGAGTGAATTCGGTCGAATAAAGATGAACTGCCCGGCGTATTTTCCTGGCAACGATGCTATCACGGCTGCTGCACAAAAGTGGATTGTCTCCTCTGGTGCAGATTTTGAGAGGTGCAGTTTGCAGGCCCTACTTGACCCTTGACCTTCACTCTCGTTCTCGGAGCCTCACCCTGAAGTTGTGTAGCACTCACCTCGTTATTGCTTCTGCTTTTTGCTGCAATTTCTAGACGAATTAAATCTTAGTATTATTTGGATTATTCGGACTATTGTCCTCATTTTTATTGTTATCTGTACAACGTTTCGGCCGATGTGCCCTCCGGCCTTCTTCGGGTATTTCTTTTATCAAGCCTCATCTAAAACATTCAGAGAAACAGAATTAAATCTTTTCAGTTCGTCAGTTTCTGTGGCATTATGGCTTGGCCCTTCGAGCAACTCCAACGTCACGGACAGGATGGGACACAAGGTCAATTCGTCAGCGTATTATTATTTTCACTCCTTTGGAGTTTTTACATCAGCGTTGGCCGATGGTATTTTCACTGGAGGCTGAGTGACAACAAGTATCCTCATATCTCCAGCACTCTTCTGAGTATTCAAAAGAACAGATTCTGGTTTATGCATATACCATTTTGTTATATGGTCAAAATTTGTCGTTTGAAGTGCCCATATTATTATTATAATTATAATTATTATTATTATTGTTATTATCATTATTTGCTGTCCATCGTATACGATGATGAAACCACGCGAATCCGTTTCTTCCAATATGTTCGGTCTCTGGTTGCGTCTTGCCAACTGCTTATAGGGATGTAAAAGCCCTCCTGGTTTCTCTTGATGTTGTCTTTTGTACCCGAGATTTGGTCTACCGATTTTAGGGGATCTCTCTCTTTCAGTTGAGAGTACAGAATCTGCTTTGGTAGTCTGTCATCACCAAGTCTGTTTAAGGGGAAAGCACATCTCTGGTTGCGCTGCACAAGTATGTCGTGCATGCCACAGGGAGTCCAGTTCTCTTCAGGATGGTCTTGTTTGAAACATGCTTTCACCACTTGACATTTAATATACTGCGCAAGTGTACATATGGTTTGAATTAAGTGTTTTTTTCACACCTTATCAGTGAGACTTTGTATACGTTCATTGTATCCCCTGTAGAGGGGTAAAAACCCCAAAAAGTGGTTTCCTGGGTATGACACTAAAGTGAGGCTTTAAAAACCCCCTTGACATTGCCTTAAAAAACTCTTATTTTTTTTTAAATTTTAGGTCTCGATTTTATTGTCTTTTCTGATAAATTTCGATGCGTTGATTAAGATGACACCAACGAGGGTGGTTAATTTGATGAATTCGCGGATATATGAGACTCAAAAAACCTTAAAGATGCCTAAAAAGTACCAATTTTCATGCAAATTTTTGGGGTCTATTTTACTGTCTTTGTCTGATAAATTTCAATTCGTTGATTACGATGACCCCAAAGAAAGTGGACAGTTTGATGAATTCGTAGATATATGAGACTCAAAAAAACCTTAAAAAGTATCTATTTTCGTTCAAATTTTTAGTGTAGATTTTATTGTCTTTTCCGGTAGATTTTGATGCGTAGATAACAATGACCCCAAAGAAAGTGGGCAATTTGATGAGTTGCCAGGTGTATGAAGCTAAAAAAATCCCCCGAAAAAGCTTTAAAATGTACCTATTTTCGGGCAAATTTTAGGTGTCCATTTTATTGAATTTTTTAGTAGATTTCCATGGGTAGATTACAATGACAACAAAGAAAAGTAAGGCTTCAGTTCTAGAAATCTGGAAAGTGTGGGGTACCCCTTTATTACCAATACTTCCAAGTCTTCTCTGGCTCGGAGTTTATTTGGTAGGATAACTTTGTATGATATCATTGTTACATAATCTATGCGGTTGCATAAGATTATTGTCAATCCCTTGTAATTCTGAGGGGATGACCCTTTTCATACCATGGCTAGGTCCTTCCATGGAAAATTACAGAAGCCCGCCAAAAAACGTAAAGTCACATGGGACCTGTTCTGTCCCCAGTTTGAAGTTAGACGTCAGGCAGAGCAGTCGGCCATTTTATGCTCTGTCTAAACTGGAACTCACACGCGCTATGTTAGTTAGAGGATTATGTATAGTTAAGGACATAAAAGTTTGTATGAGTTTGAGTTTGAGTTTTGTTTAACGGCATATCAACCCCTGTGGGTCATTTAATGCCAAAAAGGTTATTTTGGATTTCAGACTTTAAGGTAGTGGTTCTATGGAGATAATTGGTTATGTTCTGTTATATTTGTTAAAAAGGTTGCTTTTTTTAATAAAATTTAAAAATGTTTTCAGGGTTTGTATTCTTGAAGATGTCTTTCAGGTTTCTAGCTTGATAGTAATTTGCGCGGATATGTTTAAGTCTGTTACAATTTAGAAGGATATGCTTGGTTGTAAGTTGTACTTTGCATGTTGGGCACACTGGGGCACCCTCCCCTTTTAACAGGTACGAATGGGTAATGTGGGTGTGCCCAATACGCAATCTGGCGAGTATTACTTCTTCTCTTTTAATACTTCTGTGGCCCGTCGGCCACTCTCCAATAACTTCTTGTATTTTCGTGGAGCTTGTTTTGAGTCAGATTGTCCCATGATTTCTGCCATTTGTCTAATATAAATTTTGTTTATGGGTTGGTTTCAGATCTGTATATGGGATTTTAGATTTGCTCATATGTGTCTGAAGTGCCTTTCTTGCGGCTTTGTCTGCCTTTTTCATTTCCTTGGATACCAATGTGACTTGGTATCCAGAAGAATATAATGTTATTATTTTCAGAGAGGTGTTTAGTTTGTTTAGGAGCTTCGTGATCAGAGGAGATGATGTGTTTTTGTTATGTAGTGCTAATAGGACTGATTTAGAGTCCGTGCATATAATAAATTTGGAAGCTTTGTGATTTGCTATGATATTCATAGCTAGATCAATGGCTGTAGTTTCTGCACTGTAGATTTGAGGCTTCATTTGGTAGGCGTTTTAAGGATTCTTGTTTTTGAGAAATAGCGGCACAACCAACTTTTTTTCCTTGTTTGGATCCATCTGTATAGATGTGATGATGATCTGGGTACTTATTTTGTATTTTAATGAATTTCTCTTGGTAAGTGATAGGGTGTGTTTTTGTTTTAGGTAATTTAGTCAGTTCTAAGTTTATAGCTGGTTGTTTTATGGTCCATGGTGCCGTGTTGGAGAGTATGGTATGGTGTACTATATTGGTGTTGATTTTGATTTCATTGAGGAGATCACTTATTCTTAAGTTAAATGGTCTGATTTTTTTTGAGTTATTTTGGTACAAGTCTTTGTATTTTGTTTTGGTGGTGTAGTCATAAGCAGGATTTTGGGGACAGGAGATGAGTTTGATGTAGTATTGTATGATCCTTTTCATATCATGGCCGGGTCCTTCCATGGAAAATTACAGGAGCCCGCCAAATATGTGAAGTCACGTGGGACCTTTTTGAGTCCCCAGTTTGCAGTTAGACGCCAGGCAGAGCAGTCGGCCATTTTAGGTCCTGCCTAAACTGGAACTCACGCGCGCTATGTTAGTTAGAGGATTATGTATAGTTAAGGAAATAAAAGTTTGGATAATTAATATGTTCTTGTGGTTAATGAATGTCTTGGTAACAAACTAAGAAATAACGACGAGCCAGCAAGAACATAGTAACAGAAAACCAGACCGAAGTCCCCAAGTCAACTCCAGACGTTAGAAGATGCCAGACCAAGTCAAGATAAATGATAGAAATACCAAAGACGATCAGAATACTAAAGACGGCCAAGAAATAGAATTAAAGAAAGAGGTATGCAACATTATAATTATTTAGTGCCAGTGAAGAAGGCGCTATGCAACATCTTATCAACCATCGTCAAAGCCATTCTTGTAGAATACCACAGTGGTACTATTTTAGCCCATTTCTTGGGTAATAAGGATGTTCATACCTTTCCCAATGGTATTAATTCGATCGAGATAGTAATAGTGTGACTGGAGTTCGAACTCCATAATGATGTCTCCATATGATGTTACAGTCAAGAACGTTAACCACTACACCTGAGGGACCTCCCCTGGTCTGAGATAGTAGTAACTCTCAGGGTCTACCTTTGTGTCAAATATATATGTTTAAAAATTATTCGTATTCGATTGGGTAAAAAGAAACAAAAAAGAAACATAAAACACAAAAAATGTAAATATAACCAAGCAAAGAACGCGAATCCCTAACCTCTCAGTATAATCATGTTTTCCTTCTCATCGATGAGTTGCCGTAAATTTCTATACTTTCCCTTATCGTGAACTTCTTAAAGAATCCGTATTTGTTTATAATTCCTTTTCGTTATGTGTTTTTTCGGGGGTTATTCAATGCCGAATCCTGTTGGAATATTTTGATTAATAAGGCGTGCTACAATACACCACTTGAATTTATAGACTAAGCGAATGCGTGGCTAGTTGACTACTTAATCACTGATACTGAGAGGCGTTCATTTTCAATCACTGACGAAGTTTAAGGAGCACCAATTAACAACCAAAAGATTCTTTACCCGTAGATCGAAACTACGCCCTGCTTAACACAAAGTATATCCACTGGACAAGCGTTAAAGATACTGAAAGGTGTCCATTTACAATCAATGACGAAGGATTTACAAGACTGAGGAGCGCCAAGGAACAAGCAAAGGATTCTTTACCCGTAGATCGAAAGTACGTTCTGCTTAACACAAAGGATCTCCGCCGGACAAGCGCTCTTGCTTGAAGCCTAACGGATGGCTACTAAAATTGTAACAAACCCATCGTTGTATGAGAACAGCAGTGCTACTATTTTACTAATAGCTGAGGAATTAAGGCGATCATACTTTTCCTATGGTTTTAGTCTGAAAGTTAACGTAATTGTACATTCGAACTCACTTTATAACGATGTCACAGGCTTCCGCGTCAGCCACTACGCTATGAGTACACCCCCGGAAAGTATCCTTGAATATTATCCTTACATCCTTGATTCAATATTTGCAAATTTGATACCTGCACTTTACAAATGGAATGGCCTTTTGTTGATGGTTTGTTTTGTTTTGTTGGTTTCTTTGTTTAAAGGCATATAATCTTTCGTGTCTGATTTAATGCCGAATCTATCCTTGTAGAATAACAGTAGTGCTACTATTTTACTTCTAGCTGAGGAATGAAGGAGTTCATACTTTTCCTTAGGGTTTTAGTCCGAAGGTTAACATAATAGACCATTCGATTCGTTTTACTACGATATCACAGGCTAGCACTTTAACCACTACGCCACGGTTACTCCCCCGGAAAGTATCCTTGAATATTATCCTTATATCTTTGATTCAATATTTTCAAATTTGATCCCTGCACTTTACAAATGAATGGCCTTTTGTTGATGGTTTGGTTTGTTGTTGTTTTGATTTCTTTGTTTAATGGCATATCAGCTTTCGTGGATTATTTAATGCCGAATCAATCTTTGCAGAAGAACAGTAGTGCTACTTTTGTACTAATATATTGGGAATGATGGATTTCTCCTAGTGTTTTAGTCTGGAGGTTAAAGTAAGAGAACATTCGAAATCGTTTTACTACGATGCCACAGGCTAGCACTTTAACCACTACGCCACGATTACTCCCCCGGAAAGTATCCTTGAATATTATTATTACTTCCTTGATTCAATATTATGGCATATCAGCTTTCGTAGGTTATTTAATGCCGAATCCATCCTCGCAGAAGAACCGTAGAGTAGTGCTACTACTTTTTTTACAAATAGCTGGGGAATGAAGGAGTTCATACTTCTCCCTAGGGTTTTAGTCCAAAATTTAATAGGACATTCGAATTCACTTTACTACAATATCACAGACCAGCACTTTAACCACTACGCCACGGCTACTCCCCCGGAAATATCCTTGGATATTATTATTACTTCCTTGATTTAATATTTGCTATTTTGATCCCCACAATTTACATAGGAACGGATTTGTGTTGATGGTTTGGTTTGTGGTTGGATTGGCTTCTTTGTTTAATGGCATATCAGTTTTCATGGGTTATTTAATGCTGAATCAATATTCTAGAAAAAACAGTAGTGCTACTATTTTACTCATAACTAGGTAATGAAGCACTTCATACTTTTTTCTGGGATTTTAGTCTGAAGGTTAACATAATAGGATACTCGAAATCGTTTTACAACGATGTCACAGGCTAGCACTTTAACCACTACGCCACGGTTACTCCCCCGGAAAGTATCCTTCAATATTATTATTCAATTTACAATTGAATGGCCTTTTGTTGATGGTTTGGTTTGTTGTTGGATTTGTTTCTTTGTTTAATGGCATATCAGCTTTCGTGGATTATTTAATGCCGGTTCTATCCTTGTAGAAGAACAGTAGTGCTACTTTTTTACTAATATATTGAAGGATTTCATAATTTCTCCTAGTGTTTTAGTCTGAAGGTTAAAGTAAGAGAACATTCGAAATCGTTTTACTACAATATCACAGGCTAGCAGTTTAACCACTACGCCACGGTTACACCCCCGGAAAGTATCCTTAAATATTATCCTTACATCCTTGATTCAATATTTGCAAATTTGATCCCTGCACTTTACAAAGGAACGGCCTTTTGTTGATGGTTTGGTTTGTTGTTGTTTTGGTTTCTTTGTTTAATGGCATATCAGCTTTCCTGGATTATCTAATGCCGAATCCATCCTCACAGAAGAACAGTAGAGTAGTGGTACTTTTTAACTGATAGACAGGGGATGAAGGAGTTTATACCTTTTCCAAGGTTTTTAGACGGAAAGCTAACGTAATATTCGTAATATTCGAAATCGTTATACTACGATGTCACAGGCTAGCACTTTAACCACTACGCCACGGTTACACCCCCGGAAAGTATCCTTGAATATTATCCTTACATCCTTCATTCAATATCTGCAAATTTGATCCCCCGCACTTTACAAAGGAACGGCCTTTTTGTTGATGTTTATTCGCGGTTCATTTAACGGTTTCAGAGTCACTTTTATGCCTGCGTTAGCAGTGATCAATACGCGATAAATTAGTAGAGATCTTTTAGCAACGCTTTTTTTGTTCACCCTGATTTTAAAATTATAATTTTCGATCCTTAACCCACTCAAACACAAAGTTAATCGTTATTCATCCGTACTTCTTTTTGTAAATCTTTTTTTCTCAGCAGGTCTGTTTGATCTTGGATCAGTACAGTCGAGTCTGATTCAGCATTTTTAATTTCTTACACAACGAAAAAGCTGATCCAGGTCGATGTTTGGGGGCCCCGGAAGGGTGGGCTTCATGTATTTTCCATGAATAGTACTTTATAAAAATCGACATGTAATAGAGTGGATCTTTGTATCATGTATCAAAAGGCGCGTGGTGTTAACGTCGTAGAAAATGGACACGGCGAGACGAGTTCAAATCCTGGACGAGACTGTTTGCATTTCTAGCTATGGATAATTAGTAGGGTAGACTAGGCCCTTTAACCTTGGTTAGGCAACCAGTTTGGAGAAGGAAAATTTTGAATTCAAACCTGTTAAACTCCGCTTAAGAAATTAATCTTGTGTTACAGCCTGCTCGTGGGGTGGAGTTGATAAATATACAAGTATATTCAATGAATAGTAGGAAGCGCGGTGGTGTAATTGTTAAAGTCATGGGAAATGGACTAGTCACCCGAGTTCAAATCCTGGATGTGGTAATTGCATTTCAATTAGCACTAATACCCTTGGGAAAGGTATGAATCCTACTCTCCCTCCAGCTATAAATAGTAGGGCAAACTGGGCTCTTTAACTCTGTTAAACCCCACTTAAGAAATTGACCTTGTGTTACATCCTGCTCATGCGGTGTAGTTGATAGATATACATGAATATTCAATGAATACTACTGTATGAAAAGTGACATGTAGTAGAGGGGAAGCCCAGCATTATAGATTCAGGGGTGGTTGTATATCATAGATATGAGTTGTGGTATGAGAGCCTAGCACCGACCCAGCAGCTGCTCACTAATCATTACTTCAACATCAGAACATATTTCGTACTTTTACTGAAGATTTATATATATATATATATATATATATATATATATATATATATATATATATATATAATAAACAATATTTGGTACAGCTGAATTTATACTGAAGTTTAAAAAATAACATACTTTTATTTATCAGCAATTTAAAAGAGCGATAGAGAAAAGAAAAAAAAAAGGGAAACTTAAGGGCCCTTTAGACCGGTGCTTTTTCAAAAGTAACGACCGTTAGATCGTTTAAAAGTCACAATGTATATGAAATGTGTAAAAGAGGAGATAAAACCGTACAAAATAGTGGGGCAATATGAAGGCAAAGGGGGAGGAAACAATTTTTTTTGTATATACCTTCATGTATCCCCACTTCAGCAGTCACTTCCCCAGCAAAAATTGCCAGGGAGTGTTTCAGGTGTCTTTGTCTACACAGAGACGGACAGTAAAAAAATGGAGACTGCCTCAAGGACATTGAGGTGTGGCTTGTCTTAGCCCTGTGTAGAACGGAAAATTGCAGATCATTGTAGTTGATTTTACAACTATTTATACTACAAAGGTGGTCACCAATGGCAGAATCATGTGCCTGTGAAAGCCCAATGTGGTTTGGGGGATGCTTCTTATTCCCCTCGGGGCGTGTTGGTTTATTCGGACGCTCAACCTCTGAGTCGTCCTACTCTTTTTTTTTCTTTTCTCTTTCGCTCTGTTAAATTGCTGATCAATAAAAGTATGTTATTTTAAAAATTTATCTCTCTCTCCCTCCCTCTCTCTCTCTCTCTATATATATATATATATATATATATATATATATATATATATATACACACACACACACACACACACACACATATATATATATATATATATATATATATATATATATATATATATATATAATAGTCTCGACAATAACAATTTCCTACGACAATAACCACACCAAGTGCCCCTAACTCAGTTAGTGAAAGAGTCAGAATGGCTTTGTATTTTGGCTTCTTTAACCTTGGTTAATTAAATAGACTTAGAGAAAGAAAACTCTGAATTGAAACTCCACTTAAAGAATTGATCATGTGTCACATCCTACTCGTTCGTAGCGGTTGGTATATATATATACATATATATATATATATATATATGAAGTGGTCAAACGATGTGTTTTAAATGGCGAAGGCCGACAATTTTTGGGAGATTATGTGCTTAATTAAAGTCATACCTAATTTGTTAATAAATTAATTATAATTAAATGAATTAGGCGTGCATATCGGTTTAAATGTAAAGCGTAAACAAATCGAGAAAATGTACACACAGAGATCGACTTTTTCTCGATTTGTTTACACTTTACATTTAAACCGATATGCACGCCTAATTCATTAAAAATTAATTAACAAATTAGGTATGACATTAATTACGTACATAATCTCCAAAAAAAATAAATAAATATATATATATATATATATATATATATATATATATATATATCAACTGCTACGAACGAGTACATATATATATATGTATATATATATAATATATAATATATATATATGCTATTTCCTTGGCACTAGTCATCTTAGTAAAACGTATCCAAGTTTTCTCCCCCTTCCAGCTATTGGTTACGTGTATGGCAGACTGGACTCTCTTGAAGGAGTAAACTCTGAATTCTACTCTGGTTGACTAACCCAAAATGCAAAAGCCATTCTTTGTATAGTGCTGGGATAAAATCAGGAAATATTGTGTCAGGGATGATGGCTTCGTTTCTTTGTTTAAATCATATATCAACTTTCGTGGTTTACTTAATGCCAAAGTTACTCTTTTAGAATAACAGCAGTACTACTACTATTTTTCTGTAATTGGAGGGAATATAGTTGGATACGTTTAATTCCCAGAGGTATACAAGCAGCCTCAAAAAAGGATTTGATCTCAAACTATGGTTAAATTTATACCTATGTCTTTGTGCTGGTCATTTTAACATGTTTCTCTGTGTGTATTGTTTTCCTGTTGACCGTTGCAAAATCTCCATTCGACCATTTCAAATGGACCCCCCCCACAAAAAAAAACAACTTATTTTTTATTAATTGTATATGGCTGGCTAATGAAATATCAGGGAGTCTTATTGTAGAATTCTCCATAGAAGAGTTATTCCGTGCCTCCAGTCGTAACACATACATTATATAATATATATATATATATATATAAGCCATCCTTTGCGGGATTTACTTGTCAAGATTATTTTCTATAATTATCGAATCTTATTCGATACATGCATTTATAATTGCCTTCAAGCAGAAATATAAATAATATATATATATATATATATATATATATATTATATATATATATATATGAATTTAACCCACTCAAACACAAAGATAGAGAATAGGGGGTACAAACACACGCTGGAATGCTTGAATTTTTTAAAATGCGCATACTGTTTCAAAAATAAAATAAATTTTATTTTTAAAAATCAGAAGCATTTTTAATCCAAAAATAAACTCAAACAGTATGCGCATTTTAAAAAATTCAAGTATTCCAGCGTGTGTTTGTACCCCCTATTCTCTTCCAACGGTTTTTTATCCCTTCTTTCTTTCATATGCTTTGCTCGTTGATGATGACCCTTCTACTAAGCGGTCGAAACAGATTCTGTCAGCAGATAATAATTACTAATTGTTTTTTCAAAATGTTAAATTCATTCTGTCGGATTAATTTCCATTTATTTACATATATATATATATATATATATATATTACACATATACACTCACACGCACACACACACACACCCACCAGTAGGATATGACAAGGTCAATTTTTCCTTTCCTAGATTGGTTGCCATACCAAGGTTAAAGAGACCAGTCTGCCCTACTATTGACCCAAAAATTATTTGGTTTTATTCTATTTTTCTGTAATTGGAGGGAATATAGTTGGATACGTATATTTCCCAGAGGTATGCAAACAGCCTCAAAAAGTATTTGATCTCAAGTCAGCGTGTCCATTTCTTACAACGATAACAATTACAACATTCGCCTTCACTAGAATAATATATATCACTCATTAATTTAACACAGAGTTCAAGTGAGGAATTTAATTCTTGCATATTAAATCTAAATATGAAGGCTTGTTTTGGAGTAATTATCGTTGGATAAAATGTACTCGGCGAGCCGATACTGGAGAAAGCTGTCTGCATTTCCTTAGTACATGTATAAAAATTTTCTCCCCCCTCCAGCTATAACTTAGTCGTAGGGCAGACTGTGCTCTCTAGAAGAAAGAAAGACAGATTCAGCTCTCTAGAAACCTGAATTATAAACCAGTGGCTAGTGATTCTACCCATGAAAATCTACTTGTGCTGGAAACCGCAGCAGCATCATTGATCTAACGTGGCCGCATTTTTAACTTTTTAAAAACTTCTCAGGTAAACTATTTTTAAAGTCATATTTCTCTATTTTCTGTTTACTTTGCGATATGATATGACGGGAACCTCAAAGCTGAATGTTTTCTAGACCGGTCATCCGATTCTTGTGTATGGTGATACTATCGACTCTTTTCATAAAAGTAATATAAAACAACAAGAAATCTAGGAGCCTATACGTTTCAATGCAGTAATAGTACTTTTAAAGTAATGCCAATTCACTAAGCAGACGATTGTGCAGTGCAAGTAATAAATGATTTGGTTTGGTTTGTTTTACGGCATATCAACCTCGGTGGGTCATTTCATGCCGACAAAGTTTTGAAATAAATTCATTCTTAATGGATAATCAATTTTGTTTATAAACTCATGTTTTTCTATTTAACCCATAGATGAGACCCTAACAGGTACCACCATTCTGAGTCAGAATGGACCAGGGAGCAATTATGATGAGGGGGTGCTGCACATTCCCCAAATGTCCAAACTGGAACATTACCATCAGATAGAATTTAACATCATTCCCAGGACATATAGACACTCAGCCACCGCCTTCTAGCACCTATATGATAAAAAGGGTTGGGGCTCGCCATCAGGGAAATAGGGTTGGGGCAATCATATAAGAGCTATTGCTTGACGTGACCAGCCTGCTGATCGGGGGGGGGGACTATCCGACCGACCGTCTAGCCCAAGAAAGGGCCAAAGTGGAGTTTTGCAAGTCATGGACTGCTCATCCACCAGGGTTCTATCCTAAAGCATCACAGATCGCCACCCACGGCTAACAGGTGGCCCCATTTGGGGGGAGTCTTACCCCTCTGCAGAGGTGCAGTCGGTGCATTCTAACGCCCCAGCCGACAGGGTTGACAAGTAATAAATGAAGAAAATTTCATTCAAAAGTACAAATTATTTTTGAAAATAAACTTCGATCTCGAAATGAAATAAAAATATTTTGCTTGGTTTATTTATTTAACGGTATATCAACTATTTATGGGATATTTAATGCCGAAATTTGATTAATTCGTTTAAGTTGGTTTATTTGTTTAACGCCATTTCAATTCCTGATGGCATATTTAATGATAAAACTGATTCATTTGCTTGGTTTAATTTAGTTTGATTTTATTTATTTTTTAACGGCATATCATCTGCATATGGGTTATTTAATACTTAAATTTGATTCATGTTTGGATTGGAATATTTGTTTAACGGTGGGAGATCATTTGTTAACTGTTCTTTTTTATCACTTTTCTCTCCAGCCTGTCTCTCTCTCTCTCTCTCTCTCTCTCTCTCTCTCTCTCTCTCTCTCTCTCTCTATCTATCTATCTATCTATCTATCTATCTATTCTGATTCAAAAGAATTAGATTTAGCCAGACGTTCTGTTTCTTTTTTATCGCTCTTTTTTTCTCTTTCGTTTATTTGCCTCTCTCTCTCTCTCTCTCTCTCTCTCTCTCTCTCTCTCTCTCTCTCTCTCTCTCTCTCTCTCTCTCTCTCTCTCTGTTTCTCTTTCTTTTCCTCTTTTTTCTCTTTTTTGTTTTTTCTTTTTACTCCCCCATCTCCCTCTCTCTTCTCTCTCTCTTTCTCTCTCTTTCTATCCCTTTCGTGCTTCTCTTTTTTTTTCTTTCTTTCTTTTTTCTCTCTTTTCTTATTCTTTCTTTTTTACCCTTTCCCCCTCTCTCACCCTCTCTCTCTCTTTCTATCTTGTTTCTTCTCACACACATTTTCTCTCCCCCCTCTCTCTCTCTCTCTCTCTCTCTCTCTCTCTCTCTCCCTCTGATTTTCAACAGGATTACATTTAGCCAGTCTTTTCTTTTCTTCTTTGTGATTCTTTCTTCTGCCATATTAAATATTGGTAACGGTACTTACCTTTGGTGGAAGTGGAACTGGAGATGGTTTCATGGTGGTCTGCCAAGGTTGATAAACTAAATCCAAATAACAATGCATTCGAGCAACCTGCTGCGGTGTAAAATGATTTGTGCAGTTGCCACCTGCAAAAAAAAAAACAATAAAAATTATTTACTTAGAAGTTAAAACACATGATAAAGAAAAGAAGGGAAGAAAAGTTTTGGCAAAAACACCGAGTTGAATCTCGGGTGTTGACAATTAAGATTTTTCATTCTAATATTTTCTCAACTTTTCCGCTTGTCAATCCAATCCGTTCTTCTCGTTTGTATTTTGATATACAATATCGACAATAAATAAATACATACCCAATTTCTGAATTTAAAATTTTAAAAGTTCATCTTTTAGATTAAAATTTTAAAAAAATTGGATTAATTTCTTTCTAAGTCCTCACCAAAGCGCTTGTTTATTTTATCTTGGAGGTATTTGTTTATTTTGGAGGTGTTTGTTTATTTTATCTTGGAGGTGTTTGCTTATTCTATATTTGAGGTGTTTGTTTATCTTGGAGGTGTTTATTTATTCTATCTTGGAGATGTTTGTTTATTTATCTTGGAGGTATTTGTTTATTCTATATTTGAGGTGTTTGTTTATCTTGGAGGTGTTTATTTATTCTATCTTGGAGGTGTTTGTTTATTTTATCTTGGAGGTATTTGTTTTTCTATATTTGAGGTGCTTGTTTATCTTGGAGGTGCTTATTTATTCTATCTTGGAGTGTTTGTTTATTTATCTTGGAGGTATTTGTTTATTTTAGAGGTGTTTGTTTATTCCATCTTGGAGGCATTTGATTATTTCAGCTTGGAGGGTTTTGTTTATTCTATCTTGGAGGTGTTTGATTATTTTATCTTGGATGTCTTTGTTTATTTTATATTGGAGGAGTTTGCTTATTTTATCTTGGAGGTATTTGTTTATTTTATCTTAGATGTATTTGTTTATTTTATATTGGAGGTATTTGTTTATTTTATATTGGAGGTGTTTGTTTATTTTATATTGGAGGTATTTGTTTATTTTATATTGGAGGTGTTTGTTTATTCTATCTTCGAGGTATTTGTTTATTCTATTTAGAATAAACAAAAAGCTCTTTATCTGATGGTGAGGTTCCAGTTTTGGAGGTGTTTGTTTATTTTATCTTCATTCTAATATCTTCTCAATGTTTCCCCTTGTCTATCCAATGAATTCTTTTCATTTTATTTTGATATACAATATCGACAATAAATAAGTATATCCATACCCAATGTCTATTTTGAATTTAAAAAGTTGTTTTTAAATCGAAATTTAAAAAAACATGTTTTAGATCAAATGTTTTTCTCTTTTTTTTTTAGGTGCTTGTTTATTGTTTTTAGGTGTTTCTTTATTTTACCCGGGTTAGCTCCGTAGGTAGAGCGTTCGGCTAGAAACCATGTGGTTTCTAGTTCGATTCCGGTTCCCGCCAACTCAGCGTATGAGTAGCACAGGGATCTGTGCGGTAAAGTAAGGAGATGATGGTAAGTGTGGCGCTCCACCTCAGATGCCAAAAAACAATCTCATTGGTCTAGCGCTAGTGAAAAGGGGATAGACTCCCTCGCTGACTGGCTGATACTGACTTTAGGCCGCCCCGACGACTTTACTTACTTATTTTAATTTAAAAAATGTTTTCATTGATAATTTTGTTTATTTTATAATAGAGAGGTTTGTCTATTTTAATTTTTTTGAAAAGTTATCATGGAGTTGGTTTTTTTTTAATAAATTTTATCTTGGATATATTTGTTTATTTTAAATCAAAACAAAGTTATCTTAGAGATATTGGTTTATCTTAGATTTAAAAAAGTTATATGGAGGAGTTTGTGATTTAATGGTTATCATCATAAAAATAGATACGGCGAACCGAGTTCAATACCTGGACTAGGCTATTTGCATTTTAAATAGGGCTAATACCTTTGGAAAAGGTATGAATCCTACTCTCCCCCAGCTATGGATAAATAGTAGGGCAGACCGGGCTCTTTAACCTTGTTGAACTCCGCTTAAGAAATTGACCTTGTGTCACATCCTGCTCGTGTGGGTTGTATATATATATATATATATATATATAAACCGCTGGGATTATCTAAAGCTAAAAAGTACTCTATATCTAAATAGAACAAATAATGAAGTTAAACCTAAGGAATCAAATATACCAACTAACCGTTTCGCTTAGTGCTCATGAGGGCAGATTCTTGCCTGATGAGCAACTAAGCGAAAGTGTTAGTAGGTATATCTGGATCATTAGGTTTAACTTTATTATTTACTCTACTTAGGTATTGAGCACATTTACTTTTTAGCTTTAAATAATCCTAGAGATTATATATATATATTTTCATATATATATATATATATATATATATATATTATATATATATATATATATATATGTTTAGGCAGTCGAGGTTTCGGGTCACACACGGAGCAGTCTCCCATGTCTATAAGCTTGCTGGTGAGACCTAATAGGTCGAAATGTACATTCAGGGATTGACATTTTCTCGATCTGTTTAGCCTTACATTGAATATATATGCCCGCCTAAATTCATTAATTACTAACTAATTAATTTTCAAAAATTAGGTATGACTTCAATTAAGCACATATCCTCCAAAAATTGTCGGCTAAAAGCCATATCAAATAAACACAATGTTTATTTACGTACTTTCATATATATATATATATATATATATATATGAAGAAACACCTATTGTCGCACTCACACACATAGACAGACATATAAAAAGAGTCAGAGATAAAATATTCGATTTTACTATAATGAAGTTTATCGTGTCGGTGGTTTCCGACTTTGTAATTAATAGAGTGATTGTCTATAAATTTTCATAACGTCTCGGCTGATTTGTTTGTTTGGATTTAACGGAGAACTCAAAACAATTCAGCCATTAAAACTGCTGATATTGAGGCGTTCGATCAAGATTGAAGTCGATATAAATAGAAAAGTACTAAGCGGTGCGCTTTACAAAAGTAGTAGTACACGTGTATGTATTAGTTTCTTTCTGTTTTGTTTTTGTTAGTTTTTTGTTTGTTGTTTTTTTTGTTTTGTTTTTTTTTTTTTTCTCTGTATCTCTAGAGATTGGCCACATGTTAGCCTGTTCCTTTAAAAATCATCTGAAAAAAAATCTGATTGGATCAAATGACCGCCCTGTCGGCTGGGGTGTTAGAATGCATCGACTGCACCTCTGCAAATGGGTAAGACTCCCCCAATGGGGCCACCGGTTGGCCGTGGGTGGCGACCCGTGATGCTTAAGGATAGAACCCAGGTGGATGAGCAGTTCCTGACTTGCAATACTACACTTTGGCCCTATCTTGAGCTAGACGCCTCCGATCAATCGACTGGTCACGTCAAGCCCTTGCACCTATATGATTTTCCCAACCCTATTGCCCTTATGGCAAGCCCCAACCTCTTTTTATCATATGGGTGCTAGAAGGTGGTGACTGAGGGTCTATATGTCCTGGGAATGACGTTAAACTTTATCTGATGGTGAGATTCCAGTTTTGGAGGCTTGGGGAATGTGGAGCACCCCTTCATCATAATTGCTCCCTGGTCCATTCTGACCCGGAGTGGTAGTACCTGTTAGGGTCCCATCTATGGGTTAAATAGAAAAATGTATTTATAAAAAATTGTATTATCCATTAAGAATTGATTTATTTCACAACTTTATCGGCATTAAATGACCCACTGAGGTTGATATGCCGTAAAACCAAACCAAATCAAATTAAATGGATCAAATGATCACACACTAAGACAAAATTAAAACAAATACTACACACACACACACACACACGCACACACACACACACACACACACACACACACACACACACACACAATGTATATACGAAAAGCAGCAAAAAAGGATGCTTTGTATAAAATAGATTTTTTTTTTACAAAGAAACTAGTGTATATCCAAAAAGAATTTTATGAATGAAAACAAAAAACGAATTATAAAATAATCATAAAATATTTACACAGAAAGATAATACTAAACTTTTAGAATCCCATTAAGGTCTATTCAAGAATTCTTTCATAATTTGAATTGAATAATTTGGAAGGAAAATGCAATGTATCATTCTGTGCTAAAATCGCGGGTGAAATGGGACTGAAAAGGTTAAATCCTACTTAACGGACATAAATTCCACCATCGTAAAATACCTGGTGTATTATATTGTTTATTCATTAATATATCAACACTGAAAATTTCATTAAAGTCGGTTAATTCTCTGATTTTTAATATTTCTTTCTTTCTTTCTTTCAGCGGGGTACTGAAAGAAAGAAAGTGTTGATATATTAATGAATAAACAATATAATACACCAGGTATTTTATTTGAAAACTCTTACAGTTTTTCAGGTCAGTTAATTTTGAACCACGTATCTTTGAGGCGTAACACAGATTCACAATCATACGTGCTTCAAAGTTAATTGACCTGAAAAAATGTAAAAGTTTTTAAATCAAATAACTGGTGCATTATAACTTTTATTAATTTATATATCAACACTGAAAATTTCATTAAATTCGGTTAATTCCTTGATTTTTAGTATTTTTTTCCCTTTCGGCGGGGTGACATACGACGGTGGAATTTTTGTCCGTTAAGTAGGATTTAACCAAAGAAAGTAAATAAGAATAATTTTTTCAGACAGTCTAATTTTAATAGGTCAATCATGGCTTCCCTATAAATTTATCATCCGATAAGAATAATATAGACTTTTTTTGTTTTCGTACCAAATTTCGGTTTTCTATTTCCAGGGGTTTGGATATCCATCAGCTTCAGACACAAGATTGTGGCTGATAGTATACAGAGTATAATACATTTGATGGCAAGTCTTGTACCATTGCAATGTTTTGTAGGATCATGATTACACCGTGGCATGAACTGCACCCCCAAATTCTAGTAACGTATTATGTGGAGCAGTTCCTGTTGATTTTAGGCTACGGAGAAACCCAGTTGAATAATAATAAGCTGGTTATATAAATTGATGTTATCAATTGATTTATAGGATCTTTCCTCTCCAACTAGCGTATCTAGCAGACTTATGTTTATTTCGTTTACTGAAATAATTTTCGATGCTAGCATTGCTTGATCATAGAGTGATTTGGCATCAAAGATATTAATATCATTGATTAGAAAAGAAAGAAAGAAAGAAAGAATACGAAATAAAACAATGAGATGTAAGGAAAGAATACAATAAATAAAAACACAAAATAAAAAAAGAACGAAAGAATACTAAGTAAAATAAGAAAGAAGGAAATACATAAAGAAAGAAGAAAGAAAGAAAGAAAGAAAGAAAGAAAGAACGAATCTTAAATAAAAGAATGAGATGTAAAGAAAGAAGACAACATAAAAAAAGAATGAAAGAAAGAACACTAAATAAGATAAGGAGAAGAAAGAAAGACGACAGAAGAGAATAAGAAAGAAAAGAAAACACTATTTAGAGAATAAAAAAGAATGAATGAATGAAAGAAAGAATGAATGAATGAATGAAAGAAAGAAAGAAAAAAGAACACTAAATAAAAATAGGAAGAAAGAATACTAAGTAAAAGAGAAAAGAAAGAAATAATGATTTGGTTTAGTTTAGTTTAGTTTGGTTTGTTTTATGGCATATCAACCACAGTGGGTCATTTAATGCTGATATAGTTTTGAAATAAATTCATTCTTAATAGATACTCATTTTTTTTATAAATACATTCTTCTGTTTAATTTAGAGTAAGAAAGGGGGAAAGAATGAAAGAAAACTAAATAAAAAAGAGAGAAGGAAAGAAAGAAAGACAGAGAGAGAGAGAGAGAAAATAGGAAGAACATGGAATAGAATTAGAAAGAAAGAAAAACACTAGTTAAATAAATAAAGAGATAGATAGGAAAAGATAGACAGATATATAGGTAGAGATAGATAGATAGAGAGAGAGGGAGAAGGAGAGAGAGAAAGATAACACAGAATTAAATAAAAATTAAAGAAAGAAAGAAAGAAAACAAAATAAAATAAGAAAGAAAAATAACACTAAGGAAAATAAGAAAAAAGAAAAAAAACAGAAAGAATACTAAAACACTATTTAGAATAAGAAAGAAAGAAAGAAAGAACGAAAGAAAGAAAGAACGAAAGAAAGAAAGAATGAAAACAAAATAGAATAAGAAAGAAAAAGAACACTAAGGAAAATAACAAAAAAGGACAAAAACAGAAAGAACACTAAAACACAATTTAGAATGAAAAAGAAAGAAAGAATGAAAGAAAGAAAGAAAGAAAACAAAATAAAAAGAATCCCAAGCAAGAAAGCTCGAATTATCTAATTTCCATTTCTCTCGACACCTTTTATATTGATTTATATTTGTCTCAACTGCACTTAACATTTTTTCTTTTCATTTCAATTTAAAATTATTTCTTACTCGAACCGGATCTCTCAGTGCCAGAACAGATGCTAAGATTTGAATCGTAGATGCTGGATATAATCACCAATGAATGATTCCTTAGTACTGATGACAACATACTAAATGGTGTTTATCGCATAGTAAAGATAAGATATATATATATATATATATATATGGCTGACTTCCGAAGACGGTCGGAAAATTAGAACGGAAAGTTTTTTGGTGGTCCCCAATGACAGTTTTACTACAGTCTATGAATTAACATTTTGCGAATTGGGTTACGGTTTTAGGGGATTAAGTTTGTTTTTAATTACGTATTGCTTAAAAAAATAAACAACAAAAAAAAACAAATTACTATACATTTAATTAACCATTGAAATTGATTATTGAATCTATTATTGAGACAATTGTTTGTGTTAGTATTGCAATGTTTTTTGGTGGCATCTACGAAAGACGATGGAGTAGTGTCAGGTTTTTTTAACTTGAACTATATAGCCTGGGCGGTTTCGTATGGAGGATGAGCTGTTGCCCGTGCAGCAAATCCCCCTCTACACACTGCCGCTGTGATCCAAAGGAAAGGTAAGGGACCAATGCAGTTTGGCAACGGTAGTGTCGCAGGAGTTAATGGGTAGCACTGGATTTCAGCATCACACTACGTTAGGGACTCCAGCTCCTGATTTATTTTCGGGGTGTACTCCCCTAGCCTTTCCTTGAAAGGCAGCAGAGGTTTTGTGTCGGACTTCTTGAGTTGATGGGTTGCCAACCAAGGCTAAGGAGCCCCTTCAAACCCATTTGGGGATTTATGCGAGTAGCAAGTACCCCAATGTGTTGGTATTGCAATGTATCATTTCAATTAAACTTAGTTTAAAAAATATTATTCAACATTAAATGTATAGTAAGTCGTCGTCGGGGCGGCCTAATGTCGGTATCAGCCACGCAGCGAGGAAGTCTATCCCCTTTTCACTAGCGCTAGACCAAGGAGATTATTTTAAGGTCTGAGGTGGAGCGCCACACCTACCATCAGCTCCTTACTCTACCGCACAGATACCTGTGCTACTCATACGCTGAGTTGGCGAGGGCGGGTATCGAACTAGGAACCTTGTGGTTTCTAGCCGAACGCTCTACCGACTGAGCTAACCGTTTATTTTTAAAGGAATACGTAATTAAAAACAACCGTAATCCCCTAGACCGTAACCGAATTCGCAAAATGTTAATTCATAGACTGTAGTTAAACTGTCATTGGGGACCACCAAAAAAAATTCCATTTTAATTTTCCGACCTAAATCAGAAGTCAGCCATACATATATATATATATATATTATATATATATATATATATATATATATATAAAAGAGTATTTTGGCAGCAAATTTTTCTTATAAACATGTTTCGTTAAACTCTACTGACGATTATTGTCGGACGAGTTTTGGTTCGATTCTTTCTAATTTTCTGGCCATCTTTTTAATGTCAGGGCGGAACTGGTGTAGCAATCCACCAAAGGTTTCATTACGAGCGCTTTCGGCATGTCTATCTGCCATCTTCAGGTATGAAACTGATGGGATGTTTCAGGTGTATCGTTTTTTAAAACAACGAGCAGTAACGTAGGAATTGGTAGTGGGAGGTAGTAAGAATTGGTAGTGGGAGGTATTAGGAATTGGTAGTAGGTTCAAACAATGATAACAATAGAGATTTTCGTAGGAGGGGGGTGACAAGTTTGTGAGAATGAAAGGGGAATAGTGGAATGGGGATAGGCGGGAAATTATAGACATTTGAGAACATGTTGACTTGTTTCGAAGTTTATTTTGTTTAAGGTGTTTTATATATATATATATATATATATATATAAATATATATATATATATATAACTTCGATTATTTGTATAGTGTGAGTGTATTTTCTGTTAAAATTCTGTATGTATATATATATATATATATATATATATATATAATATATATATATATATGGGAGAATATGTGCTTAATTGAAGTCATAACTAATTTGAAAATTAATTAGTTGATAATTAAGGAATCAGGCGAATATATATGTTTAAATGTGAAGCGTAAACAAATCGAGAAAATACAGAGAATGACTTTACTCGATTTGTTTACGCTTCACATTTAAACAGATATATTCGCCTGATTCATTAATTATCAACTAATTAATTTTCAAATTAGGTATGACTTCAATTAAGCACATATTCTCCCCAAAATTGTCGACATAGCCATATCAAACAAACTGTTTGCGTACTTTCGTATATATATATTATATATATATATATATATATATATATGAATTCTTATGTCTTGATGATATCTACAAGCACTGAGTTTCTGATCATTTTTCTACATTAATCAAGTTTGGTTTGGTTTATTTGTCTAACGACATATCACTAAGTTATTTAATGGTGAGTATTTGATTCATTCATAAATGTTTGATCGTAATCGTAACTATGTTATCAATGTCCAGTTGTATTGTTAATCATTTGTTTGCACGTTTATAGGATATCAAATATTCTTATTTAATAAAAATGATTACCACAGAATTATTCCGTTTATTTTTATTTGATAATAAACATTTGCTTGCGAACAGTTAAATAGTTTAAAAATTCCTAACACCAATGAATTGCTACCTTTATATGGTTTCATGTAACATAATAATAATAATAATAATAATAATAATAATAATAATAATAATAATAATAGCGAAAATTGATAGGACCCAACAGAATAGTAAATGTAGACTTTGCGGGAATAGAGATGAGACTGTAAACCATATACTCTGCGAATGTAGCAAACTAGCACAACGAGAATACGAAACTAGACACGACTGGGTTGGGAAGGTGATCCACTGGGAATTATGAAAAAACATTAATTTTGACCATACAACAAAATGGTATATGCATAAACCAGAATCTGTTCTTGAGAACGAAACGCATAAAATTCTCCGGGACTTATCCCAGCAAGAAGGCCAGACCTAGTGTTGATAAACAAAAACGAAAGAACTTGTCAACTGGTGGATTTTGCAGTGCCAGTAGATCACAGGGTGAAGCTGAAGGAAAATGAAAAAATGGACAAATATCTGGACCTTGCCAGAGAACTGAAAAAGTTATGGAATATGAAAGTGAAAGTGATACCAATTGTAGTTGGTGCACTTGGAACGGCCCTAAAAGGATTGGAAAAGGGTCTGGAATGTTTGGAAATCAGAGGAAGGGTTGAAACCATTCAGAACACTGCACTGCTGCAATTTGCCAGAATACTCAGAAGAGTCCTGGAGACCTGAGGAGACTTGCTGTCACTCAGACTCCAGTGAAAGACCATCAGTTAATGCTGATGTGAAAACTCAAAAGGAGTAAATAATAATAATAATAATAATAATAATAATACAAAGATGGGAAGAAAAACAACTATATGGGCACTTCAAACGACAAATTGGAGAGTTTGCACATAAAAATACTTGGACATGGTTAAGAAGAGGAAACCTCAAGAGAGAAACTGAATCACTAGTAATTGCTGCACAAGATAATGCCATGAAAACTAATTAAATGTAGACTATGCGGTGACAAAAGTGACAAAGATGCTCCACATTTCCCAGACCTCCAGAACTGGAAACTCACCATCAGATAGAGTTTAACGTTATTCCCTCAGGAAGAACCTCAGTTACCGCCTTCTAGCACATATGATAAAAAGGGTTGGGATTTGCCATAAGGGCAATAGGGTTGGGGCAATCATATAGGGGCTAGGGCTTGACTTGACCAGTCGATTGATCAGAGGGGCCCTCTCCGACCACCCGTCTAGCCTAAGTAAAGGCCAAAGTGGAGTGTTGCATACAATGGACTGCTCATTGCCCATGATTCCATTCTTAAGCATCACGGATTGCAACCCATGGCCAACAGGTGACCTCACTGGGGTGGGATCCTTACTTCTCTGCAGAGGTGCAGTCGGTGTATTCTAAAGCCCAAGCTGACAGGGCTGAAAAGGTTTAGTAATCCATAAAGAGCTAAATAGATAAACAAAACAAAACCTAGCATTATTTGTATTATTTGGACTATTGTCCTCATCTTCATTGTTATCTGTACAACGTTTCGGTCGATATGCCCTCCGTCCTTCTTCGGGTATTTCTTGTCCAATTGTACACATAGCCTAGTGGATAAAGGAGTTAGGTTAAGACAGTTCTAAGTGACAGTTATCTCTAGACTGCAGGTTCAATCCTGGTCAGGGGCAGCAGTAACATAGAATAATAATTAACACAGCTTAACACCACTACCCCAGCTTTGGTTAGCGGAATGAGAACATGATACCCCCGTGGACTGAATAAAGAGTTAGTTTCAAAGTTCCGTGATGGCTCCCGAATACGACAAGAAGGTCCCCGATTACGACAAGAAGTGAAATACGGGAGTGATGAAAGAGTAAGTTTCAGTTCTATTTTTCGATTATACCTCCCCCGCTCTGTTTCAAATCTTTTTATCTATATTTTTATTTAGTTTCATTATGCTTTCTAATTTAATATAATATTTTATTATTTCTCTGAATTTTTGTCCTCATCTTCATTGTACAACGTTTCGGCCGATGTGCCCTCTTCAGGTATTTCTTGTCAGACTCTGGAACCTTCTTGGAGTCGTGATTGCACCCGATTATGACAAGAAGGTTCCCGAGTTAGAAAAGAAGGTTCCCGAGTCCTAGATCGGTTTCCGAGTCCGAGAAGTTTCACGAGTCCGACAAGAAATACCCGAAGAAGGCCGGAGGGCACCTCTGCCGAAACGTTATACAGATAACAATGAAGATGAGGACAATAGTCCCAATAATACAAACCGGTTTCTGAGATCTCGACTCTTGTCAGGAGTTCGATTGTCAGTTCCTGTTGTCTGCGAAATTGTTTTAGCCACCAAGCACAGTGAAAATATATTTATACATTTCGCAAGTCAGTTATCGCATAGGCAAAGCGTCTTTCGATTGAGGAACATTACTGTAATTTATGACCCCCAGACTAAACATCCTAGAATGAGGATCTTCATACAAATGGCTTTTTTCATCGCTTTCTCTCTGTTGCTGGACAATAAATTCCTCTGTTTGTCTGTTAAGATATTGTTTAATACACCAACTTTGGCACATGACCTGATTCATTGAACTTTTAGTGAACTATATGAAAGGACTGCAAGATGTGCATCTCCAAAATACTGCAAAGATTTTATTCGCCTTTTCTTTCTTTCTTTCTTCTTTAATAATTTTTACCATTTTCAGGTCATAAGTTTATATCATCATTAGCAAAACATAAATAGATAAATAAAAAAATAAAAAAAACCCTGAGCGGTGTAAAAATTGATTTTTGAAAGATATTGCCTAAGATGGTCGGAGTTTGTTTTGTTTTACGACAGATGACAAGGTTCCCTTTTAAATGCACTCAATTCTACAAAATTTCGCTTAAATTGAATGAATATTCTAATTTTAGTGTAAAAAACATTCAAAATACATTTCTATCTCGATTTTATCGACGTCCAAAAGTACGTATAAAGGATTCTTTGCAATGTTCATTCGTAGAAAATGTAAATAGATCTTCGAAATTTTATATATATATATATATATATATATATATATATATATATATATATATATAAAATGGACAAACAATCTGTTTGAGATGGCGATAGCCGACAATTTTTGGGAGATTATGTGCTTAATTAAAGTCATACCTAATTTGAAAAAGTCAATCTCTGTATGTAATTAAATGAATTAATTCATTTAATTATAACTAATTAATTCTCAAATTAGGTATGACTTTAATTAGGCACATAATCTCCCCCCCCTATATATATATATATATATATATATATATATATATATATATATATATATAGGTAACAAAGCATAAAGTCAAATGTCAGTTCTCGCATATACGATTTTACAACAAGTGCTTTAATTCTAAAAACAGGTGGTTTGAAAATCGCATAGGTGAGAAACTGACAATTACCAAGCACCGTTGAGATGTCTTCCCCAGCCTAACTTGAATATATTCTACCAATGTTGAGGATTCTCACTCAGAAACACAGCTGACTATATTATCAATATATATATATATATATATATATATATATATATATATATATATATAGCTTATCCATATATCGTCGTTTTAATGAATATTTATCAAATATCACATAAATAAATATTAAATATTTTTTGAAGATTATATAAATAAATATTGAATTTTTAATAAATATTATATAAATGATTACAATGAACTCGCAATACGGTTTATATTATATATATATATATATATATATATATATATATATATATATATATATATATATATATATATATATATATATATGAGAGGTATCCAAAACTATGCAATTCAAATTATTTTGATTTACCATCTGATGAGACGGTCTTTTGGGGAGCTTTATTAAATCAACTTAGATTTATAAAGGCCCCAATTTTTGTCGAAATAAATTTATCATGGAATAACGGTGTTGAGTTTTTCCTTCCTTTCAAATATAAATATATATATATATATATATATGTGTGTGTGTGTGTGTGTGTGCATATGTATAAAATACATTGTGTCTCTTCAAAAGGAATTATTTAAAAACTACCCCAAAATTCGTTCAATTTTGAGAAAACATTAACAAAAATTACATTATTATATTTATACGAGGAACATAGGAAGAGTGAAGTTGTATTTACCAAGACAGATATGAACAATGACTGAAACGGCCATTTTCTTTCAAATAGACCCCTTGGTATTCAACACATTCATTTTCAGTGAGTATAGTCACATTAGTCAAAGCAACTCTGCAATTAGTTCTCTCTCAGTTTATTAGTTCTTTCTTTCTTTCTTTCTTTCTTTACTCTCTCTCTCTCTCTCTCTCTCTCTCTCTCTCTATCTATCTATCTATCTATCTATCTATCTCTTATCCCCATTTCTTTCTTTCTGTCTTTCTTTACTCTCGCTCTCTCTCTCTCTCTCTCTCTCTCTCTCTCTCTCTCTCTCTCTGTCTCTCTCTCTCTCTGTCTGTCTCTCTCTCTCTCTCTCTCTCTCTCTCTCTTATCCCATTTCTTTCTTTCTTTCTTTACTCTCCTCTCTCTCTCTCTCTCTCTCTCTCTCTCTTTCTCACACTTATCCCCATTTCTTTCTTTCTTTCTTTCTTTCTTTTATTTCAATTAGTTATTTCTTTCTGTCTTTCTTTCATTACAGTTAGTGCCTCTCTTCGTTCGTTCTTTCTTTATTTATTTCTTTCTTTCTTTCTTCCTTTCTTACTTTTATTTCAGGTTTTTCTTTCTTTCACCGTAATTCTTTCTTTCTATTTATTGTTTGTTTGTTCGTTTCTTTCTTTCTTTATTACAATTTGTTCTTTCTTTCTTTCTTTCTTTCTTTCTTTCTGTATTGCAATTTTTCTTTGTTTCTTTCTTTATTACAATTTGTCCCTTCTTTCTTTCTTGCAATTTTTCTTTCTTTCTTTATTACAATTTGTTTTCTTCTTCTTTCTTTCTTTCTTTCTTTATTGCAATTTGTTCCTTCCTTCTTTCTTCTTTCTTTCTTCTTTCTTTTCTTTTTTTCTTTCTTTCTTTCTTGCAATTTGTTCCCTTCTTTCTTTTTTTTTCTTTCTTTCTTTTTCTTGCAATTTGTTCCTTCTTTCTTTTTTTCTTTTTTTTTTTTTCTTTCTTTCTTTCTTTCTTGCAATTTTTCCTTTCTTCTTTCTTTCTTTCTTTCTTTCTTGCAATTTGTTTCTTCTTTCTTTCTTTCTTTCTTTCTTTCTTTCTTTCATTTGTTCCTTCTTTCTTTCTTTCTCTTTTAATATGGTGCCTGGTTTCACTGTCTTTTATCTCTTCAAATGACCTCCATGTCCTCATCAAATCTCACCCTTGAGATGCCTTTTTCAATTTAGAGAACAAGAAATGTTAAGTCGGCTAAATATGGAGGCTGATAGATTTGCACAATATTGACTTTAGCAAAAAATAAAACAAACAAAAAAAAAACTACTGTTTCAAAAGTACTGGCATAAGCTTTATATTTTTTCTCAAATTTGCACCGAATTGTCCCAACATTATCAGCACGTCTTTCTTATATACGAGAGTCGCTCAAAAAGACTGCGACATCGTAGTAAGCAATTAAGCTATTACATACACTTGCGTATTGATATACTTGGATAATTCCATGTCAAATGATCCAGGCCATGTCACCCAGTCCACAATACACATCCATTTTCTATAACATTTTGTATAACATCCCGTGTTTGTCTACCTTTCACCATATATATATATATATATATATTATATATGTGTGTGTGTGTGTGTGTGTGTGTGTGAAGAAAGGAAGTGAATCCGACGGTATGTAGTATATTAAGAAAAATGAAAACACAGGTTTAAATGGGTTAAGTGGTGAGTTTATTGGCCGACGCTGAAGTGTTTCGATCTATTAATTAGATCATCTTCAGGGCATTTGTTGGTACGTGGAAGGTGATAAGAAATTATTTATCACAGAATAACGAGAAAGGCGAGTGGTATTCTTTGTCATTCAGTCTGTTTAAAAAGTTTTGAGGTTTGAAAAAGGAGACGGTTTTGAAATATGACATCAAATATTCTATTTTATGGCGTGAGTATGGGACGCTGTAAGTCAAACAGACAATGTTTCCTTTCGATACACACACTTTGAATTCAGAGATTTCTTTCTCCTAGTTTGGCTGCCAAATCAAAGTTTTTCTGAATTTTTTTCCAAGTGTGGATTGTGTTAAAGTTAGCTAATCGCCAAAATTTGAGCTTCCAATTCGAAGAATTGACGGAGTTACGCTGATTTTGGGGCCGGGTTCAGTCGGTAGCGTGTTCGGCTAGAAACCACAATGTTCCTAGTTCGATACCGGTCCTCGCCAACTCGTATGAGTAGCACAAGGATTTGTGCGGTGAAGTAAGGAGCTGATGGTAGGTGTGGCGCTCAACCTCAGACGCAAAAACAATCTCCTTAGTCTGGCGCTATTGAAAAGGGAATAGACTCTCTCGCTGACTGCCTAATACCGACTTTAGGCCGCCCCGTTGACTTTACTTACGCTGATTTTTAGCTCTCCAAATTTGGTGGGGTTGGCGAAAAATGACGACATTTTGTAATCTAGTTTTGTCTATAAAAATGTGTTCTAGAGCTTCCCTACTGCTAAAAATTGTTTTGTAAAAGCATTTTTGCCCAGGAAATTCAAAAATGCTATCAAAAAAGTTTTAAAGTTAACCAATTTTAAGTTATTGATGATTTCTGATTTTTTTCCTAGCAAGATCAATATCCCGACGTGGCACTGTATCTATGACAAACTTTTCTTTTTATTAATATTTCACATATATTGAACATTATCTGTACCAAAAACATACATTCATTTTAAAATACATTCATTCTTAATGGATACTCATTGTTTATAAACACATTTTTCTATTTAACCCAAAGATGAGACCCTAACAAGTACTACCACTCCGGGTCAGAGTGAACCAGGGAGCAATGGTGATGAAGGAGTGCTCCACATTCCCAAACCTCCAGAACTGGAACTTCACCATCAGATAGAGTTTAACGTCGTACCCAGGACATGAAGATCCTCAGCCACAGTCTTTTAGCACCCATATGATAACAAAACTGGGCTTACTATAAGGGCAATAGGGTTGGGGCAATCATATAGGCGCTAGGGCTTGACATGACGAGTGGATTGATCGGAGGGGACCTCTCTAACCGCCCGTCTAGCCTAAGTAAGGTCTAAGTGGAATGCTGCAAGTCATGGACTGCTAACTTTAAAAATCAATTTAATTATTTATTCTTTTTTAAATATTTTTTTTAATCTGACTAAACTAAGTGTAATTCCAGTTCATCAGTCTTAGTTTATTAAAATCACTAATAGTCATTTTCTTTTTTTTTTCTTTTCTTAATTAATTGTATTTTGATTAAGAGTAATAAATGGAAAACTACTAATTCTTTAAAATCATGAAGTATCTGTAAAGTGCATAAAAAAACACTTGTCTTGGGAATTCAGTTGAAAATTTAATCTCTTTCTGTTTAAAATAGTAGAGTGAATCAAAAGTTTTGCGATATGTTGGTAACTTATTTGCTTTATTCTTCAAGTTTACTATTAAAGTATCTTAGTATTCAAAGTAGAGACCATTGACTTGTATTGTCTGAAGCCACCTCTCTGCCATTTCTTTGATCCATGGTGATACCAGTTCTTGTCCTTCAATGTGAAGAACTCCTTCACTGAAGCTGCCACCTCCTCTTGGTTGGTTGTTGAAGCATCACAAGCGCAGGAAGTGAATCATGGATTGAAAAAGAAAAAGCAGGATTCCGTCCTTAAGCATCACAGGTTTGAAACAACGGCCAACAGGTGGCCCCATTGGGTGTCTTAGACCTCTTCAGATGTGTAGTCGGTGTATTCTAAAGCCCTAGCCGACAGGGCTTTCTATATTGATGAATGGTAGGCCTCAAACCATGGATTTTGAGGCCACGTTCGAGGCCATCCAAAGTGGCGCATCAAGGCAAGTTGTATTCTGAGAGCATCAGGCGAACTCCAATGTGGCTCATCACAATCATGACCTTGATAAAAGGATCGGGAACTGCTGCCTAACGTTACTAAAATATTGGGAAACTTTTGGCTTACACTAATAATCATATAGATTCTCAATATCTTTCATCTTTTTTCTTCTGACGATTCTTCTTTCTTTACAAACGCCGAATCTGTTTTTGTTTTCCCCCTAATCTCCGCTTCCTTCATTTCAATATGTTTCACTTGCTCATTCTTCCAAGTAACTTGTCTCCGGTTCATTCTTTTTCTTTTCTTTTCGTCTATTAGCCGGTTTTACCCTTAAAGCCTTATCTATTTATAACTCTTCTGCTTATCTGTCTGCTTTTCCGCCATCTTTTTTTTTCTTTATATTTTATAACAATTCTTTTTCTTTCTTTTTTGTTTTGTTTGCCTGACTGGCTTTTTTTTCTTTTTTTTTCCTTTTTTTTTTGTCTGGCTACCATTTAAATTTATTCATTCTCTAATTATGAAACGTTATCGTCTGCACGGCGTTTTACCTGGAACAATTCTTCCTCTACACAATTTCTTCTCTCTTTCCAAAGATTATTTTCCATTATCATTTTTATTTATTTATTAATTTTTGTTTTTCTGATTTCTCCATTTTCTTAATCGTTTTGTCGGACCATATGACCTTTAGGCACTCCTTTTTGATCTCGATTAAGAAAGGACATGTTTTTCATTTACACCGTCAATATCCGGTTGTTTTAACAGACGATTTTTAGATTTTTTAAATTATAAAATTAACCTCTAACCCTAACTCCAAACCCTAATCCCTAAAAACAACCGGATATTGACGGTGTAAATGAAAAACAGTCCTTTCTTAATCGAGATCAAAAGGGGGTGCCTAAAGGTAATATGGTCCGTTTTGTCTTTCTTTCTTTCTTTCTATCATTGAAAGAGAATATTGGAAACGAAAGAAAGAAAGAAAGGATGGTGATGATAAAAAATAACAGAAAGAAAATCGGAAAGACAGTAAAGAAGAAAAATATTTTTTCTTCGCTATCTATTTTTTAATTTTTTATTCTATTACTGTTTCTGTTACTCTTTTTCTTTCTTTTTACTTTTTCTTTCTTTCCTATTCGCATATTCATTGCTTTTCTTTCCTCTTTTCTCTTTTGTCTTCTGTGTTTGTTTCTTTTTTGCTTCTTTTTGGTTCTTTTTTCTTTTCTTTTTTTCCTGATCGCAGACGCGTTCAGTTTTTCTTCCTCTTTCCTGTTTTTACTTCTATATTTAGTTTCTTTTTCTTTCGCTTTAAACATAGTTTCTTTCATTTCCTCGCTCATTCTGTTCTCTTATTATTCCTGTCGGTTTTCCATTAAATTTGCATGCCTTTTTCTTTTCTTCTACTATTGTAAGACAATATTGGAAAAGAAAGAAAGAGAAAGAAAGAAAGAAAAAAGAAAGAAAAAAGAAAGAGAGAAAGAAAAAAGAAAGAAAAAAGAAACAAAGGAATCAAGAAAAAAGAAAGAAACAAAGAAAAAGAAAGAAAGAAAAGAAAGAAAGAAAGAAAGAAAAAAGAAAAAAAAAGAAAAAAAAGAAAGAAATGATGGTGCTGATAAAAATAACAGAAAGAAAATCAGAAAGACAGAAAAGAAGAACATATATTTGTTTCTTTCCCATCATCACTTTTTATTACTGATTGCATTTCTTTTTCCCCTTCCCTTCTATAACTTCCATTATCTTTTTTCTTTATTTTCTCCTTTTTTTCTTCAGCTATCTTTTGATTTTCTTTTTCTTTGTCTTTTCTGTCTTTCTTCCCCCCCCTCTCTCTCTATGTATCTCAAATGCTCTTTTGATTTTTTCTTTCCTGCTTTCATACTCATTGCTGTTTCGTCTCTTCTTTCTTTTTTTCTTTCTTTCCTGATCGCATACTCATTCAGTTTTTTCTTCCTCTTTCCTGTTTTTTTTCTTCCGTATTTGTTTCTTTTTTTTTCTTTTTCTTTGAACTTGATTTCTTTCATTTTCCCGCTCTTTCTATTTTCTTATCTTTTCCTGTCGTTTTCCATTGAATTATTATTCCTTTTTCTTTCTTTCTATGATTGAAAGAAAATATTAGAAAAGAAAGAAAAAAAAGAACGGAAGAAAGAAAAGAAAGAAAGAACGAAAGAAAGAAAGAAAGAAAGAATGGTAATGATTAAATACCAGAAAGAAAATCGAAAAGACAGAAAAGTAGAAATAATATTTTTCCTTTGTCATCATCCATTTTTATTCTTGTTCTCATTATTTCTTTGTTTTTTTTTTTCTTTCCTTTCCAGCTTGTGCGTTTGGTTTTCCTTCTTTTTCTGTTTTTTCTTCCGTATTGTGACATCTTTCATTCTTTAGTTACTTTTTTCTTTGTTTCTCGCTTGGATGCCTTTTTGTTTTTCTTTTTTTAATAGTTATTCCTTTTTTCTTCCGTATTTGCATTCTTTCTTTCTTTTTTGTTTTCTTTTTTATTTCTTTTATTTTTTTTCCTTTATTTCCATGTTGTTTGATTATACTTTCTCTTCCTTTTTCTGTTTTTTTTTTCTTCCGTTTTTGCTTCGTTTTTATTTCTCTGTTTCTTTTTTTCTTTCCCGTAGGCATGCATTTTGTTTCTTTTTCCCCATTGTATTTGCTTCTATTCTCTTCTTTTCTTTCTTTCTTTCTTTCTTGTTTGATCATGTTTTTTTCTTCCTTTTTTTCTTTTATTCTTTCTCTTTGAGCTTTATTTCTTTCATATTCTCGTTCTTTCTATTCCCTTATTGTTTCTGTCTTCCATTGAATCGCTATTCCTTTTTAATTATTTTCAATCATTCTTTAAAAGGCGGCCTAAGAACATGTCAGGTCTACCGGTGGAACAAGATATAATGTTGCGAAATCCGAAATCTGCAAGGATACTGGTATAACGTCACCAGTGACCTCCTTTAGTGAATCTCGGTGATGTTTTACAAGACTAAGATATACATAATATTTCGGCCGATGTTCTTACAATCTCCTTCCGGTGTTTCGTGTTGAACTTAGGATCATTCAAACTGAAATCTGGAGATTTCACAGGAGTTTGAATAGAACCTTTTATTTAATCCATTGGGGAAGATTGTTTTTATTCCGTTAACCATGAACAGGTACAAATGTTTAAAGTAAATAAAGTGCGTATATTTTTTGCGTATATATATCAGCGGATATTTTTGAATTTTATTGGATTTTTCGAACTTTCGTCCTCATCTTTATTGTTATATACACAACGTTTCGACCAATGTGCCATCGAGCTTTCTTCAGGTGTTTCTTATCAAGAACTAGTAGTTTCTCGTCGATCTCTGGAAACTTCTCATCGAAATCAGAAACCTTCATATCTTAATCGGGAGCCTTCACGGAACTTCGAACCGAACCCTTTATTCAATCAACAGGAGTGGACTTTTCTCATTCCGCTAAACGTGACCGGGTACAAATGTTAAGCTATGTTAAGTAATCGATGTTAGTATCACCCGTTGTCAGGATTGAACCTACGATCTACATGCGATTTTCACTTAGAATTGTATTAAATCAACTCCTATATCCATTTTACCATGAGGCCGACATCGTCAATATAACAATATAGTCCGGAAAATGCAAATAATACAAATTACCAGACCTCATTTACAAAGATCAGAAAAGTATTTAAAAGATTAGTATTATCTGCGTTATTCGGACTATTGTTCCCATCTTCATTGTTATTTGTACAACGTTTCGGCCGATATACCCTCCGGCCTTCTTCAGGTATTTCTTGTCGGACTCGGGAACCTTCTCGGACTCGGGAACCTTCTTTTCGAACTCGGGAACTTTCACATTGGACACATGGCCGATTGGATTAGGCAGTTAGGTTAAAACATTTCTAAGCGACAGTTATCTCTGCTACCCGAGTTCAATCCTGAGTGAAAGCAGTTAGAAAAATAATTAATTAACACAACTCCTACCCCAGCTATGGTTAGCGGAATGAGAACAGGATACCCCCGTGGAATAAATAAAGGTTAGGTTCAAAGTTCCGTGATTGCTCCCGAATACGACAAGAAAGTTCCCGAGTTCGAAAAGAAGGTTCCCGAGTCTGAGAAGGTTCCTGAGTCCGACAAAAATACCTGAAGAAGGCCGGAGGGTATATCGGCCGAAACGTTGTACAAATAACAATGAAGGTTGGGGACAATAGTCCGAATAACGAAGATATACTAATCTTCAAGCCTCATCTCAAACATTCAGAGAAATAGTATTTAAAAGATATTTCGGTGATATTCATCATGCTCAAAAGTGTGTAAGATTAACAGTTAAGTATTTCCTTCAAATCCGCTAGTTTATACAAGTGCCGGACAAGTCTCTTCGTAGCTTGTACGTATCCCTGGGCCAATATATAAGAATGTATGATCAATTCCTAAAATACACAGAGCACATTTGGAAAGGAGGCGGACTAATAACATGTCAGGTCTATCGGTAGAAGAGATTGTAAGTAAAGTCGTCGGGGCGGCCTAATGTCGGTATCAGCCATGCAGCGAGGGAGTCTATCCCCTTTTCACTAACGCTAACCAAGGAGATATTTTTAGCGTCTGAGATGGAGCGCCACACCTACCATCAGCTCCTTACTTTACCGCACAGATCCTTGTGCTACTCATACGCTGAGTTAGCGAGGGCGGGTATCGAACTAGGAACCTTGTGGTTTCTAGCCGAACGCTCTACCGACAAATGTTGTAAAACCCGAAAGGATATTGGTGTAACATCACTGATGACTTCCTTTAGTGTATTTCGACGATGTTTAACGAGACTAAACTTTCTTTTTCGATCTACCCTATTTTCTTTATTCTTTCTTTTCTTCTGCATAAACTTTCTTTCTCTTTCAAACTTTCTTTTTCATTCTCCTTTTCATTCATTCATTTGGCTTATATTTTATTTTTCTTTCGACTTTGCTATTTCAATATTCTCTTTCTTCCTTCTCGATTTTCCTTTTTCTTTTATTCATTCATTCTTTCTTTTAATTTTCTTTCTTTTTGTCTTTCTTTCTTTCCTTCTTTTCTCTTACACTCACATTTGGTTTTCTCTTGATTTCTATTCTCTTTTTCTTTCTTTTCTTCTTTCTTTTTTTGTTTCCTTCTTTATTTTTTATCACTCTTTCTTCTTCACTCTTCTTTCCTTTTTCTTTTTCTTAAACATTTTCTTTATTTTTCCCTTTAACATCATTCTCATTCTTCATTTTTGTTCATTTCCACTGAGCTATCTCGTTCACATTCTTTTTTCAAATTATTATTTCATTCTTCTTTCATTCATTCTTTTGTGCTTATGCTTTCTCTTTTCTCTCTTTCTTTTCCTTTTTCCTTCGGTCTTTTTCTTTTTCTTCTAAATTTTCTTCTTTTTGTCACACTTTTTCTCTCGTTTCTTTCATACTTTATTTGTCTCTTTGTCCTTTTTTCTTCTTCTTTTTTTCTTCCTTTCTTTCTTTTTTTTTTATTTTTTTTTTTTTCTTGAATTGCTTTCATGTGTCCCCCCTTATGTTTTCGTCAGTCTTTCTTTTTCTCCCCCCACACCTTTTCCTTCCAATATTCCTTTTCCTTTAAAATCTTTTCCCCTTAAATTGTCTTTTTTTGAATCTTAAAAGTATTTTTAGTTTAAAAAAAAATCAGAAACACTGACGTATATTTCCTCCTCGTATCACAGAAATCAAAACCAACACATAATATTTATTGTCCAAGAAGATTAGAATCACATATCTTTATTTCAAATATGCTTTAATACTGTGAATACATTAATCGAAACTTTAAGTGTCGGGATATTTTACCAAATATAAATAAATCTTGGTCTTCGTTTCTTTCCTTATTTCTTTCTTTTTTAGTAAACTATCCTTTGATATTTTTTTCTTTGTTTCTGTCCCCCCCCTCCTCTCTCTCTTCTCTCTCTCTCATCTCTCTCTCTCTCTCTCTCTCTCTCTCTCTCCCTCTCACAATAACTCTTTAAATGATTCTCCCTTCCTTTTTCTTTCATTTTTCTCTTTTTATTTCTATATTTTCTTTAAACACTTTTTTGCTTTTATTTTTCCCTTTTCTTTCTTTCTTTTCTTTCTTTCTTTCTTTCTTTCTTTTTAACCGGTCCCCTTTCTTTTCTTTTCCTTCTTCTTTTTCTCTCTTTTTCTTCTTTTTCCTTGTTTCTTTCTTTCATTTTTTTCCTGGAAGCTTATCTTTTCATTTCTTTGCTTTCTTCTTTTCTTTCTTTTTTTGTTCTTGTTCTTTCTAATTCTTACAAACGGCTCATTCATTTTTTTTCTCAACTTCTCTTCCTTTCCTTTCACCACCCCCTCTCTCTCTCTCTCTCTCTCTGTCTCAAATCCCCTTTATGATTTTCGCTAGTCCTAATTCTGGTCTGTCTTTTCTGTTTTCTTTCTTTCTTTTAAAAATTGCTCTTCTTATTTCTTTCAGCTTTCTCATGGTTCCTTCTTTCCACGCCTCTTCTCTCTTCCTCTTCATCCTCACTCTCCCATCTCTCAGCTCTCTCTCTTTCCTCTGTCTCTCTCGGCCACTCTTCTCTCTCTCTCTCTCATGCGTTCTCTCTCTCTCCCCTCCCTCCTCTCTCTCTCTCTCTCTCCTCTCTCTCGGCTCCTTCTCTCTCTCTCTCAAATCCCCTTCTTTGATTTTCCCTACTTATATCCCTTCCCGGTCCTTTCTTCTGTTTCTTTCTTTTTTCTTTTTTTCTCTTTCTTTTTTTCTTCTCTTTAAATGGTCTTTTTTTTTAATTTTTTTCTTCACACTTCTCTCCTTTTCTCCATTTATTCACACCCCCCCTCTCCTCCCTCCCCTCTCCCTCTCCTCTGTCATCATCTCTCCCTCCCGCCCCCTCTCTCCTCCACCCACCTCTCATCGCTCTCTCTTCTCTCGCTCTCTCGCTCTCAGTTCAATATCTCTTTTTTTGAATTATTTCCTATCTTCTATCTCTTCCGTCCTTTCTGTTTTCCTTAATTCTTTCTTTTTTCTTTTCTTTCTTTTTTCTGTTTCTTTCTTTTAAAAAACGCTCTTTAAATTTTTTTTTTCAAATTTCTCATTCCTTTTTCCCTTTTCTTTTCACCCTCTCTTCTCTCGTCTCCTCTCCCTCTCCTCTCCTCCTTTCTCTCTCTTCTCACCTCTCTCCCTTCCTCTCTCCTCTGTCTGTCTGTCTGTCTGGGGGTCTCCTCTCTTCTCTCTCAGTGCTCTCTCTCCTTCTCGAATCTCTCAAATCCAGCCCTTTGCTCTAGAAATTACAAGCGTTCCGTGTTCGATACTAGGCTTCATCAGCCGATGGTAAGAGTAGCGCAGCTTGAGTAATCTGATTCTGCTGCGGTAAAGTGAGAGAGCTGGTGGTAGGTGGAGGCCTCTTTCACCTCAGCAAACAATCTCCCTGGTTTAGCGCTAGCAAAAAGGGGGATAGACTCCCTCGCTGTCAGGCGGATACCATCAATAGGCAACTCCGCCTACTTGAAGCTATACATGTTTACAAATTATTGATATATAATTAATCCTAATCATCATCACCATCATCATTATTTCCGATGCGTCTCTCTCTCTCTCTCTCTCTCTCTCTCTCTCTCTCTCTCTCTCTCTTCTCTCGCCACCCGCCCCTATCGGTCATCGCTCCTGGCAAGTACTCCTCACGACATCTAGTATCCGCACAGAGCTAATCAACTCTAAATTTTCGTTGATCAACCTACTCTTGTGTGTTAATGTTTAGATGTACACAGGAAAACGTCACTTATGAGTGAGAAGCTGACGGTAGTTGAGGCACTCTACCTCAAAACAAACAATCCACCTTGGTCTACCGTAAACACTGATGCTGATTATTATAATTGAGTAGAAGGACTCGGATTTCAATAATAATAGTACTTTTATTTAAATAGTAATAAGTTCTAAATTGAATAGATAGTATTACTACTACTACTACTACTACTTACTACTTGCTACCACATCGTATCCGATAGATAGTGAACTTCAAAACTATCCCATCATACAGCGTAAAAAACATACCCAAAAGGATTTGGTACAGCCATGGGGTAAATTTTGTAGGCAAAGAGTTATTAATCCAGATAAAATTAATTACAATTTATTTCTACCAATTTATTAATGCCGATAAAATTGTTTGTACATCTGAAGCAATTCTTAATAGAAAATCGCCCTGTCGGCATGCAGCGTTAGAAACACCGACTGCACCTCTGTAGAGGGGCAACCTCTCTCCCAATGGCACACCTGTTGGCGACCCGTGATGCTTAAGGATGGACACAGGTGGCTGAGCAATCAATGACCTGCAACACACTACTTTGGACATTACTTGTGTTGGACGGACAGTCGGAGATGCCCCTTCCGATCAATCGGCTGGCACGTCAAGCCCTAGCATTTATAGACTGTTCCAACCCTATTGCCCTTATGGCAAGACCCAACTCGTTTTATCATATGGTGCGAAAGGCGGTTACTGAGGGTCTTTCATGTCCTGGGATTGACGTTAAACTCTATCTAGTGGTTGATGAAAAGTGGGACACTCCTTCTCAACCATTGCATTCCTATTGCCTTCCTGGTCCATTCTAACCCGGATGGTAGTACCAGTTAGGGTCCCATTATATGGTTAAATAGGAAATGTGTTTATAAAAAACTGAGTATCCATCAGAATTAATTTATTTCACAATTTTTTCGGCATTAATATGACCCACTGAGGATGATATGGCCGTAAAACAAAACGAACCAAACAAAACCAACTTGCGTCTACTCTGACCCGGAGTGGTAGTACCTTTTAGGGTCCCATATATGGGTTAATAGGAAAGTGGTTTATGAAAAAAACTGAGTATCCATCACAAAGAATTTATTTCAAAATTTTGTCGCATTAAATAACCCACTCATGTTGATATGCCGTAAAAGAAACCCAGACAAAATTAATAGAAAAAGCATTCAACTTACTGGCATAACTCATGTAATTCCTGTAAGGTGTGTTCTTGAAACCACTAATGCCACAAGCTTGGACTGCCAGTCAGGGTCGCGACAATGTGTGTTCTGGGCGGTTGGCGCTGTGTCCGAGCAAAGATTCACCCAGCTCGAGTGAGGGCTCGTCCTCCATGCAGGGGTCGTCACATTTGACTTTCTGATAGGCCGTGATGAACATGCCAGAGACCAAGGTTGTGTCCGAATTCGTGTATCAATTCCGTCCATTTTGCCCGGCTGTCCGAAACTGTTGTGTCGACAACAGTGCCACCTGGAAAGATAATGTCAAAAGAAGAAATGAATTTCAAGAGGATGACCAAGTANCCAATGACGAAACCCTTAGCAAACTTCAACTCAAGCTGAAAATTAATCCAGCACATTAACACGTTGCACATTAAAGCGTTATACTAGAAGCAGATACCCGGCGTCGCTTGGGTGGAGGAAAAAAAGAGAAGAGAAAAAACATTGAAACGCCGAAAATGGCCGAGTATAATTTTAACGTTATTTTATAATGCTATTTAAGTTTTAAATGCATTCGATAATATCAATCAAATGTTCATTATTTTTACTCGAAAACCAAGTCCTCTGGTGATATTTAAGGTGTATGTATATTTACTTTGTCGTTAATTGTTTTATTTTCGAAGTTTCCACCGGACATACAGATTCACACAACTGCCCTTTATATATGTATAGATAGATAGTTGTCAAGTGGTGGCAACATGTTTCAAACAGGGCCATCCTGAAGAGAACTGGACACCCTGGCATGCACGAAATACTTGTCCAACGCAACCTGAGAAGACCTGGCCACTGAAACAGACTTGGGGCAGACAGACTAGCAAAGCAGATTCTATACTAACAACTGAGGGTGAAATCGGTAGACCAAAGACAACATTAAGAGAAACCTGAAGGACTTTAATATCCCCATAGGCAGTTGAGAAGATGTTATATACTGGTCTTTTCACGATACAACTCTATATAACGTTATATACCTTCTTACTTCTTCTCTGTCGTCTATTCTTCCGGCCGGATTTGCTTCTGATCGTCTATCATCTATCTTGGTCTGGTATATCTTCTAAGGTCTGGTCTTCTATTGAGGATTCCGGGTCTGGTTTCTGTTGGGATTCTTCTTATCAGAAGCCTTGTTGTCATTGTTAGTTTTTAGTAAAAACACAAGACTTCGATTTATGTTGATGTTACTTTCTTCAAATCCCCACCCAGACAATCTGCGCAGATGAGGCTTCCATGTTTGCTAGCTCGGCCTTCTAAGTTTTAACTGACTCTTACTTACTTAGTATCCTTAACCGGAAGAGGTCTTATTGCCTCTCAGTTCTCACTGATCCATCCCCGGAAAGCAAGGTCAGAGTGAGGTCAAACGCTGTCACTCACTCTCAAGGCTATCAGCTATACTAATCGCCATTATGATTTCTACAATACCTTATAAAAGCATTAGGGATATACTAACTATGTAACAAAGACGCAACCAGAGACCGAATAAATTGGAGGAAAATGATTCGCCTAGTGTCATTATCGGATACGATGGACAGCAAATAATAATAATAATAATAACATTAAAGCGAATGCAGCAAGACACGAAAAAAGAATATTTATGAAAAGAAGCACCTAGACCAGAGTTATTCAACCGGTGTGCCGCGACTCACTAGTGTACCGTGAAACTTCCGTGCGTGTGCATTGAGCGTTGAGGACGGTTGTCATCCTCTTATATTTTTATTCTATTACTTTAATATTTTTGTTTTGATTTAATATTTTTTTTTTTAATATTTTTTTTTTCTTTTAATATTTTTTTTTTTTAAAATACATCTTAGAACAGAATTTTTCAACTCTGTCTTAGAAACAAATATTTCTTACTTTTACATGATTAATTTTTTGTGAAAAATTATATTCTACTTTTTTCTGGATGATTTTACATGGAATTATCCAAGAGTATTAGTGCTATGTGAAATGCAAACAGCCTCGGCCAGGATATGAACTTGTGTTGACAGGCCCATTTCCCACGACTCTAACCATTATACCATGCACTTCTAACTAATAAATATATCTTCGGGGTATTTTCTTTCTCTTGCCATCGTTATAGATTATAAAGTCCGGTTGAAACCCATTTTCAATCCCGAAGTAAATAAGGCTGTATACTTGTTTACTTTGTGGATGTTTATTGTCACTACCAATTATATATATATATTATATATTATATATATATATATAATATATATAGAGAGAGAGAGAGAGAGAGAGAGAGAGAGAGAGAGAGAGTTAAAAATTAATGGTAAAATGATGAATGATGAAATAAAATGAATGAAATGAGGGGGATAAATGAAAAATCCTTTCCAAGGGGACCTTTCTCAAAGTATTAAAACACTTTTGAGAGTGGGGTCCCTGATAGAAAGGTTTTTCTCATCTATTATTAGACTCCTTTGAAGCATCAAGTTAATATAATTATTAAGTAATCAGAGAAGATAAAACGCCGTCTCATACCTTTGTATATTGTATATATATATATATATATATATATATATATATATATATATATATATATATAGGGTCATCCACAGACACGTGTTTCGACTTATCAAGTCTTCCTCAGTGTGGCTAGATCTTTTGTAGCTACTTAAGCGGAATTGAATTATATCTTATTCCTATAATTATATATATAATATATATATTATATAATATATATATATATATATATTAGGAATAGATATACTGACAGAACAAAAGATGTTGAAATAGGCTCATCAGAAGAGGTATATATATATAATACTATATATATTATGTTGTGTGTTGTGTGTGTGTGTAATGTGTGTGTGTGTGTGTATGTGTGTGTGTGTGTGTGTGGTGTGTGTGTGTGTAGTTATAATGTATAACCTTTTGTTCTAGTGAACGTGTTTTTGTTTTTTTTTGTTTTTTATTGTTATTTTGAAGCATGGAAAAAAATACAGAACAAAATACAGAATTTTAATATTCAGCTGTTGTTCTGTCCCTAGTTCGATTAATTCCGATATTTCGGGTAAACATTCACCCTTTGTCAAGGTATAGAGAATAGAGACTATCTGGGGAGAAGTGAAATTCAGTATATGGGAGAAAAAAAGAATGAAGTGAAAGGATTTGGCGTTGTTTAGTCGTTATTTCACTTTCGAAATTGTGTGACGTAACTCATCCGAAATCGATCACGGTAATCGATCACGGTAATCGTTCGAAATGCGACATGACTTTGATCGTGAAAGTCATGCACAACTTGAAGAAAATTAAAGAATAAAATTAAAAAAAAGATAGAATAAATAAAAATAAAAATATGAGATTACGTCACAGTATTATCGTATGGCTCCTCGCCATGTCTCAGGCCGAAATACACATTTACGTGGATTTATATATATATATATATATATATATATATATATATATACTAGCAAATATATGCACCCTCCGGGTGCAAGTATTTGAATTTTAATGTAATGAAATATGTTAAATTTGAATACTTTTGAAACTAAATAAAATCCAAATAAAATGATTTGAAACAGAGGGGTATAATCGAAGAATAGAACAGCTTTGAAACTAACCTCTTCCATCATTTTCCATCACTCCCTCCTTTTATTGCTGAATTTTCTTAATTTAACTATTTAGTTAAATTAGGGAAGTAAAGAATAAAATTACTGTTATTTCTTTATATTAAAGGATTTCTTTTAAGATTTATCCCCGAGTTTTTTGCTCATATTCATTAAGAAAAAACAAACAATTAGAAATCACTAATACCAAGCGCATATTTAATAAAATTAAACTTTTAATATCAATATGCAAATTAGCTTCCTGTTCACACTGTAACCCGCTATTTTGTTGCATATATAAATTACAATTGCATGTTATTAATGAAATGTAGATAAAGTAAAGTATTAATAAGGTATAACAATTTTATCAATAACTGAGGTTTAATAAAAATAAATTCATTGTGAATGTGACGTCAATAACTAAGGAAATTGTGACTTGAGTAGTGATTTAGTTTCGGCTTCAGACAGACAAACACCACAATCTCCATTATAATAAGATATATATATATATATATATATTGCAACCAAAGACTCATTGTAATAAACGCAAGATTAATTCTAGTTGATAAAAAATTAAAAGTCGTCGCTCGTAACGTTACTCCTTAAAACAATCCGCAAGATAAAACTAACATTATTTTTTTAATTATGTCCACTAGGAAAATGTTTCTGCCATTAAGATAAAAGATCATATTCATGTTGATACAAATAATGCTACAGCTACTACTAATACTACTACTAAATGCTACCAATACATTTTCTTATCCAATAACATATCACTTATCTGATCAATGCGTAATTCCTATGCACATCAACAAAAATCAAAATCTTCCAACCAATACAAGCTTCATAATCGTAAATAACATTGGCATTTTATACATTAGTTGACGAGACTTGGAGCTCTCATTATGAAAAGACTGAAAACCTGCGCTCCATAAAATATACAAGTAAAGAGTGTTTTAAATATTTTAATGACTGATAGACTCACGGGCATATACTAGATATATTGTATAGTAAGGACTGGCAAACAGAGCCTCAAAGTCATTTTGACCAAATGACTTTAGCCCCCCCCCCCCCTACAGAAAATAATTTACCAAAAATTAGGGAATTATCGGATTTTTAATGAAATTTTCAGTGTTTATTTATCGAAGAATGAGCTTTATAATGCATTATTTATTTTATTTCAAAACTTTCTAATTTTTTTCAGGTCACTTAATTTTGACCCCCTTATGTTGGGGGCGTAAAATTGTTTTAAGTTGGTCCTTACCTGATACTAATTATAGTATAAATAAAGAGATTAAAGACCGAAGTTATGAATAGAAACAAAAATAGATATTTATTTTTAGAATCTAAAAATATAAGATTTTAAACTTAACATCAGGATTTTCATATTTTAAATGAATTTTATATATTCATTTTTCATAGCAAAAATACTAAATTAAAGTTTTGAAATAAAATAACTAATGCATTATAAAATTCATTATTTGTTAAATCAATACTGAAAATTTCATTAAAATCGGATAATTACCTGATTTTTGGTAATTTTTTTTTCCATCCCAAATGTTACGTTAAAGCACCTAAAACCATTGAAAAACAGCCAAAATGGCGTCGGCGAACAAAATTGAACAAAACAAATACTTTTAAATCTTTTTAAAATAAACTGCATATGTAATTATAGTTTTCTTTTTTAATGATGGTTATTATGGTACTACTTATCGATTTAGACAAAGTTTAACCTTAAATAATAGATTTAATTATTCTTAATTCGCTTTTAAGTATCCGATTCTTTTTGCTACTCCCTATTGTATAGTTATATACTACAACGCCCTTAAAAACAAATTTCAAAAGCTCAAAAACCCTAAAGTTTCATTTCGTTTCTTGGTTTAAGATGGTTTTAGATGGGAATACGTAATAAGTAATTGAGAGTTACCTATTTTGTTATTACCTCCACTCTGGGGAACTCTTTGGTGTTTCTAAGAGTATATAAACACTCGGTAAACTGTAACATTATTCTAAGTAGAATAAAGCTTTCTTAAGCCTATCCAAATATTCGTTTATCATTACAGAATACCATACGCAAATTATTTGCATTAAAAATAGTTATTTAAAGATATATTTGTTTAATATGGATTATTATTTGTATTTTTACTCTCAGTGAGTTTTGTACATCGATTTCAATTGGTGTATCGTATTAGTATAGCATTTATTCTAAGACTGACAGCAACAAATAAATGAATTAAAACCTAGTTTAATGGCGACATTTTGTAATCTATTTTTGTCTGTAAAATGAGTTCTAGAGCTTCCCTACATTAAAGTCAACAATTCTTAAGTTATTAATGGTTTCTGATTTGCAGATTTTTTAAAAAATGTCATAGATGCAGTAAACATTGTTAACTTTAAGACATTTTTTGATAGAATGTTTGGATCCCCCGAGCTAAAATCCTCTTATATAAAACAATTTTTAGTAATAGGGAAGCTGGAAAAAATGCAGAGAAATTGAAGGAAGGGTGTGACTAGTTTACATTTTCTAGATGATTGGACATGGAATCTCCCGTTATTTAATGCCAAAGCCACCCATCGAAAAAATATGGAAACCCTCAATCCTTCAACCCTATTGCCCTTATGGCAAGCCCCAACCCTTTTTATCATATGGGTGCTAGAAGGCGGTGGCTGAGGGTCTACATGTCCTGGGAATGACGTTAAACTCTATCTGATGTGAGAGTTCCAGTTTTGGAGGTTTGGGAATGTGGAGCACCCTTCATCACCATTGCTCCCTGGTCCACTTTGCCCGGAGTGGTGTACCTGTTAGGGTCCAATCTATGGGTTGAATAGAAAATGTTATTTATAAAAAAATTGTATTATCCATTAAGAATTGATTTATTTCAAACTTTATTGGCATAAATGACCCACTGAAGGTTGATATGCCGTAAAACAAAACAAACAACCAAACAACCAACCCTCAATCCTTTTTATCATATATGTGCTAGAAGGCGCTGACCGAGGGACTTCGTGTCTTGGAAAGACGTTAAACTGTATCTGATGACGAGGTTCTAGTTCTGAATGTCTGGGTAATGTGGAGCACCCATTCATCACCATTACTCCCAGGTCCACTCTGACCCGGAGTGGTAGTACATGTTAGGATCCCATCTATGGGTTAAATAGAAAAACGTGTTTATAATTTATTTTTTAAAATTTTCTTCCATACTATCGCTACGAATCCTTCAAAACGATGTCGACGTTAAATGATCCAATGAGGCTAATATGCCGTAAAACAAAACAAACAAAGAAAATGCGGAAAGGCTTACTAGGTATTATCATTAGCCAAAGCAAATTATGGTCATTTTTCTATATTTTCTATACTAGCAAATTATATGCTGCAAGTATTTAAGTTTTAATGTATTAGATTATTATATTCAAATAGAAAGCTAATGAAACTAAATAAGAACGCAGATAAAAAGATTTGAAATATTCGATAAATATTCTATTTGAATAGATTTATTTACAAAACAAAAATATTAATACCATCAATAAGTGTAGAATGAATAAATATTAATGTTAACAAAATGATTTTGTCCTAATTTGTTTTGTTTGTTTTGTCTTGTTTTACGGCATATCAACCTGAACGGATCATTTAATGCCGATAATTTTTTTAAGTTAATTCATTCTTAATAGATACTCAATTTTTTCTAAACTCATGTTTTTCTATTTAACCCATAGATGGGACCCTAACAGGTACTACCACTCCGGGTCAGAGTCGACCAGAGAGCAATGGTGATGAGGGGGTGCTCCACATTCCCCAAACCTCCAAAACTGGAACCTCACCATCAGATAGAGTTTAACGTCATTCCCAGGACATGTAGACCCACAGCCACCGTCTTCTAGCACCCATATCATAAAGGCAATAGGGTTGGGGCAATTACATAGGTGTTAGGGCTTGGCGTGACCAGCTGATTGATCGGAGGGGGCCTCACCGACCACCCGTCTAGTCCAAGAAAGGAGTGGAGTATTGTAAGTCATGGACTGCTCGGCCGTCTGGGTTCTATCCTTAAGCATCACGGGCTGCCACCCAGGGCCAACAGGTGGCCCCATTGGGGAAGTCTTACCCCTCTGCAGAGGTGCAGTCGGTGCATTCTAACGCCTCAACCGACCGGGCGGAATTTTGTCCTGGGTTTGACGTTAAACTCATCAATCGGCTGGTCACGTCAAGCCCTAGCACCTATATGATTACCCCAACCCTATTTCTCTTATGGAAAGCCCCTAACCCTTTTTACCATATATGTGCTAGTTAGCGGGGGCTGAGGGTTTCATGTCCCAGGAATGACGTTAACTTATAAATGATGGTGAAGTTTCAGCTCTGGAGATCTGGGGAACGTGGAGCACCCCTTCAACACCATTGCTCCCTGGTCCACTCGACCCAGAGTGGTAGTACCTGTTAGGGTCCCATCTATGGGTTAAATAGAAAAATGTGTTAATAAAAAAATTGAGTATCCATTATGAATTAATTTATTTCAAAACTTTGTCGGCATTAAATGACCCAGCGAGGTTGATATGCCGTAAAACAAACCAAACCAAACCATTTATTACTTGCACTGCACAATCGTCTGCTTAGTGAATTGGCATTACTTTAAAAGTACTATTACTGCATTGAAACCTATAGGCTCCTAGATTTCTTGTTGTTTTATATTACTTGGATTTATTTAACTAAATAATAATTTTGTTTTATTTTGAATAATAATTATCAATTTCAAAATATCTATATTTAAAATTTGGGGGTCCTAATTTTTCTGTGGTCACCTATTTTTCAAATCTGACCTGTGACTCCTCCCAAATCTCATGGCTCATGAAGAGGAGGGGGGTCACATGGCTCCCGTTGAGAAACCCTGTTGTAGATTACCGGAACATTAAGAGAACAATGTTACAAAATTTCCCCTAAGATAACAAGTAGCTTTATATATAGTTTGTTTTTGTTAATGGCCAAAAAATGTCTAAAGCGACAGAGAGCAATTTGTCAGTCACTTGAACCGGTCATAATTTACTTTGTAAGAAAAGATGAGAAGCTCTATCTGCGTCTGTACGTGCATGTGGGTGGCGGTGAACGAAAGAACAGACGTATAAACGGTGATAAATGGGTTTTATGAATGTGCTATTGATCCCGAACAGTTTCAGCCTTAGACCACAACCAGAAAGTGTTTGTTTTAAGAATACGTTTCAATACTGGTTAAGCTATCAGACTTACGAACACAAACTGAGCGTTTGCCTTTATGCAAATTAAAGGTTTTCTCGAATATCTCTAAGTGTTTGAGATGAAGCTTGATGATTAGCATTATCTGCACTATTCGGACTATTGTCCTCATCTTCATTGTTATATGTACAACGTTTCGGTAGAGCGTTCGGTTAGGAATCACAAGGTTCCTGGTTCGATACCGGCCCTTGCCTACTCAGCGTATGAGTAACACAGTGATCTGTGCGGTAACGTGAGGAGTTGATGGTAGTTGTGGCGCCCCACCTCAGATGCTAAAATAATCTCCTCGGTCTAGCGCTAGTGAAAAGGGGATAGACTCCCTCGCTGTCTGGCTGATACCGACATTAGGCAGACCTGACGACGACTTTTTTATTTTGATAAATATTAGTAGTTGACAGTCAGCCACCGCCTTCTGGCACTTATATGATAAAAAGATTTGGGTTATTTCCAAAATTATTTATTTTTCCATTAAACTAACCCTAAACCCTAACCCTAACCCTAACCCCTCTAGTTGAGTAACATAATATTACAGGCTGACCTAGAAAACATAGAACCTACAAATTTTATAATAAAACTGCTAATTTTAATTTTTTTTAAGTTTAAGTCCAACAAGTGTTAGGGTTAGGGTTTAGGGTTAGGCTCAGGTTCGGGTTAGGGTTGGGCTTTAGGGTTAGTTTAATGGGAAAATAAATAAATAATTTGGGTTCTGTTTTTTCTGGTCACTCATGTTACTCAACTAGGAAAAAACCAAGATTTGGGTGTTTGCCATAAGAACAATTACAAGAATACAGCCGAGACAATCATATAGTTGGTATGGCTTGATATGACCAGCCGATTGATCGAATGGGGGTCTCTCCGATGCAATAGGGATTTTTTTTAAATATAATTAAGTAAAGTCGTCGGGGCGGCCTAATGTCGGTATGAGCCAATCAGCGAGGGAGTCTATCCCCTTTTCACTAGCGCTAGACCAAGGAGATTATTTTAGCATCTGAGGTGGAGCGCCACATCTCCCACCAGCTCCTTACTTTACCGCACGGATCCCTGTGCTACTCATACGCTGAGTTGACGAGGGCCAGTATCGAACCAAGAACCTTGTGATTTCAAATATAATTGATCGAAATTATAAAACTTTTTTTTTCTTCAAACCAAAAAGATACCGAAATGATATTTCTATTGGCTGCTTGGTTGTATTTTACGGAATGTCAATATCTGTTGGGTTATTTGATGCTGAAGACAATTTGTTCCAGCCATGCTTGATGGATATTCAAGTTCTTTTTTAACACTTTAAACTATCAAGGCCCAAGTAAGGGACGAAGTGAAATGATGCATGCAATGAGTCAACTTAGTACCCAGCTCATGGACCTTTTAGCACACCACAACCCTGTCCTCAAGCATTAGGGCCATCATGCACGGCCAACAGGTGATCTCAAACCCTGCACATAAGTAAAGTTGGTGCATTGTACAACCCCGCTCATGGACTGTTTAGCCACCACAATCCTGTCCTCAAGCATTAGGGGCCATCATTCACGGCCAACAGGTGATCTCAAACCCTGCACATAAGTAAAGTTGGTGCATTGTACAACCCCGGCTCATGGACTGTTTAGCCACCACAATCCTGTCCTCAAGCATTAGGGGTCACCAGGCACGGCCAACAGGTGATCTCAAACCCTGCACATAAGTAAAGTTGGTGCATTGTACAACCCCGGCTCATGGACTGTTTAGCCACCACAATCCTGTCCTCAAGCATTAGGGATCACCATGCACGGTCAACAGGAGATCTCATACCCTGTACAGGAGTAAAGTTGATGCATTCTACAGCCCCGGCTCATGGACCGTTTAGCCGCCACAATCCTGTCCTCAAGCAATAGGGGTCACCAGGCACGGCCAACAGGTGATCTCATACCCTGTACAGAGGTTGGTGCATTCTACAGCCCCGGCTCATGGACCGTTTACTCACTATAATCCTGTCCTCAAGCATTAGGGGTCACCAGGCACGGCCAACAGGTGATCTCATACCCTGTACAGAAGTAAAGTTGGTGCACTCTACAGCCCCGGTTTATGGACCGTTTAGCCACTACAATCCTGTCCTCAAGCATTAGGGGTCACCATGCACGGCCAACAGGTGATCTCATACCCTGTACAGAGGTTGGTGCATTCTACGGCCCCGGCTCATGGACCGTTTACTCACTATAATCCTATCCTCAAGCATTAGGGGTCACCAGGCACGGCCAACAGGTGATCTCATACCCTGTACAGGAGTAAAGTTGGTGCATTCTACAGCTCCGGCTGATAGGACAGTGAGGTTTTATCAATTGAAGATACCGGTAAGTAGAAAAATCAGTCTATATAGACGTACATATAAATACTTTTCTTATCATTCCAAATTAGTATCAGCGTTTATTGAAGTGATCTGTAGTGTTTTGGGCGTTTAATTGGTTACGCCCTTTTAGTAGTAAGGTTAATATATATATATATATATATATATATTATATATATATATAGGTGTGTCATAAAAGTATCGAGATTGAAGCTGTATTTACCAGGATAGAAATGAACAAAGAATGGAACTTTATTTTTTTTCAGAATACAAGGTGTGTCAAAAGTACCGAGTTTGAAGCTTGGTAAATATATATGAGAATATAAATATAATTCAAGGAAAACTAGAATAAAATCAAAACAGTTTAAAACCCAATAATCCTATTTTCAAGTTAATAAAATAAGTAACACTGATTTGATGGAAATAAAGTTGATACAAGATAAATTATTTTACTTATATTTTCAAACACTAAAATGAATATATGAACCTTCTTCCCTTCCTTTCTTCCTTCCTTCTTTCCTTCTTTCTTTCTTTCTTTCTTTCTTTCTTTCTTCTTTACAAATATTTTCTTATTATTTTAGTCTCCTTCCTTCCATCCATCCTTTCTTTCTTTCTTTCTTTCTTTCTTTCTTTTTACCTTACAACTATTTTATCCCGAAATCTTTATAAGATTTAATTCCATTGACAAATTCTTTGTTCTTTACGAAAAATGAATTCTCATTTTTTTAAAATCATTTTATAAAAATTTCTTTGTATAAAGTGTATGCAAGTGAAGATATTTGTCAAATCTTATTTTGCACTGTGTAACCTAATAATTTGAATGGGAAAATTTTAGGGGAAAAATTTCAATTTCAAAACGCTATCCAAAACCAATTAATTATGAGACTTTATAAAAAAGGCCTTTAAAATAAATGTATTTAGAATAAATGCCGAAATTTTGACAGCAATTTCCATTACAAATTCTGTTTATTTATGTGATTAAAGGGACGGTTTAGCTCAGTCGGTAGAGCATTCGGCTAGGAACCACAAGGTTCCTGGTTCGATACCGGCCCTCGCCAACTCAGCGTATGAGTAGCATAGGGATCTGGGCGATAAAGTGATAAGTTGATGGTAAGTGTGGCGCTCCACCTCCGACGCTAAAATAATCTCCATGGTCTAGCGCCAGTGAAAAAGAGGATAGACTTCCTCGCTGTCTGGCTGATACCGACATTAGGCCGCCCCTGACCTTAATTTAAATAACTTCAGTGTATTATTTGAAGGAAAAGGATTGTGCCTTGCACGAGATTGTTTATATGATTGTTTGTTTGAGTTTACGGCACGTCAACCACTCTTGGGTTATCTACTATCGAATTCTGTCTCTTTCGAGCAATTATATGATTTGAGGGCCGGTTTTGCTCAGTTGGTAGAGCGCCCGTCTAGGAATCGCAAGGTTCTTAGTTCGATACCAGTCCCCGCCAACTCAACGCAGGAGTAGTACAGATGGGATAATCTGGTCTCTACGGTAAAATCTGAAGCTGGTGGTAGATGTGGCGCTCCACCTGAGGAAAAAAATCTCCCTGGTCTAGTGCTAGCGAAAAGGGGATAGACTCCCTCGCTGTTAGGCTGATACCGACAATAGACCACTCCGCTAACTTTACTTTATCCTTTGAAGAAAAAGGTTTATGTCTTTCCTAAGATTGTTTGTTTGTTAGTTTAGTTGGTTTACGGCACGTCAACTACTCTCGGGTTATCTAATATCGAGTTTTGTACTTTTTTCAACCAAATATATATATTTACCAAACCTTCCGCACGAGCAGGATGCGACACAAGGTCAATTTCTTGAGCGGAGTTTAACAGGCTTTGAATTCAGAATTTTCCTTTTCTTAGACAAGGTTACTTAGTCATGATTAAAGAGCCCAGTCCACCCTGCTATTTGTCCATAGCTGGAGGGAGAATTGGATTCACAAGTTTCGCTATGTGAAATGCCAACAGCTTCGTCCAGGAATTGAACTCGGGTCGACGAGTCCATTTCCTACGACTCTAACCATTAGACCACGCGCCTCCATAACCAAACATTTGATTTCAAATAACATATTATTATTATTATCTCCTTTTGAGTTTTCACATCAGCATTAGCTAATGGTCTTTCACTGGAGTCTGAGTGACAGCAAGTCTCCTCAGGTCTTCATGACTCTTCTGAGTATTCTGTCAGATTGCAGCAGTGCAGTGTTCTGAATGGTTTCAATCCTTCCTTTGATATCCAAACTTTCCAAACCTTTTTCTAATCCTTTTATTATTATTATTATTATTATTATTATTATTATTATTATTATTATTATTATTATTTTCTGTCCATCGTATCCGAGGATAACACCATGCGAATCCTTTTCCTCCAATTTATTCGGTCTCTGGTTGCGTCTTGCCAACTGCCTATGGTGATGCTAAAGTACTTCAGGTTTCTTTTGATGTCTTTGTACCTGAGCTTTGGTCTACCGATTCTACGTGATACCTTTCTCTGCTGCAAGTTACTCTATGTCTAGTGCATATGTAGTTGAATGTACTGTATACTGTATGATCCAATATGCAACAGACTATAACCATTACAATACGCGCTTCCAATTAGTAAGCAATTATAGCTTCAAGTAACTATGTCGGTAGGTGGGTTGGCTGGTTGGCTGGTTGGATTTTACGGCATTGAGTTGTTTTTATGCCGGATACATATTGTTTTGTTTATTGTTATTGGGTATTCACTTTTTTCAAACCCCAATTTTTTAAACACGTTTTTAATACTCATATTCTTTATCTATTTAACCCCACCAACGGATCCTAAACAAACATTTGGGGCGCGTGGTATATATATATATATATATATATAATATATATATATATTATATATTGTGAAGAAAAAATGAAAGATCGACAATATGTATATATATGAAAATTGAAAAAACTCAAGTTTCCTTAACGATGTTTAATAAGCCTACGCTGCAGTGTTTCGGTCTGATTAACAAAACTTCATCAGGTCTTTCGTAGGTTAAGAAAAAATAAATTATTAATGAAAACAAAAACAGAGGCTTGCAGACTTTTGTTTTAATTAATAATCTATTTTTTACTTAAACCAACGAAATCCCTGATGAAGTTTTGTTAAACAGACCGAAACACTGCAGCGTAGGCTTATTAAAAATCAAAGAAACTTGTGTTTTTCAATATTTAATATATATATATATATATATATGTGTGTGTGTGTGTGTGTGTGTGTGTGTGTATGTGTGACCAGTTTTGTCAGATAGGGATCATACACTTGTGTGATAGCTATCTGAGGTAAATGGTCGCTTTTATAAAGGTATCAACTGAAATAAATTTGTAATAGCCAAACGACTGTTTGTTGACTTTTCTCACTTATACGAAAATGTAAACAGTACACTGTATGAAATTAATTATCATATATCTTTAGATGTGCATATGTACATATATATAAGATATATACATACATATATATATATATAACATAAATACATATATATAAGATATATACATATATATAACATATATACACATATGTATAAATATATAAAATTATATATATATAACATATATACATACATATATATTACATTATACATATACATAACATATATACATATATATATGAGATATATACATATATATATATAACATATATACATATATATAACATATATACATACATATATATAACATATATACATACATCTTATTATAATGGAGATTGTGTGTTTTTCTGTCTGTAACCGAAACTATATTACTACTCAAGTCACAATTCCCTTAATTATTTACGTCAAATTCTCTATGATTTCATTATTTTAAACCTTCAGTTATTAATAAAAATTGTTTTACATTATTAATACTGTTGACCATATCTACGTACTAATAACATGCAATTGTATTTATATATACAACAAAATAGCGGTTTACAGTTTGAACGAGAAGGCTAATTTGCATATTGATATTTAAAATTTTATTTTATAAATATGTGCTTGGTATTATTGAATTTCTAATTGTTTGGTTTTATTAAGAATATAAACAAAATCTCGTGGATAAATCTTAAAAGAAATTTATTTACAAGAAGAAATAACTGTAATATTATCCTTTACTTCCTATTTTAACTAAATAGTTAAATTAGGAAAATTTACCAATGAAACAGGGGAGTAATCGAAAATGATGAAATAGTTAGTTTCAAAGTTGTTCTATTTTTCGATTATACCCCCTCTGTTGCAGATCTTTTAATCTGCATTCTTAGTCACTTTCATTAACCTTTCTAATTTAATATGATATTTTATTATATCAAAACTTAAATACTTGCACCCGGAGGGTGCATATATTTGCAAGTATATATAACATATATACATATATATAACATATATACATACATATATATATATAAGATATATACACATATATATAAGATATATACATACACATATATATAACATATATACATATATATATAGCATATACATATAAATAATATATATATACATATACATAATATAACATATGCATACACACACACACACAAGGATCTCTTACAACATATGTAACATATATACATATATATAAGATATATACATATATATAAGATATATACATACATATATATATATAACATATATACACATATATATGATATATACATACACATATATATAAGATATATACATAATATATATATGCATATACATATACATAATATATATATAACATTTATACATATACATATTCATAATATATATACATACATATACATAATATATACATATAACATATGCATACATGCATAAATATATATATATCTATATATATAATATATATATATATATATATATATATCGTGCGTGCGTGCGTGAGTCTAGAATTAGTTTATTACGAGTAGTAATTTTACGTCGTAAATATCAGTGTCCGACAAGAAATACCTGAAGAAGGCCGGATGGCATATCGACCGAAACGTTGTACAAATAACAATGAAGATGGGGACAATAGTCCGAATAACGCAGATAATACTAATAAAGAAATGAGTATGAAAAATGTGTTTAAACAATTTAGTTTGAAAGATAAGTAACATATATACACACATATATAAGATATATACATACACACATATATATATAACATATACATATATATATATATATATATATATATATATATATATATATATATATATATATAGCATATATATACATAATATATATATATTAACATATATACATATACATATACATAATATATATACATACATATACATAATATGTACATATAACATATACATACATACAGGATATATATATATATGTGTGTGTGTGTGTGTGTGTGTGTGTGCGTGCGTGCGTCTAGAATTAGTTTATTATTAGTTTATAGCATAAATATATATATAAGATATATACATATATATAACATATATACACATATGTATAATATATATAAATATATATATAACATATATACATACATATATATTACATATATACATTTATGTAACATATATACATATATATAACATATATACACACACATATATATAACATATATGCATATATATAATAAGATATATATATAAATATATATATATACCATATATACACATATATATTACATATATACATACACATATATACACATATATTAAATATATATACACACACACACATATATATATATATATATATATATATATATCATGTACATATACATAATATATATATATAACATTTATACATATACATATTCATAATATATATACATACATATACATAATATATACATATAACACACACACACACACACACACACACACACATATATATATATATATATATATATATATATATATATGTTCGTGCGTGCGTGCGTGCGTGCGTCTAGAATTAGTTTATTACGAGTAGTAATTTTACGTCGTAAATATCAGTGTCTGGAATCTCCAACTAAAAATATGATTCGAAACTGATAGAGTAAAGGTCTATTACCCAATTAGTCATCAAACACTAGCGCTGTTAAATGCGTATGTCGTAAAACGTTATATTTAGGTACTTTTGTTTGTTACATCATTATTTCTTACCAAATATAACTACCAGTAAAACCATCACTTTCTCTGTCTACAGATATAGCCCGACCCAATACAAGACTAATTCGGTTCCGGCACGATGGGATTTTCACTTTACCATGCCAGTGCCCATCGTCTTACAGACGATGTACAATCTCTTGTTTAATGAGTTGTTCTCGCCGTATTCTTGACATTATGTCTATACAATGACCCCACATATCAAATTAAATCAGCGAAAAGGTCATCATTTACTAACCTTAGCTAAGTTTGGCACAAGGCCATATGTTTAGGGGCTTAAGGTCAAATCATACTAAAAGCTAGAACTGGTTTTTTCTTCTTTTTTAAAAATTTTATTCTCCAGATGTCAGTTTTAATTTTTTTTTTAAATTTGTATAGAATAAGTAATGTGCACCTTCCTGATTCTGTAGACCATCAAACACACCGGCCTTGATTTTTTTCATTTGGTAGGCCAGGAAATGCCAAAATGTCTATACAATGACCTCACATATCAAATTAAATCAGCGAAAAGGTCATCATTTACTAACCTTAGCTAAGTTTGGCACAAGGCCATATGTATGGGGGCTTAAGGTCAAATCATGCTAAAAGCTAGAACTGGTCTTTTCTTTTTTTTAAATTCTATTCCCCAGATGTAGGTTTTAATTTTTTTTTAAATTTTTTGTATAGAATAAGTAAATGTGCACCTTCCTGATTCTGTAGACCATCAAACACACCGGCCTTAATTTTTTTCATTTGGTAGGCCAGGAAATGCCAAAATGTCTATACAATGACCTCACATATCAAATTAAATCAGCGAAAAGGTCATTATTTACTAACCTTAGCTAAGTTTGGCACAAGGCCATATGTATGGGGGTTATCAATGTGTATGCAAGATTTCGAATCTTAGTGACTTCCCATTTTGGGGTTATACGTCAACACGTACATACCATACTTCCTTATATATATATATATATAGATAATGAAAGTAAACAAACAGGTTTTTTATAGTTTGTTTGAGATGGCGATAGCCGACAATTTATTGAAATTTATGCCGAAATTTACATACAGAGATCGACTTTTTCTCGATTATTTTACGCCTTTACATTTAAACAGACATGCTCGCCTAATTTATTAATTATCAACTAATTACATTTCAATTAGGTAGGACTTCAATTATGCACTTATTCTCCCAAATTGTCGGCTATCGCATAAAAACCTCACCTAGTGTAATATTTAGCAAGCTAGCCTTGCAGACCATTGTTAGTGAGTTCTATTCTCACTTAAGGTTTTATACTTCTGGCCTTGTGCCACATCTACGCTTAGTAAATAACTATATAGTTTCAACTGTTCCTACGTAACACCAATCATCTAAAAGCAACTGAAAACTACTTAGACATTGCTAGAAAGAAAAGGTGATGATGATACCAATTGTAATTAGAGCTCCCAAAAAAACTTAAAAGACTCTTGGAACACACTGTCATTCAGATTTCAGTGGAAAACGTCTTTTCGGTCAGTAAAATACGTTTACTTCTATATACGGAGTTAAGTGAGAGAGAGGATTTCTGTGATTGTACTGAGCAATCATGTCTTGTAACCAGAAGTTTTGGTGCCAATATTAGATGGAAGCATTCTGACCAGCTCCCAGGGCAGTCGGCCGGAAATTACCTATGAGAGTATTCATTAAAGCAGAAGATACTAGATATCCTCAAATTCCCTCTCTCAAATTGGACCCTCTATTTAAGGAGGGCGCTTATATAGAGTTTGTCATTGTTTTGTTGAATAGAATAGAATAAATGTTATACTAACACGATACACCAATTAAAATATATATACGCCTGGTAGCTGACAGTTTTTTGCCTATGCGATTTTCAAACCAAAGAATCGCATTAGTTGTCAATTACTACGCACAGTTTCAACGCTGGTTGGTGACGGTTTCTCGCCTATGCAAACATGTCTACGTTATCGTTATATAATTTATAATTTTTATCGTTATAAAATTGGTGTAAGAAAGGCAAAAATACTAATGCTAAACAATTATAGCTTCAAGTAATTATAGCTTCGTAATGAAATAAAAGAAAAGAATTTTACTTACCCAATACATCATAAACATGCTTTTCCCACGGAAATGTCGCTAACCCTTTCAAAGACCATGATGCCAGGTAAACATTCAGGTGTGTACTCCCGTTCACATTAAGGGCCGTCTTGTATTCGTCCATACTTAGGTAAATTCTGAAAGAAAGAAAAACATTTTTAAGAACATTTTACAAGTAAAAAAACATTGATCCTTGATATACGATATTAGATGACCTATATATAGGAGAGGAGAGTAGCTTAGACAACAAAGAGGGCCAGAAAGAGGAAGAAAAGACAGCAGCCCCAGAAAACATCACAGTTTGTGTGCATTCAGCGCACCAAAGACTGTCACTGAAGAATTGGCCTGCAGAGTCACTTGCGCAGATGCAGATAAACTGTTTTGGACACTACGCCATCGTCCTTCGTGGACGGAAAGAAGCCAACAATAAGAATAGTATTTTGATTTCAGTAAAGAATGTTAAAACAAAATAAATAAAAAAAACTATTTACTGGATGATGTTTAGATTTGGTACACGATGGGCCACCCCCGGCGGAGGATTGCAATTAATTAATAATAATCTACTAGTAGGACTTGCAGATATATCACAGTATGATAACTTAATTATTTCGTCGTTTCATATGCTTACTTAACGGCTATTTCTAAATAGTTCGCTATGCAAATGGTATGATAATCTTGATTTAAATATCTCTAACTCTTTTTTTCTTTCTTTCTTTCCTTCTTTTCATCTTTTTATTATGTTCGATTGAAACAGATTAGCGTTATCGCTTTCACGCGCGCGCCCCTCCCTCTATCTTTCCTTTCCTTTCTTTCTTATAACATTTCTGTGTAATATTTCCATGTTCTTCCATTTCTTTCATAATAATAAAAACGGAATGTTCCATTATTTAGTTGAGGTGACATCAACATTTTGTGTCATTAAACTAAGTACGAAAAAAGAATTTACCACACAATCCTCGATTCACTCAGCGTTAGTACTATATATATATATATATATATATATATATATATATATATATATAGTAAGTAAAGTCGTCGGGGCGGCTTAATGTCGGTATCAGCCAATCAGCGAGGGAGTCTATCTCCTTTTCAATAGCGCTAGATCAAGGAGATTATTTTAGCGTCTAAGGTGGGGCGCCACTCCATCATTAGCTCCTCGCTTTACCGCACAGATCCCTGTGCTACTCATACGCTGAGTTGGCGAGGGCCAGCATCGAACCAGAAACCGTGGGAATCCTAGCCGAACGCTCTACCGACTGAGCTAAACCGAGTACTCAATATCAGTGATAGAGCGTATATATCTGTTAGGATTGCATATACATCGATTCATTGGCTCTTGGTGACTGTCAGTTTCTCGCCTATGGGATTCTCAAACTAGTCTCAGGATCGCATACGTAGGAAACTGAGTTACCAAGCGCCATTTATTCGATGTCAATGCTAGCCAAATAAAATAAGGGCTTTAATCAACATCACCCCATATTGATACACTATATATATACTTCCTGGTTTTTAAGAGAGATCTGCTCTCAAGCATACGTATCGTCTTATAGACTAGAAATATCGCGTGATGCATTATTTACACAAGGAAGACATAAAAGTTTTTTTTTTCAGAATATCTCCGACCCTATTGCATGCATATACCGTGCCACGGCCAACATTGGCATTGTGCTTCTGGGTGTTGCCATTTCATTTTCCGTCAATGTATATGTTAATTCATACATACAAAATCTGTTCAAAAGGTATCGAGACCAAAGCGGTATTGACGAAGACAGAAATGAGCAATCAATGAAACGTTAAGTCAAACATTTTTGGAGGCGCGTGGTGTAGTGGTTACCGTCGTAGAAAATGGACACGGCGAGACAAGTTCAAATCCTGGACGAGGCTGTTTAAATTTCACATAGCGCCAATACACTTGTGAAAGGTATGAATCCAGCTATTCTCACTCTAGCTTTGGATAAATAGCAGTGCAGACTGGGTTCTTTAACCTTGGTTAGTGAGACGAGTTAAAAAAAACGGACGAATTTTGAATAGAATGCTTTATTTGAAAGTTATGTATATATATATATATATATATATGTATACTTCGGCAGCATTTTTTCTTTTAGACATGTTCTGTTAAACGCCACAGACAATTCAAGTCTGAGGAGTTTACGACGACCACATTATCCCGCCGTTTAACAATGCACTTATCTGACACCAGCTTCATTAGTCAACACTTAAAGACACATTCATGCTCCCACCTCAACCTACAGAAAAATTTTAACAGAAAACACACTCACACTCCATAAAGAAAAAAACAAACAAAAACTGCAAATAATGGAAGCACTCTATATCAAATTAAAAAAACCTACCTTAAACAAAATAAACTTTCAAACCAATAAATACGTCCTCCAATGCTTATAAAAAATCCCACTCTAACCATTCCCCCTCCCTTCCTCACAATTTTGTATCCCCCTCAAAAAACCCATTAATCCATTGTTTCGTACTAACTACACCACCACTCTTAAGCTACTACTCGTTCTTCTATAAAAACGAGGCACTTGAAAACTTAACATCGTTTCCCCACTGATGATGGATGATAAACCAGCCGAAAGCGCTCGAAAAAAAACAAGGATTTGGTGGACTATTACAAACTTCTCCACCAAACACGAAAAAAGATCGCTAGAAAAATTGAAAGGACCATAAAAAAAACTCCTCAGACTTGAATTGTCTGTGGCGTTTAACAGAACATATATATATATATTATATATATTATATATATATATATATATATATATTTGAATTTGGGGGGGGGTGCATTTATTACAAAATTTAGGTATTTTAACAATTGCGAAAAAAAGATTGTCATAACTTGTTAAAAGAGAGTTAAAAGAATGAACAAGTCTATGAATGTTTTTTTAAAGAAAAGATAATTTACGGTATTTGTTTATTTTTAAATTCAATCAAATTTTCAAAAAGTGTCAGTCTTACTATGTGAATTTTAAGGAAAATTTTTATTTCTATATATTGTCGCCGCCGCATTTTTAACCAAAGAGTATTGAAATATAATAACTCTCGTACTTTTTAGGAACACGGTTATCTATCTATCTATCTATCTATCTATCTATACATATATAAAGAGCAGTTGTGTGTATGTGTATGTCCGGAGGAAACTTCAAAAATAAAACATTAATGACGATTAATGAAGATATATATATATATATATATATATATATATATATAAGTAAAGAAATAACAAAAGACTTAGAGATTTAGCTTATAGTCTGTTTCAGGTAGCTTAGAAATAGACTATAATGCTAAATCTCTAAGTCTTTTGTTATTTCTTTACTTATATATTTGCTCTATGACTCTAACATTAAGAGCACACATTGAACTCTCAAAATGCGACAGGTTTTTTAAATAAAACTCTTGTGTCGTAAGGAAGATTTCTTCTCTGGACTTTTGGATTATATATATATATATATAATATATATTATATATAATATATATATATATATATATATATATATATATATATATATAGGAATAGATCAAACCAAGAAGAGAGCAACGGTTGAAATATATAAAAAATTCTGATTTTTGTTCTGTTTTTCTTGTTTTTGTTCTTTTTCCAATGCTTCAAAAGACCAAACAAACAACGTTCACAAGAACATAACATACATAATTATATATACATTCACTATCAGTAGGGCTTGGTTTTAGAGCAAAAATAATTAAGATTTTGTTTATATTTGGGAAGATATTTAAAAATTAAAATCTGTATAGTAACAGCAGGTAAATGTTGATTGATTGAATTAATCGCCTCATCTAAATTGTTGTTTTTTTTTTAATTGTAAATTATTGAATCAAAATTTCTTAGCATATTGTTATATATTTTCGTGGGGATTTTATGGGGCATCCAGTGAGGATCTAACTTGTGATAAGTAATAATGGATCTGCGAGACTAACTTTTTAAAAATCCCCCCACTACCCAGGCGACGCCGGGTAGCTACGTTTTTCTAGTACATATATAAAGGGCAGTTGTGTGTATGCTTATGTTTATGTCCGGAGGAAACTTCGAAAATAAAACCATTAACGACAAAGTAAGTATATATATACACACATTAAATATCACCAGAGCTTGGTTTTTGAGCAAAAATAATAAAGATGTGATTTATATTCGTGAAGATAATTAAAAAATAAAATTTAACTGATAATAATATGGATTTTTTTTGCGTTTAATATTTTAGATAGTAGACATTAACGTTTCTTTGCAGAGTGGCTGGAGCAATGCAAGGTCTTTTTTACGTAGAGATTTTAATTGGGTATTTTACGATGATCCAACTCACGATTCAGTAATAATGGATCTGCATGACTAACTTAAAAAAAAACTCTCTACTCAGGCGATGCCGGGTAGCCGCTTCTAGTACATATATAAAAGGCAGTTGTATGCATATGTATGTCCGGAGGAAACTTCGAAAATAAAACAATCAACGACAAGGTAAATATACATACACATTAAATATCACCAGGGCTTGGATTTTGAGCAAAGACAATGAAGGTTTGATTTATATTCGTGAAGATATTTTTTTATAAATTAAATTTAGATGATAACAGACTAGAATTTTATTTTTGGATTTAATATTTTAAATAGTAGACATTGCTTTTTCTTTTCAGAGTGGCTGGATGAACGCAAGGTCTTTTTATATAAGGATTTTAATGGTGCATATTACCAAGATCCAACTCGCGATTCAATAATAATGGATCTGTGGGACTAACCTTTTTTGCATCCCCTCTATCCAGGCGACGCCGGGTAGCTGCTTCTAGTACATATATAAAGGGCAGTTGTGTGTATATGTATGTCCGGAGGAAACTTCGAAAATAATACAATTAATGACAAAGTAAATATATATACACATTAGATATCCCCAGTTCGTGGTTTTTGAACAAAAATAATGAAGGTTTGATTTATATTATTTAAAAAATTAAAATTTAAATGATAATAGCATAGATTTGTTTGCATTTAATATTTTAAATAATAGACATTAATTTTTATTTCCAAAGTGGCTGGATCAACGCAACGTCTTTTGTTTTTACATAGGGATTTTAATGGGACATACTACGAGGATCCAAATGCGATTCAATAGTAATGGATTCGTGACATTAATTTTTTTACCCTCCTCACTACCCAGGCAACGCCGGATAGCCGCTTCTAGCTAATATATAAATTGTATTGTTAGTATAGAATCTTGTGGTTTCTAGTTTGATGCTTTACCAACTAAGCTAAAACCGATCTTTTTGTCGTAGTAATTCATTATCAGCGGTATACATGATATATTTAAAAGCATTATGATTCAATAACTTTGGCTCAACAACTGATTATAACAGAAAAGACAAATCTCTTATCCGAATAGACTGTAGAACAACACAGACAAGTAAGTAATAACACTTAGAACGTTAATATCCAGAAGTGTTTGGGAAGTTTCATTTCTCATGTTATTCGCTTGGTCTGTTCAATCAATTTGCTCGACACGTGGACATTTTCAGAGTTTGTGGCCAATTGAGCATTATAATAAAAATGAAAAGTAGAAACTAATAAATAATAATAATGTTGGGACTTAAGAACAAGAACACGCACACACACACACAGCACACACACACACGCACACGCACACACACACGCACACACACACACAACAGGACAACAGGTGATTTTCATAGACATGAAATTTACACACCCACACTCATAAATAACCAAACAAAAAAAAAATTCAGGAATGTTAATCACAGACACATAAAAAAACAATCAGATGGTCCTGTTAGTAAACAAGAAACATTCATGCTTAGAGGGCGAGCCAGATCTGGAATAATAATCAAAAACTGAACAGACACACAAACATAAGCGCACACACACACAAACAAACACAAACATAAAACATAAACAAACACCCACCGACCCCCCCCCCCACACACACAGAGTTTGGAAGGCATGAGACAAGAATCAAATGGACAGTCACTAGCAACAACATCAGTTCTGGAGATCTTCTGTAGAAGAAATTTTTATCTCGAAATATCAAGAATAAATCACAGGTTAACAAGCAACACCACAGTTACCTTCTTTTTCTTTACACTTGCATTGTGATAGCCTTCAAAACCAACCAACAAACCAATATAAACATAATGTTTCAAGCAAATTAGAAAACCCTTTTAATATTAAGAATAAATCACAGGTTAACAAACAACACCATAGTTACCCTTCTTTTTCTTTACACTTGCATTGTGATAGCCTTCAAAACCAACCAACAAACTAATAAATAATAATATTGTAATTATCTTGATACGATGTGCATGTTCGAACCCCGCATAAATAAATTGCTCTGTTGTTTTTTTAACAAGTCAGTAACAAAGAAAACTAACTTGGGAAAGAATTACATGCAATATTCTTCAAAAAGGAAAATTATATAAGTTGGTAAAGCCTTCGCCTAGGAACCACAAGGTTCTAGATTCGATACTGGCCCTCACCAACTCAGCACATGATTGGCACAGCTTGGATCTCTGCAGTAAATTGAGGAGCTGTGGGTAGGTGATACGTACTATAAGGAATTCCACAGAATCTACACCGCATAATTCCTTATATATATATATTATATATATATATTATATATATATATATATGAGGATAGGAGAGTTGGAGTAAATCCGACAGAATGTAGTAAAGAATAGAGGAAAAAGAAGACAAAGAGTAAAATCAAACAAGTAGATGAAAGAGAAATATTTTGTCTTGCTTTGAGCAGGACTTCATCAGTTATTTTATATTGAATATGCTCAAAGTAGGACGAAATATTTCTCCTACATCTACTTGTTTGAGTTTGCTCTTTTTGTCTAATTTTTCCTTCATTCTTTATATATATATATATATATATATATGTGTGTGTGTGTGTGTGTGTGTGTGTGTGTGTGTGTGTTACTTCTTCATGTTGGTGAGATCAAGAACGGTATGTCCGAAAAGGAGTAAGGAATAAAATTGTTTTTGTATTCAAAGAGCGGGACGGAATCTGTTGATGAGGAGGGCCTCGAGTACAGCCAGGTGCAACTCGTTGGTTGAGGCTGGCAAAATGGAAACATTGCAGGTTTATATGCTGCAGTATATATTATATATATATATATATATATATATATATATATATATATATATATAAGTTAAGAGTAAGGAAATGAATCCGACGGTATATGTATAGATAAAAGGGTATGAAAACACACAATATTGTTAAAATGAATGATATAAAATATTTTCATTTTAACAGTATTGTGTGTTTTCATACCCATTTTATATATATATATATATATATATATATATATATATGTTGAATTTTTAAATATAAAGGTTTTTTATAAGCAACTACCCAGGTTTCAGGTTATTTCATCATCGTCAGGCTGCTCAATCTCCTGGTGTTTATTTGAAGAGATTTTATGTTGTTATGTTTATGGACCGGAAAATTACGTCTATATATATTATATATTTATATATATATATTATATATTTATATATATATATACACATTCTGATGAATATATGTGTGTGTCTGTGTGTCTGTGTGTGTCTGTGTGTGTCCATTTTTATTCAAATCATTGATTAGAGAAAACAAATATTAATAAAAAATATAAATAGATTACGTCAGAACAAACAGAGTGATTCTAATATTTTTCTATGTTTTTGACGATAATTTATAGTATTAGCCGACTACCCGGTCCTAGAGACAGATATAATTAAGTTGTAATAAAAGTTGGCTTTCCCCTGTGAGGTTCATCAAATAAGGTTTTGGAAAAAAATCAGAAAAATATTGAAGAATTATAAAGATGTCATGCCAACGTAATTAAGTACGTCGATCCTAACGAAACTTTAAAAAACGGATGGGGGTGGGGGGAGTTCACATCAATTCACTCATAAAGTAACATAGTTTAGTTTGGTTTGGTTTGTTTTACGGCATATCAACCTTGGTAGGAAAGTTGGACCATATGACCTTTAGGCACCCTTTTGCGATCTCGATTTGTAGGGCCTTTTTTTCCATTCACACCGTCAAAATCCGGTTGTTTATTAGGAGTTAAGGTTAGGGATTTGGGTTAGGGTTTAGGGTTAGGGTTAGGGGTTAGGGTTAGGGGATAGTTTTATAGTTTATAAAAAACCTCTAAAAATCGTCTGTTAACAATTAATCGGACTTTGACGAAGTAAATGGAAAAAATGTCCCCACGAATCGAGATCGCAAAAGGGGTGCCTAAAGGTCATATAGTCCGGAAATTTAAAGCGAACTAAGTTTTGTGTTCGTAGCGGTAGTTTGGTAGAAAAAATGTATTATTATGAAAAAAATTGAAAAACACAAGTTCATAAACGAGTAATGTTTATTTCACCTACGCTGCAGTGTTTCGATCTGTTTCAATAGATCTTCATCAGGGCTTTCGTTAGTTTTAGGGAAAAAATTAAGATTATCACAGAAAATAAGAAAACTTTGAGATTCTCTTGTTTTATGGTCGGTCAGTCTATTTAAAATTGTTGATGAAAACAGACCGACCGACCGACCATAAAACAAAAGTCTCGAAGATTTCTTATTTTCTGTGATACTGTTACATAATATATGCGGATGCATAGATTATTGTCAACCCCCTGTATTTCTGAGGGGTTGGACCTTTTCATATCACGGGCGGGACTTTCCATGGAATATTACAGAAAGCCCGCGAAATACGTGAAGTCACGTGGGACCTGGTTGGGTCTTCAGTTTCAGCTTGGACGTTAGGCAGATAGGATATGTCTGCTTAGCTGGGACTCACCTGCATACGCGTGCTATGTTTAGTTATATGAAATGTCTAGTTAAGTAAATAAAAGCTTACAAAAATAACATGGTTTTGTGGTTGATGAATGTCTTGGTAACAAGACTGATCTAGAAGAAGAAAATAGGTTAAGTGCGACCGACGACCAAGACGAAGTCCAGACGCTAGAAGAGACGTTAGAAGAGACGCTAGCAGAAGAACGTGAGATACCAAAGATGAACAGAAGAAAAATAGAAGAAGAAAGGAAAGAAAGGGTATATAACAATACTTTAACCCCCTCCCCCTCTGAACAATTGGCTAGTACGTCAAGCCCTACAACCTATATACTTTTCTGACACTATTGCTCTTATGGTAACCCCTAAAACTTTTTAACATACATGTGCTTGAAGGCGATAATTGAGAGTCTTATTGTATTTGGTATGACGTTAAACGTTATCTGATGATGAAGTTCCCGTTGTGGAGTACCCCTTCATCACCATTACTCCCAGGTCCACTCTGACCCGACGTGGTAGTACCTATTAGGGTCCCATCTATGGGTTAAATGTGTTAATAAAAATGGAGTACCCATCAAGAATAAATATATTTCAAATCTTCGTGGGCATTAAATGACCCACCGAGATTGATATGCCATAAACCAAAACCAGAGATGCTGATGGGTATGCGTCCTGCGTCCCTGACACACAAAAAAGGACGCAGTGTTTTTCTTTTTTCTTCCCTCATCATTTCAAGCTAACTTTAAATACATTTCAATATCTTCTTAGAAACAAATTACACAGGATAGGTAACAAGGTAGGAGTTAAACGGTTTTAACTATTTCCCCAGATCAAAAATAAAGACCTTACAATTTATTAAGAAACTTTAGTTGGGGCCCATTAAATTTCCCGGGGACTCGTTAAATGAAATATGTACGTCCCAGGACGCACTAAATGAAAAGGCTATCAGCATCACTGCAAAACAAACAGTTTGGTTTGATTTGGTTTGTTTTACGACATATCACCCTCAGTGGGTCATTTAATGCCGATAAAGTTTTGAAATAAATTAATTCTTAATGGATACTCAATTTCTTTATAAATACATTTTTCTATTTAACCCATAGATGTGGCCCTAAGAGGTAATACCAGTCCGGGTCAGAGTGGACCAGGGAGCAATGGTGATGAAGGGGTGCTCCACATTCCCCAAACGTCCAAAACTGGAACCTCACCATCAGATAAAGTTTTCAATTCAGTTTTCTTTCCTTTTCTTTTGTTTTTTCTGTCTTTTTCTCTCCAGTTTTCTTCTATTTTCTTTTCTTCCTCTTCTTTATCACTGTTAAGGTACAGTTGCTTATCTGATACACAAATGCAAAATATACCGTATTCCTAATCTCATTTCATTTTTCAGGAACACTGATAGTAGTAGGATTGAGGTACTTACTACTCGCATAAATCCCCAAATGGGTTTGAAAGGGACTCCTCAGCCTTGACCGGAAACACATCAAAGTCAAGGCAAAGTCCGACACAAAACCTCTGCTGCATTTCAAGGAAAGTCTAGGGGAGTAAACCCCGAAGACAAACCAGGAGCCGGAGTCCCTAAGGTGGTGTGATGCTGAAATCTAATGCTACCCATCAACTCCTGCGACACTACCGCTACCAAACCGTAATTGTACCTTACCTTTCCTTTGGATCAAAGCTGCAGTGTGGAGAGGGGGGATTTGCTGCATGGGTAACAGCTTATCCTCCATATGAACACACCCAGGCCATGTAGTTCAAAGATGTTTTTTAAAAACTTTGACACTACTCCATCGTCTCTCGTAGACGGAAGGATGCCAAACAACCATATGACACATACACAGCAAGTTCATATCAATTCACTTATTAGGTAAGACAGGAATTAATTAGTTCGTCATTGAATAACCATTTAAGTAATCCTACCTGTGATATCACAGAGTTGCTAGTTCATATCAGTTCGCGTATTAGATAATACAGGAAACATTAGTTCGTATCGCCGAGTATGAATTTCATCAAAAAAAGAATTGGAAAAAAATAAGATAAATATTGAAGAACGTACGATTCTTCAATATCCTTTTCAATCTCTCCATAAACTGTCTATAAAGTTGTCATGGCAACGTAACCAGGAACACCGACCGTTATAAAACAAATAAAGTAAAGAAAAGGGTCACATACTTTTGTAACTCGATTATCAAAATTAACAGAGAAATAATAGGAAGAAATACAACGAGTATAAAGGATAGGGGAAAAATGTTTACTAAGTAAAGATACAAGGTGAAGAGAGTAATTAGTAATTGCTAGGTTGAATTAAAGCCTGTGGTATCTCGTTTTTATTTCTTCCGAGCTTTCATCCGAGATTATTCACAAAGAAAAACAGACGACCCCATGCTCATTATTTATCTATATATCTTCTTATTATAATAGAGATTGTGTGTTTTTCTGTCTGTAACCGAAACTATATTACTACTCAAGTCACAATTCCCTTAATTATTTACGTTAAATTCTCCATGATTTAATTCTTTTAAACCTTCAGTTATTAATAAAATTGTTTTACATTATTAATACTGTTGACCATATCTACGTAGTAATAACATGCAATTGTATTTATATATACAACAAAATAGCGGTTTACAGTTTGAACGAGAAGGCTAATTTGCATATTGATATTCAAAATTTTATTTTAATAAATATGTGCTTGGTATTATTGATTTCTAATTGTTTGGTTTTATCTTAAGAAATATAAACAAAAATCTCGTGGATAAATCTTAAAAGAAATTTATTTACAAGAAGAAATAACTAATATTATTCTTTACTTCCTATTTTAACTAAATAGTTAAATTAGGAACATTTACCAATGAAAGAGGGGAGTAATGGAAAATGATGGAATAGTTAGTTTCAAAGTTGTTCTATTTTTCGATTATACCCCCTCTGTTGCAGATCTTTTTATCTGCATTCTTAGTCAGTTTCATTAGCCTTTCTAATTTAATATGATATTTTATTATATCAAAACTTAAATACTTGCACCCGGAGGGTGCATATATTTGCTAGTATATATAAAGGGCAGCTGTGTGAATCTGTATGACCGGAGTAATCTTCGAAAATAAAACAATTAACGACAAATATATATACACATTAAATACCACCAGCGCTTGGTTTTCGAGCAAAAATAATGAAAGTTTGATTTATATTCAGGAAGATAATTAATAAAAATTAAATTTAGATGATAACAGCATCGATTGTTTAGTTTTTTTTTTTTTTTTTTTTTTTTTTTGCATTTAATATTTTAAATAGTAAACATTGATTTTTCTTCTCAGAGTGGCTGAATCAACGCAAGGTTCTTTTTTACATGGGGATTTTAATGGGGCATACTAACAAGATCCAACTTGCGATTCAATACTAATAGATCTGTGGGACTAACCTTTTTTGCTTCCCCTCTACCCAAGCGGCTCCGAGTAGCCGCTTCTAGCGTACGTTATGACACACACACAGCAAGTTCATATCAATTCACTTATTAGTTAATACAGGAATGAATTAGTTCATCATTAAATACCCATTAAAGTAATCCTACCTGTGATATCACAGAGTTGCCAGTTCATATCAGTTCCCGTATTAGATAATACAGGGAAATTAGTTCATGATTAAATAATCATTACTGTAATCCTCCGTGTGATATCACATATCAAAGTTACATACACAGCAAGTCCATATCAATTCACGATATAATTGCTATAAGGTTATGCACTCAGCCTTGTAAACGTAAGTTTGCGGCTGAAAACAGAGCCAAGGTCGCACGTTGGGAGGCGACACTGTAAACAAAGATGTTTATAGTTAAAAAGGAAAAACTGGCTAAGCGGGCGTCTCTATCAGACAGGTTCATCATCGCGCCGATTGCCGCCGAGACTTCCGGGGTTAGCATTCAACATCCCCACCCATTTTCCTTCAGAAGATTGGCAGAAAGGTTTCTCGCCTAAAAAAAGGTGAGCATTCGTAAGGTGAAGTGGTTCTGGGTGCAACACATCTTGCTGGCCATAGAATGTTGTAGCACGTTTTTGCCATCCAACCAGCAGGAAGGAAACATTCATAAAAAATAAATAGAAAGAAGCAGAAATACACGTTGTTTTTTTTTGGGGGGGGGGTATGAAGGAGGGGTTTGGTTTGGTTTGGTTTGTTTTACGGCATATCAATCTCAGTGGGTCATTTAATGCCGATAAAGTTTTGAAATAAATCAATTCTTAAATGGATAATACATTTTTTTTTTATAAATACATTTTTCTATTTAACCCATAGATGGGACCCTAACAGGTACTACCACTCCGGGTCAGAGTGGACCAGGGAGCAATGGTGATGAAGGGATGCTCCACATTCCCCAAACCTCCAAAACTGGAACCTCACCATCAGATAGAGTTTAACGTCATTCCCAAGACATGTAGACCCGCAGCCACCGCCTTCTAGCAGCCATATGATAAAAAGGGGTTGGGGCTTGCCATAAGGGCAATAGGGTTGGAAAAATCATATAGGTGCTAGGGCTTGACGTGACCAGCCGATTGATCGGAGGGGGCCTCTCCGACCGCCCGTCTAGCCCAAGATAGGGCCAAAGTGGAGTATTGCAAGTCATGAACTGCTCATCCACCTGGGCTCTATCCTTAAGCATCACGGGTCGCCACCCACGGCCAACAGGTGGCCCCATTGGGGGAGTCTTACCCCTCTGCAGAGGTGCAGTCGGTGCATTCTAACGCCCCAGCCGACAGGGCGGTTGAAGGAGGGGGCTATTAGTTGTAGGATATAGCATCATCAAACCGTAACCCTGTCTGTTTGAGCTTTAGAATCCACCGACTGCACCTCTGTAGAGTGGTAATACCCCCTGCCTAAATATGACCACTTTTTTGTGATTCGTGATGCTTAAGTACGAAATCCTGGTGGCTGAGCTATCAATGACATGCAACACTGTTAATTAGCCGCTACTTAGGCTTGGCGGGTGGTTGAAGCACCTCCCTCTGATCAATCGGCTGGTCACGTCAAGTCCTAGCACATATATGATTGTCACGAGGTTAGGCTTGGCGGTATTAATTATCATAAATATGGATTAATATATATAATAAATACAGGGTGATAAAAAAAAACGCAAATTATGATATATGCCATAACATTTTTTATTCTCACCATTTTTAACCACACTGGGTGCCAAATTACAGAAAACAAACTGAATGGCAAGAACATATACATATTTTACAGACTAGATTCATTCTGGGAAGGTTACAGCTGTCCATTAGTAGTTGATGTGCTCAATCGAGGCACCACCGTGAGCTAGCAAATAATGGATACGGGTTCTTCTGACCATATCGGCAGTGATTCGTCTTACTTCACGTTTGATATTCTGCTTCAGCTGCTCTACATCATGAATCGCAGGATTAGAATACACTCGCTCTTTAAGGTAGCCCCACAAAAAAAGTAGCGTGGGTTAAGGTCTTGACTGTACGGGGGCCAAGTGTGCTGACTTCTGAGTGAGAAAGACCTGTCATCAAACCTTCTTTCTAGCCATGCAATCAGCGAGGGAGTCTATCCCCTTTTCACTAGCGCTAGGCCAAGGAGATTGGTTTTGCGTCTGCGTTGGAGCGCCACACCTATCGTCAGCTCCTTACTTTACCGCACAGATATCTGTGCTACTCATACGCTGAGTTGGCGAGGGCCGGTATTGAGCTAGGAATGTCGTGGTGGTTTCTAGCCGAAGTTTAACATCATATTCAGGACACTAAGACCGTCAAACACACACCTCTAGCGCATAGGATAACAAGGGTTAGGGGTATATAATATATATACATATATATTTACCAACCCCTCCGCATGAGCAGGATATGACACAAGGTCAATTTCTTAAGCGGAGTTTAACATGTTTGAACTGGTATGAGTTTTCCTTCTCCTAGACTGGTTACCTAGCCATGATTAAAGACCCCAATCCGCCCTACTATGTTGGATTCATACCTTTCCCCTGGGTATTAGCGCAATGTGAAATGCAAACGGCTTCGTCCAGGATTTGAACTCCAGTCGACAAGTCCATTTCCTAAGAATCTAGCCATTACACCATGTACCTCCAAAATAATATGTGTACATAATATATACAAATAATATAGATATTAAACAAAGACATATAAAACACGGCTGGGGCGTTAGAATACACCGACTGCACCTCTGCAGAGGGGTAAGACTCCCCCAAATGGGGACACCTATTGGCTGTGGGTGGCGACCCGTGATACTTAAGGACGGAGTCTTGGTGGATGAGCAGTCCATGACATGCAACACTCCACTAGACGGGCGGTCGGAGAGGCCCCCGGCTGGTCACGCCAAGCCCTAGCACCTATATGATTGCCCCAACCCTATTGCTCTTATGGCAAGCCCCAAGCCCTTTTTATCATATGGGTGCTAGAAGGCGGTGACTGAGGGTCCTATTGTCCTAGGAATGACGTTAAACTTTATCTGATGGTGAAGTTCCTGTTCTGGAAGTTTGGGGAATGTGGAACACCCCTTCATCACCATTGCTCCCTGGTCCACTCTAACCCGGAGTCGTAGTACCTGTTAGGGTCCCATCTATGGGTTAAATATAAACATGTATTTATAAAAAAAATGGGTTTATAAAAAATTGAGTATCTATTAAGAATGAATTCATTTAAAATCTTTGCCGGTATTAAATGACCCAGTGAGGTTGATATGCCGTAAAACAAAATAAAACAAACCAAACCAAATATCAAGGACACTAAGACCCTTAGTCACCACCCTCTAGCACATAGGATAACAAGGATTAGGGGTATATAATATGTGTATATAATATGTACAAATGCTATAGACATTAAACAAAGATAGGTAAAAATTATCTTAACTAAAAGCCTTCGTTTAGGTATTAGCTACGTTATGCGGAAACATGTTGGATCAGAGGAACCGGAAATTAGTTTAGACTGACAAGAACATTTAAGACGATGTCACGTGATTTTCTTTATAAAAGCATAGTATATAATGCCCCACCCACCCACAAGCATGAATTATTTTTGTAGGTTTGCGTAGCCAAAAGTTAGAGGTCGTTCATTATACCTAATATTATAGTCGCCGTCGTCGTTGACGGGACGGCCTAATGTCGGTATCAGCCAGACGGCGAAGGAGTCTATTTCCCTTTCACTAAGCGCTTGGCCAAAGAGATTATTTTAGCATCTGAGGTGGAGTGCCACACCTACCATCAGTTCCTCACTTTACCGCACAGATATCTGTGCTACGCATGCGCTGACTTGGCGAGGTTTGGTATCGAACTAAGAACTTTGTGATTCTTAGGCGAACACCCTACCGACTGAGTTAAACCGGCTCTATATTATAAAATCACTTCATTGCGGCTAAAAATTAGGGTTCGTTCAGTATACGTTCATTACACGTTCCTTCGTCGTTCATTTCTCGACCGCCCTGTCGACTGGGACTTTAGAATGCACCGACTGCACCTCTGCAGAGGGGTAAGACTCCCCCAAATGGGGCCACCTATTGGCTGTGGGTGGCGACCCGTGATGCTTAAGGATAGACCCCAGGTGGATGAGCAGTTCATGACGTGCAATACTCCACTTTGGCCCTATCTTGGGCTAGACGGGCGGTCGGAGAGGCCCTTCCGATCAATCGGCGTGGTCACGTCAAGCCCTAGCACCTATATGATTTTCCCAACCCTATTGCCATTATGGCAAGCCCCAACCCCTTTTTATCATATGGGTGCTAGAAGGCGGTGGCTGAGGGTCTACATGTCCTGGAATGACGTTAAACTCTATCTGATGGTGAGGTTCCAGTTTTGGAGGTTTGGGGAATGTGGAGCACCCCTTCATCACCATTGCTCCCTGGTCCACTCTGACCCGGAAGGGTAGTACCTGTTAGGGTCCCATCTATGGTTTAATAGAAAAATGTATTCTAAAAAAATTGTATTATCCATTAAGAATTGATTTATTTCAAAACTTTATCGGCATTAAAATGACCCACTGAGGTTGATATGCCGTAAAACAAAACAACCAAACCAAATCATTTCTCGAGTATATTCAATATTTTTATGTATGGAATGATATCGCCTGGAGTAGCATATTTATTTATCAAATGATACGCGAAAAAAGGTGGTAGGCGAAGATTTAATCACTGATATCTATTTTAGAAATATAGAAAATGTATTTTCTTTTGAAAAAAGCGAGATCTGATCGTAGTATTTGTGTGTACAGTTTTTTTTTTATTTTTTTAGTTAAGACAATACACGCAATTTCAATTTTAAACTAAAACAGAAATTAGTACTACTTGGATTATTCGGACTATTGTCCTCATCTGTAGTGTTATCTGTACAACATTTCGGCCGATGTGCCATCCGGCCTTTTTCAGGTATTTCTTGTCAAACTCGGGAGCCTTCTCGAACTCGGGAACATTTCTTTTCGAACTCGGGAACCTTCTTGTCGTAATCGGGAGCTATCATGGAGCTTTGAACCCAATCCTTTATTCAATCCATGGGGGTATCTTGTTCTCAGGAACCAGCCCGATTTTTGGAAGTTTTGTTTAATCAGGCTCACCGGCTTCAGATTGATAATGGTATCTGCTGTTTCTAAATTATCCCCCATCTGAATACTGAATAGTCATCGGTGTCTTAACTATGTCTAACAGCAGTATCAGATTGTTTATGGTACTGGCATTGGGTTAGTTGATTTATTGTTGGTTATTTGGTTATTTTGTTTAATGGCATATCAACCCTTGGGGGTCCTTATGGTAAACCCCAACCCCTTTTTATGCATATGGGTGTAGAAGGCNCTAGAAGCGGTGACTGGGGGTCCTATTGTCCTGGGAATGACGTTAAACTCTATCTGATGGTGAGGTTCCATTTTGAGATTTGGGTAATTGGAGCACCCCTTCATCACCATTGCTCCCTGTCCACTCTGACCCAGAGTGGTAGTACCTGTTAGGGTCCCAATCTATGGGTTAAATAGAAAAATGTATTTATAAAAAATTTATTATCCATTAAGAATTGATTTATTCAAAACTGTTTATCGGCATTAAATGACCCCTCGAGGTTGTATGCCGTAAAACAAAACAAACGAAACCAAACCAACCCTTGCGGGCAATTAATACCAAATCTTATTGTTTTTAGTATTATCTGCGTTATTCGAACTATTGTTTCTCTTCGTTGTTATCTGTATAACGTTTCGGCCGATATACGCTCCGGCTTTCTCAGTATTTCTTGTCGGACTCGGGAACCTTTTCGAACTCGGAACCTTCCTGTCGTAATCGGAACCTTCTTGTCTTAATCGGGAGCATCACGGAACTTGAACCTAACCCTTTATTCAGTCCATGGGGTATCCTTTCTCATTCCGCTAACCATAGCTGAAGGTAGAGGCGTTAAGCTATGTTTGATTATTATTCTCTAATACTGCTGCTCTAGACCAGTTTAAACTGCGATCCAGAGATAACTATCACTTAGAACTGCATTAACCCAACGCCTCTATCCACTTACGCTATGTGTTAATTGGACAAACCAAACGAACAAGCCTCGGTAAGTCAATCCTATATATCTCATCTTTCTGAGTGAGCCTTGCCTGCAAATCAAAAGAGTCAATTTAATAAATATGGATCTTTTAAAGTTCGAAAAGGTTCCGAGTCCGACAAGAAATACCTGAAGAAAGCCGAGCGTATATCGGCCGAAACGTTATCAATCGTAAGAAAATTCGGATGAATTACAAATTTTGTGTACAGAATCTTTTATTAAAATCAGTTAGTAAGCTGTCAAAAAAGGCCATTAAGGACCTTGACTAAATTGTGTCGCCCACCCACGGCCCAACGAGAGCTCCATTTGGGCAGGGTACTTACATCTCTGCAGAGGTGCAGTCGGTGTATTCTAAAGCCCCAGTCGACAGGTTTTACGAAGCTGTTGTAAAGACCCAATCCGCCTGCATGGCGTAGCGCAAAGCTGCACTATGCGCGGGGAATTCGAAAGTTTTAAATAATTAAAAGAAAGGCAGTGTGTTTCGATTTCTCTCTTTCGTTCATTTAGGCGTGTCCGGTAAAGTCATTCAACGGAGTGATACTAAATATACAAACCGGCTCGCCCGTTCATCGCATGGCCATTACATCAAGTAGTAGCAAGAGTCAATTCTCATAAGTAACAAGAAACATGGCAGGAGTCCAACTTAAGAGTCCCCCGGGATCCAATTGGCTGATTAACTGCTTTTGCGCACCCAGGAGGCTGTCGAGCGAGAGCAACGCCGGAATTGACGGCGAAAGAATATTCTGAGATTATTGTCTTTCTTAACTAACAAGAGCAACAGAGGTCACCCGGCAAGAGATTGGCATTGCCGAAAATGCGGTCAATAAAATGTCGTCAAGTAAAAGTCAAGATCCTGCTCATTTTGGCAAGTTAGAATTACCGAGCTTTGAGAGATTCCTGTCCAAGCATTAGGGGCCCATCATGCACGGCCAACAGGTGATCTCAAACCACTGCACATAAGTAAAGTTGGTGCATTGTACCACCCGGCCTCATGGACTGTTTAGCCACACAATCCTGTCCTCAAGCATTAGGAATCACCATGCACGGCCAACAGGTGATCTCATACCCTGTACAGGAGTAAAGTTGATGCATTCTACAGCCCCGGCTCATGGACCGTTTAGCCACCCAATCCTGTCCTCAAGCATTAGGGTCATCATACACGGCCAACAGGTGATCTCATACCCTGTACAGAAGTAAGTTGGTGCATTCTACAGTCCCAGCTCATGGACCGTTAGCCGCTACAATCCTGTCCTCAAGCATTAGGGGTCATCATGCACGGGCAACAAGGTGATCTCATACCTGTACAGAAGTAAAGTTGGTGGACTCTACAGCCCCGGTTTATGGACCGTTTAGCCACCACAATCCTGTCCTCAAGCATTAGGGGTCACCATTCACGGCCACAGGTGATCTCATACCCTGTACAGGAGTAAAGTTGGTGCATTCTAACAGTCCCAGCTCATGGACCGGTTAGCCGCTACAATCTGTCCTCAAGCATTAGGGGGTCTCATGCACGGGCAACAGGTGATCTCATACCCTGTACAGGAGTAAAGTTGGTGCATTCTACAGCTCCGGCTGATAGGACAGTGAGGTTTTATCAATTGAAGATACCGGTAAGTAGAAAAATCAGTCTACATAGACGTACATATAAATACTTTTCTTATCATTCCACATTAGTATCAGCGTTTATTGAAGCTTATAATGTAGTGTTTTGGGCGTTTAATTGGTTACGCCCTTTTAGTAGTAAGGTTAATATATTATATATATATATATATATATATAATTATTATATAGGTGTGTCATAAAAGTATCGAGATTGAAGCTGTATTTACCAAGATAGAAATGAACAAAGAATGGAACTTTATTTTTTTTCAGAATACAAGGTGTGTCAAAAGTACCGAGCTTGAAGCTGTATTTAGCAAGAGAGAAATGAACAATTAATGGAACGTTGATTTTTTCAGAATACAAGGTGTACCAAAAAGGACAAAATATCGATACTCATTTGACACATCTTTTATATATATATATATATATAATATATATTATATATATATATATATATATAGTTAAGAATTAATGGCAAAATAAATGATGAATGAAATAAAAATGAATGAAGATGAGTGGAAATAAATGAAAAATCCTTTCCAAGTGACCTCTCTCAAAAGTTTAAAAATAATAAAGATAAAGAAATAAAGGATATTATTCCACTCATCTCATTCATTTTTATTTCATACATTCATTCATTTTGCCATTAATTCTTAACTAATAATTTAGAAGCATACGCGAAAACTTATATGACACACACACACACACACACACACACAGATATATATATATATATATATATATTATATATATATTATATATTATATATATATATCAGAAAAGATGGAAATGAATCTGATGGTATATAAGAATATAATTTTTAAAAACCCAGGTGATCAGATGGATGATATTCTTATGAGCCGACGTTATAATATTTCGGTTTATTTAGCAAAGCATCATCAGGGCATTCATCTATACGAAAGAAAAAAAAACATTTAGAAAAAATCTTATTAACCACTGATGCAGATGTGAACACTAATTTTTTTTTATGTAGAGTCTTACCATTTTGCAGGAGATACAGTTAACATATTCTAAGTCATAATTTTGGAGAAACGATTATGTCTTTTTCAGATTGTACAGAAGTAAAGTTGGTGCATACTACAGCCACTACAATCCTGCCCCCAAGCGTTAGGGCTCATCATGCACGGCCAACAGGTGATCTCAAACCCTGCACATAAGTAAAGTTGGTGCATTGTACAACCCCGGCTCATGGACTGTTTAGCCACCACAATCCTGTCCTCAAGCATTAGAGGTCATCATGCACGGTCAACAGGTGATCTCATACCCTGGCTATAAAACTGAAGACATTAGCTTGAACAGATATGATCATTGTTTGTTAGAAATACGCCTGTTCAATTAAAAGGCGATTGGCGGTGTCTTTAGTTATGTTAGGGCTGGTTCATTGGAGGGTTTCGTTTCTTTCAGCATAATGCCACCGCGCCAGCTTAACCTTAATGGGGACGATACCTCACCAATGCGCCAACCATCTCTCTACGCTTGCAGCTAAACTGGATTACATCTCGATGTCGACCTTGTTTCCTGTGCACTTTTAAGAATGCTTCATAACGATATGGTTCAGTCTTTATATTTATTTGTCTGTTTAGAATTTTAATAGTTTCACGATTTCCTTATTTTAGTATTTGCAACTAATAATCTTTACTTTAGTTATCAAGTAACAAATATTATTTCTCTGAATTATTGAGATGAGGTTTAGTATTAGTATTATTTGTATTATTTGGACTATTAATCAAAAAGGCTAGATGAGATGAAAAAAAACAAACAATATGAGTCTAGGTAAAAAAAATCATACATAAGTGAATAGGTAGATATTCCAGGCAAAAACAATACATTAGGTTTCCAAAATTCACACAGGGTTCTCCAATTGGACACATAGCCTAGTGGATAAAAGAGTTAGCTTAAGACAGTTCTAAGTGACAGTTATCTCTAGACTGCAGGTTCAATCCTGTTCAGGGGCAGCAGTAACATAGAATGGCTCCCGATTATGACTAGAAGATTCCTGAGTCCTAGATGGTTCCCGAGTCCGACAAGAAATACCCGAAGAAGGCCAAAATGTTGTACAGATAACAATGAAGATGAGGACAATAGTCCGAATGATACAAATAATACTGACAAATATTGAAATACATTTTAACTTTTGTATATTAGTCTACATAAGGCACGTGGTCTAATGGTTAGAGTCGTGGGAAATGGACTCGTCGAACCGAGTTCAATTCCTGGACGAAGCTGTTTGAATCTTACGTTGCGCTAATACCCTTTGGAAATGTATGAATCCAATAATCCCCCCAGTTATGGGTAAATAGCAGGGCAGAATGGGCTCTTTAACCATGGCTAGGTAACCAGTCTAGGAGAAGGAAAACTCTGAATTCAAACCTGCTGAACTCCGCTAAAGAAATTGACCTTGTGTCACATCCTGCTTGGTAAATATATATGAGAATATAAATGTAATTCAAGGAAAACTAGAATAAAATCAAAACAGTTTAAAAGCCAATAATCCTATTTTCAAGTTAATAAAATAAGTAACACGGATTTGATGGAAATAAAGTTGATACAAGATAAATTATTTTACTTATATTTTCAAACACTAAAATGAATATATGAACCTTCTTCCCTTCCTTTCTTCCTTCCTTCTTTCTTTCTTTCTTCTTTACACATATTTTCTTATTATTTTAGTCTCCTTCCTTCAATCCATCCTTCCTTTCTTTCTTTCTTTCTTTCTTTCTTCCTTTCTTTCTTTTTACCTTACAACTATTTTATCCCGAAATCTTTATAAGATTTAATTCCATTGACAAATTCTTTGTTCTTTACGAAAAATGAATTCTCATTTTTTTTAATCATTTTATAAAATTTCTTTGTATATAAAGTGTATGCAAGTGAAGATATTTGTCAAATCTTATTTTGCACTGTGTAACCTAATAAGTTGAATGGGAAAATTTTAGGGGAAAAATTTCAATTTCAAAACGCTATCCAAAACCAATTAATTATGAGACTTTATAAAAAAAGGCCTTTAAAATAAATGTATTTAGAATAAATGCCGAAATTTTGACAGCAATTTCCATTACAAATTCTGTTTATTTATGTGATTAAAGGGACGGTTTAGCTCAGTTGGTAGAGCGTTCGATTATGGATCACAAGGTTCCTGGTTCGATACCGGCTCTCGCCAACTCAGCGTATGAGTAGCATAGGGATCTGGGCGGTAAAGTGAGAAGTTGATGGTAAGTGTGGCGCTCTACCTCAGACGCTAAAATAATCTCCATGGTCTAGCGCTAGTGAAAAGAGGATAGACTCCCCCGCTTTCTGGCTGATACCGACAATAGGCCGCCCCGACGTCTTTTTTTACACTGACCATAATTTAAATAACTTCAGTGTATTATTTGAAGGAAAAGGATTGTGCCTTGCATAAGATTGTGTTTATATGATTGTTTGTTTGTTTGAGTTTATGGCACGTCAACCACTCGTGGGTTATCTATTATCGAATTCTGTCTTTTTCGAGCAATTATATGATTTAATGGCCGGTTTTGCTCAGTTGATAGAGCGCCCGTCTAGGAATCGCAAGGTTCTTAGTTCGATACCAGTCCCCGCCAACTCAACGCAGGAGTAGCACAGATGGGATAATCTGGTCTCTACGGTAAAATCGAAAGCTGACGGTAGATGTGCCGCTCCACCCCAGGAAAAAAACAATCTCCCTGGTCTAGTGCTAGCGAAAATGGGATAGACTCCCTCGCTGTTTGGCTGATACCGACAATAGGCCACTCCGCTAATTGTACTTACTTTATCATTTGAAGAAAAAGGATTATGTCTTTCCTGAGATTGTTTGTTTGTTAGTTTAGTTGGTTAAGTTTACGGCACGTCAACTACTCTTGGGTTATCTAATATCGAATTTTGTCTTTTTTCAACCAAATATATATATTTACCAAACCTTCCGCACGAGCAGGATGCGACACAAGGTCAATTTCTTGAGCGGAGTTTTACAGGTTTTGAATTCAGAATTTTCCTTAGACAAGGTTACCTAGCCATGATTAAAGAGCCCAGTCTGCCTTGCTATTTGCCCATAGCTGGAGGGAGAATTGGATTCACAACTTTCACTATGTGAAATGCCAACAGCTTCGTCCAGGAATTGAACTCGGGTCGACGAGTCCATTTCCTACGACTCTAACCATTAGACCACGCGCCTCCATAACCAAATATATGATTTCAATTAACATATTATTATTATTATCTCCTTTTGAGTTTTCACATTAGCATTAGCTAATGGTCTTTCACTAGAGTCTGGGTGACAGCAAGTCTCCTCAGGTCTCCAGGACTCTTCTGAGTATTCTGTCAGATTGTGGCAGTGCAGTGTTCTGAATGGTTTCAATCTTTCCTTTGATATCCAAACTTTCCAAACCCTTTTCTAATCCTTTTATTATTATTATTATTATTATTATTATTATTATTATTATTATTATTATTATTATTTGCTGTCCATCGTATCCGAGGATAACACCACGCGAATCCTTTTCCTCCAATTTATTCGGTCGCGTCTTGCCAACTGCCTATGGTGATGCTAAAGTACTTCAGGTTTCTTTTGATGTCTTTGTACCTGAGCTTTGGTCTACCGATTCTACGTGATACCTTTCTCTGCTGCAAGTTACTCTATGTCTAGTGCATATGTAGTTGAATGTACTGAATACTGTATGATCCAATATGCAACAGACTATAACCATTACAATACGCGCTTCCAATTAGTAAGCAATTATAGCTTCAAGTAACTATGTCGGTAGGTGGGTTGGCTGGTTGGCTGGTTGGATTTTACGGCATTGAGTTGTTTTTATGCCGGATACATATTGTTTTGTTTATTGTTATTGGGTATTCACTTTTTTCAAACCCCAATTTTTTAAACACGTTTTTAATACTCATTTCTTTATCTATTTAACCCACCAACGGATCCTAACAAACCATTTGGGGGCGCGTGGTATATATATATATATATATATATATATTATGAAGAAAAAATGAAAGATCCGACAATATGTAATATAATGAAAATTGAAAAAACTCAAGTTTCCTTAACGATGTTTAATAAGCCTACGCTGCAGTGTTTCGGTCTGATTAACAAAACTTCATCAGGTCTTTCGTAGGTTAAGAAAAAATAAATTATTAATGAAAACAAAAACAGAGGCTCGCAGACTTTTGTTTTAATTAATAATCTATTTTTTACTTAAACCAACGAAATCCCTGATGAAGTTTTGTTAAACAGACGGAAACACTGCAGCGTAGGCTTATTAAAAATCATTCGTTAAAGAAACTTGTGTTTTTCAATTTTAATATATATATAATATATATATATATATATATATATATTATGTGTGTGTGTGTGTGTGTGTGTGTGTGTGTGTGTTGTGTGTGTGTGACCAGTTTTGTCAGATAGGGATCATACACTTGTGTGATAGCTATCTGAGGTAAATGGTCGCTTTTATAAAGTATCAGCTGAAATAAATTTGTAATAGCCAAACGACTGTTTTGTTGACTTTTCTCACTTATACGAAAATGTAAACAGTACACTGTATGAAATTAATTATCATATATCTTTAGATGTGCATATGTACATATATATAAGATATATACATACATATATATATATATATATATATATATAACATAAATACATATATATAAGATATATACATATATATATAATATATACACATATGTATAATATAAAAATATATATATATATAACATATATACATACATATATATTACATATATACATATATATAAGATATATACATATATATATATAACATATATACATATATATAACATATATACATATATTTAAGATATATACATACATATATATAACATATATACATACATATATATATATAAGATATATACACATATATATAAGATATATACATACACATATATATAACATATATACATATACATATAGCATATACATATACATAATATATATATAACATATATACATATACATATAAATAATATATATATACATATACATAATATAACATATGCATACACACACACACACACAAGGATCTCTTACACATATGTAACATATATACATATATATAAGATATATATATATATAAACATATATATACATATATAACATAATATAACATATATATAAGATATATACATACACATATATCATATATATATAGCATATACATATACGTAATATATATATAACATATATACATATACATATACATAATATATATACATACATATACATAATATGTACATACAACATATGCATACATACATAATATATATATATATATATATATATATATATATATATATATATATATATATATATATATATTCGTGCGTGCGTCTAGAATTAGTTTATTACGAGTAGTAATTTTACATCGTAAATATCAGTGTCCGACAAGAAATACCTGAAGAAGGCCGGATGGCATATCGACCGAAACGTTGTACAAATAACAATGAAGATGGGGACAATAGTCCGAATAACGCAGATAATTCTAATAAAGAAATGAGTATGAAAAATGTGTTTAAACAATTTAGTTTGAAAAATAAGTAACATATATACACACATATATAAGATATATACATACACACATATATATATAACATATACATATATATATATATATATATATATATAGCATATACATATACATAATATATATATATATAACATATATACATATACATATACATAAATATATATACATACATAATATGTACATATAACATATACATACATACAGGATATATATATATATATATATGTGTGTGTGTGTGTGTGTGTGTGTGCGTGCGTGCGTCTAGAATTAGTTTATTATTAGTTTATAACATAAATATATTTATAAGATATATACATATATATAACATATATACACATATGTATAATATATATAAATATATATATAACATATATACATACATATATATTACATATATACATATATGTAACATATATACATATATATAACATATATACACACATATATATAACATATATGCATATATATAATAAGATAGATATATAAATATATATATATATATATATACCATATATACACATATATATTAGATATATACATACACATATATACACATATATTAATATATAAATACACACACACATATATATATATATATATATCATATACATATACATATATAATATATAACATTTAACATATACATATCATAATATATATACATACATATACATAATATATACATATAACATATGCATACACACACACACCACACACACACACACACATATATATATATATATATATATATATATATATATATATATATGTATATATATATATATATATATATATATATATATATATATATATATATGGTTCGTGCGTGCGTGCGTGCGTCTAGAATTAGTTTATTACGAGTAGTAATTTTACGTCGTAAATATCAGTGTCTGGAATCTCCAACTAAAATATGATTCGAACTGATAGAGTAAAGGTCTATTACCCAATTAGTCATCAACACTAGCGCTGTTAAATGCGTATGTCGTAAAACGTTATATTTAGGTACTTTTGTTTGTTACATCATTATTTCTTACCAAATATAAACTACCCAGTAAAACCATCACTTTCTCTGTCTACAGATATAGCCGACCCAATACAAGACTAATTCGGTTCCGGCACGATGGGATTTTCACTTTACCATGCCAGTGCCCATCGTCTTACAGACGATGTACAATCTCTTGTTTAATGAGTTGTTCTCGCCGTATTCTTGACATTATGTCTATACAATGACCCCACATATCAAATTAAATCAGCGAAAAGGTCATCATTTACTAACCTTAGCTAAGTTTGGCACAAGGCCATATGTATGGGGGCTTAAGGTCAAATCATGCTAAAAGCTAGAACTGTTCTTTTCTTTTTTTTTAATTTTATTCTCCAGATGTCAGTTTTGATTTTTTTAAATTTTTGTATAGAATAAGTAATGTGCACCTTCCAGATTCTGTAGACCATCAAACACACCGGCCTTGATTTTTTTGATTTGGTAGGCCAGGAAATACCAAAATGTCTATACAATGACCCCACATATCAAATTAAATCAGCGAAAAGGTCATCATTAGCTAAGTTTGGCACAAGGCCATATGTTTAGGGGCTTAAGGTCAAATCATGCTAAAAGCTAGAACTGTTCTTTTCTTTTGTTTAAAATTTTATTCCCCAGATGTCAGTTCTAATTTTTTTTTAATTTTTTGTATAGAATAAATTATGTGCACTTTCTAGATTCTGTAGACCATCAAACACACCGGCCTTGATTTTTTTCATTTGGTAGGCCAGGAAATGCCAAAATGTCTATACAATGACCCCACATATCAAATTAAATCAGCGAAAAGGTCACCATTTACTAACCTTAGCTAAGTTTGGCACAAGGCCATATGTATGGGGCTTTAAGGTCAAATCATGCTAAAAGCTAGAACTGTTCTTTTCTTTTTTTTTTAATTTTATTCTCCAGATGTCAGTTTTTGATTTTTTTAAATTTTTTGTATAGAATAAATTATGTGCACTTTCTAGATTCTGTAGACCATCAAAACACACCGGCCTTGATTTTTTTCATTTGGTAGGCCAGGAAATGCCAAAATGTCTATACAATGACCCCACATATCAAATTAAATCAGCGAAAAGTCATCATTAGCTAAAGTTTGGCACAAGGCCATATGTTTAGGGGCTTAAGGTCAAATCATGCTAAAAGCTAGAACTGGTCTTTTCTTTTTTTTAAATTTTATTCTCCAGATGTCAGTTTTGATTTTTTTAAATTTTTTGTATAGAATAAATTATGTGCACTTTCTAGATTCTGTAGACCATCAAACACACCGGCCTTGATTTTTTTCATTTGGTAGGCCAGGAAATGCCAAAATGTCTATACAATGACCCCACATATCAAATTAAATCAGCGAAAAGTTCATCATTTACTAACCTTAGCTAAGTTTGGCACAAGGCCATATGTATGGGGGCTTAAGGTCAAATCCTGCTAAAAGCTAGAACTGTTCTTTTCTTTTTTTTTAAATTTTATTCTCCAGATGTCAGTTTTGATTTTTTAAATTTTTTTTATATAGAATAAGTAAATGTGCACCTTCCAGATTCTGTAGACCATCAAACACACCGGCCTTGATTTTTTTCCTTTGGTAGGCCAGGAAATGCCAAAATGTCTATACAATGACCTCACATATCAAATTAAATCAGCGAAAAGGTCATCATTTACTAACCTTAGCTAAGTTTGGCACAAGGCCATATGTATGGGGGTTATCAATGTGTATGCAAGATTTCGAATCTTAGTGACTTCCCATTTTGGGGTTATACGTCAACACGTACATACCATACTTCCTTATATATATATATATATATATATATATATATATATATATAGATAGATAGATAATGAAAGTAAACAAACAGGTTTTTTATAGTTTGTTTGAGATGGCGATAGCCGACAATTTATTGAAATTCATGCCGAAATTTACATACAGAGATCGACTTTTTCTCGATTATTTTACGCCTTTACATTTAAACAGACATGCTCGCCTAATTTATTAATTATCAACTAATTACATTTCAATTAGGTAGGACTTCAATTAAGCACTTATTCTCCCAAATTGTCGGCTATCGCATAAAAACCTCACCTAGTGTAATATTTAGCAAGCTAGTCTTGCAGACCATTATTAGTGAGTTCTATTCTCACTTAAGGTTTTATACTTCTGGCCTTGTGCCACATCTAAGCTTAGTAAATAACTATATAGTTTCAACTGTTCCTATGTAACACCAATCATCTAAAAGCAACTGAAAACTACTTAGACATTGCTAGAAAGAAAAGGTGATGATGATACCAATTGTAATTAGAACTCCCAAAAAAACTTAAAAGACTCTTGGAACACACTGTCATTCAGATTTCAGTGGAAAACGTCTTTTCGGTCAGTAAAATACGTTTACTTCTATATACGGAGTTAAGTGAGAGAGAGGATTTCTGTGATTGTACTGAGCAATCATGTCTTGTAACCAGAAGTTTTGGTGCCAATATTAGATGGAAGCATTCTGACCAGCTCCCAGGGCAGTCGGCCGGAAATTACCTATGAGAGTATTCATTAAAACAGAAGATACTAGATATCCTCAAATTCCCTCTCTCAAATTGGACCCTCTATTTAAGGAAGGCGCTTATATAGAGTTTGTCATTGTTTTGTTGAATAGAATAGAATAAATGTTATACTAACGCGATACACCAATTAAAATATATATACGCCTGGTAGCTGACAGTTTTGTGCCCATGTGATTTTCAAACCAAAGAATTCCATAAGTTGTCAATTACTAAGCGCAGTTTCAACGATGGTTGGTGACGGTTTCTCGCCTATGCAAACATGTCTACGTTATCGTTATATAATCTATAATTTTTATCGTTATAAAATTGGTGTAAGAAAGGCAAAAATACTAATGCTAAACAATTATAGCTTCAAGTAATTATAGCTTCGTAATGAAATAAAAGATAATAATTCTACTTACCCAATACATCATAAACATGCTTTTCCCACGGAAATGTCGCTAACCCTTTCAAAGACCATGATGCCAGGTAAACATTCAGGTGTGTACTCCCGTTCACATTAAGGGCCGTCTTGTATTCGTCCATACTTAGGTAAATTCTGAAAGAAAGAAAAACATTTTTAAGAACAATATTTTACAAGTAAAAAACCATTGATCCTTGATATACGATATTAGATGACCTATATATAGGAGAGGAGAGTAGCTTAGACAACAAAGAGGGCCAGAAAGAGGAAGAAAAGACAGCAGCCCCAGAAAACATCACAGTTTGTGTGCATTCAGCGCACCAAAGACTGTCACTAAAGAATTGGCCAGCAGAGTCACTTGCGCAGATGCAGATAATCTTTTTTTGGACACTACGCCATCGTCCTTCGGGGACGGAAAGAAGCCAACAATAAGAATAGTATTTTGATTTCAGTAAAGAAACTAAAATGCCACTAAACTAAACCACCCTGTCGGCTAGGGCGTTAGAATGCACCGACTGCACCTCTGCAGAGGGGTAAGACTCCCCCAATGGGGCCACCTGATGCTTAAGGATAGAGCCCAGGTGAATGAGCAGTTCATGACATGCAATACTCCACTTTGGCCCTATCTTGGGCTAGACGGGCGGTCGGAGAGGCCCCCTCCGATCAATCGGCTGGTCACGTCAAGCCCTAGCACCTATATGATTTTCCCAACCCTATTGCCCTTATGGCAAGCACCAACCCCTTTTTATCATATGGGTGCTAGAAGGCGGTAGCTGCGGGTCTACATGTCCTGGGAATGACGTTAAACTCTATCTGATGGTGAGGTTCCAGTTTTGGAGGTTTGGAGAATGTGGAGCACCCCTTCATCACCATTGTTCCCTGGTCCACTCTGACCCGGAGTGGTAGTACCTGTTAGGGTCCCATCTATGGGTTAATAGAAAAATGAATTTATAAAAAAATTGTATTATCCATTAAGAATTGATTTATTTTAAAACTTTATCGGCATTAAATGACCCACTGAGGTTGATATGCCGTAAAACAAAACAAACCAAACCAAACCAAACTAAACTAAAAAAGAACTATTTACTTGATGTTGTTTAGATTTGGTACACGATGAGCCACACTCGGAGGATTGCAATTCAGTAATAATAATCTACTAGCAGGACTTGCGGATATATCAGAGTATGATAACTTAATTATTTCGACGTTTCACATGCTTACTTAACGGCTATTTCTAAATAGTTCGCTATGCAAATGGTATAATAATTTTGATTTAAATATTTCTAACTCTTTTTTTCTTTCTTTCCTTCTTTTCATCTTTTCATTATGCTCTGTGTAGCATGTCCATGTTCTTCCCTTTCTTTCATTATAATAAAAACGGAATGTTCCATTATTTAGTTGAGGTGACATTAAAATTTTGTGTCATTAAACTAAGTAGGAAAAAATAATTTAGCACACAACCCTCGATTCACTCAGCGTTAGTATTATATATATATATATATATATATAATATATATATATATATTATATATTATATTATAGTGTTGTTATGGGTCCAACGGGAGAAAATTAGACATTCTATAAAAAAAGAAGGTTTGCAAAAAGGGTTATATTTTTTTAAAATTTATTATTAACTTACCTATGAGACACGTGTTTCAGATCTGTTATCTGTTATCTTCTTCAGGTAAGTCGCACGCAAGGATTGAGAAAAATAACGTAGCATTCAACCGTTATTACTCAACCATTATAAACAAAAAGTAAGTTACAAAAACACACACAACCTATCAAATATCAGAAATCACACATATACATATTCTGCCAAAATATGGTTATTCAATGCCTGAAAAAGATAACAGATCTGAAACACGTGTCGCATATGTAAGTTAATAACAATTGAAAAAAAACATAATCCTTTTTGCAAACCTTCTGTCTTATAGAATATATATATATATATATATATATATATATATATATATATATATATATATATATAAAGAACGAAGTTTCTACTTCGAAATCGATAAGACAAAAATAACATATTTTTGTTTTTATTTTTATACGCATTGTAATTGCTTTCAAATCATTAAATATATTATAATATATATATATATATATATTGTATTTTTTTTTCTTTTTTTGAAGGCAAAATAATGCAGATTCATGTTGAAAAACATATTTATTGAAGCATGTTTTTCAACATGAATCTGCATTATTTTGCCTTCAAAAAAAAAATACATCGTATTATAAATAATGCTTCTATTTTTAATTATAAAAGCGAGCTAAAAAAATTTTTATATATATTGTTACATTTATAAATAGAGAGTACTCAATATCAATGATAGAGCGTATATATATATATATATATATATATATTATATATATATATATGTTAGGATTGCATAGACATCGATTCTTTGGCTCTTGGTGACTGTCAGTTTCTCGCCTATGGGATTCTCAAACTAGTCTCAGGATCGCATACGTAGGAAACTGAGTTACCAAGCGCCATTTATTCGATGTCAATGCTAGCCAAATAAAATAAGGGCTTTAATCAACATCACCCCATATTGATACACTATATATATACTTCCTGGTTTTTAAGAGAGATCTGCTCTCAAGCATACGTATCGTCTTATAGACTAGAAATATCGCGTGATGCATTATTTACACAAGGAAGACATAAAAGTTTTTTTTTCAGAATATCTCCGACCCTATTGCATGCATATACCGTGCTTAGGCCAACATTGGCATTGTGCTTCTGGGTGTTGCCATTTCATTTTCCGTCAATGTATATGTTAATTCATACATACAAAATCTGTTCAAAAGGTATCGAGACCAAAGCGGTTTTGACGAAGACAGAAATGAGCAATCAATGAAACGTTAAGTCAAACATTTTTGGAGGCGCGTGGTGTAGTGGTTGCCGTCGTAGAAAGTGGACACGGCGAGACGAGTTCAAATCCTGGACGAGGCTGTTTAAATTTCACATAGAGTCAATACATTTGCAAAAGGTATGAATCCAACTATTCTCACTCTAGCTTTGGATAAATAGCAGGGCAGACTGGGTTCTTTAACCTTGGTTAGCGAGACGAGTTTTTAAAAAAAACGGACGAATTTTGAATAGAATGCTTTATTTGAAAGTTATGTATATATATATATATATATATATATATATGTATACTGCGGCAGCATTTTTTCTTTTAGACATGTTCTGTTAAACGCCACAGACAATTCAAGTCTGAGGAGTTTACGACGACCACATTATCCCGCCGTTTAACAATGCACTTATCTGACACCAGCTCCATTAGTCAACACTTAAAGGCACATTCATGCTCCCCCCTCAACCTACAGAAAAACTTTAACAGAAAACACACTCACACTCCATAAAGAAAAAAACAAACAAAACTGCAAATAATGGAAGCACTCTATATCAAATTAAAAAGACCTACCTTAAACAAAATAAACTTTCAAACCAGTAAACACGTCCTCAATGCTTATAAAAAATCCCACTCTAACCATTCCCCCTCCCTTCCTCACAATTTTGTATCCCCCTCAAAAAACCCATTAATCCATTGTTTCGTACTAACTACCACCACCACTCTTAAGCTACTACTCGTTCTTCTATAAAAACGAGGCACTTGAAAACTTAACATCGTTTCCCCACCTGATGATGGCTGATAAACCAGCCGAAAGCGCTCGAAAAAAACAAGGATTTGGTGGACTATTACAACTTCTCCACCCAAACACGAAAAAGATCGCTAGCAAAATTGAAAGGACCATAAAAAAACTCCTCAGACTTGAATTGTCTGTGGCGTTTAACAGAACATATATATATATATATATATATATATATTTGAATTTGGGGGGGGTGCATTTATTACAAAATTTAGGTATTTTAACAATTGCGAAAAAAAGATTGTCATAACTTGTTAAAAGAGAGTTAAAAGAATGAACAAGTCTATGAATGTTTTTTTTAAGAAAAGATAATTTACGCTATTTGTTTATTTTTAAATTCAATCAAATTTTCAAAAAGTGTCAGTCTTACTATGTGAATTTTAGTGAAAATTTTTATTTCTATATATTGGCGCCGCCTCATTTTTAACCAAAGAGTATTGAAATATAATAACTCTCGTACTTTTTAGGAACACGGTTATCTATCTATCTATCTATCTATCTATCTATCTATACATATATAAAGGGCAGTTGTGTGTATGTGTATGTCCGGAGGAAACTTCAAAAATAAAATAATTAATGACAATATATATATATATATATATATATATATATATATATATATATATTTATATATATAAGTAAAGAAATACAAAAGACTTAGAGATTTAGCTTATAGTCTATTTCAGGTAGCTTAGAAATAGACTATAAAGCTAAATCTCTAAGTCTTTTGTTATTTCTTTACTTATATATTTGCTCTATGACTCTAACATTAAGAGCACACATTGACCTCTCAAAATGCGACAGGTTTTTAAATAAAACTCTTGTGTCGTAAGGAAGATTTCTTCTCTGGACTTTGGATTATATATATATATATATATATATATATATATATATATATATATATATATATATATATATATATATATATATATATATAGGAATAGATCAAACCAGGAACAGAGCAACGGTTAAATATATAAAAATTCTGATTCTTGCTCCGTTTTTCTTGTTTTTGTTCTTTTTTCCAATGCTTCAAAAGACCAAACAAACAACGTTCACAAGAACATAACATACATAATCATATATATATATATTATATATATATATATATATATATTATATATATATGAGTAAGAAAAGGTGGAATGAAAACATCACACAATGCTGTTAAAGAAGAAAACAATTCATAATATAATCATAGCTGATATTGATCAATATTTCGATTTTACAAAAATCATCATCAGAGCTCATTCACTCCCGTAGTTGTTTGGGTCGGAGAGGAATGTCAAATCAGTTTACAAAACAAAAAACCTTAATACTGCAAAAAACGAAAGACGTTACAATATTCACCAACGTGGGCATTGAATATTGTAACGTCTTTCGTTTTTTGCAGTATTAAGGTTTTTTGTTTTGTAAACTCATTTTGACTTTCCTCTCCGACCCAAACAACTACGGGAGTGAATGAGCTCTGATGATGATTTTTGTAAAATCGAAATATTGATCAATATCAGCTATGATTATATTATAAATTGTTTTCTTCTTTAACAGCATTGTGTGATGTTTTCATTCCACCTTTTCTTACTCATATTGTCGGATTCATTTCCTTTCTTTTAATATATATATATATATACATTCACTATCACCAGGCCTTGGTTTTAGAGCAAAAATAATGAAGATTTTGTTTATATTTGGGAAGATATTTAAAAATTAAAATTTGTATAGTAACAGCAGGTAAATGTTGATTGATTGAATTAATCGCCTCATCTAAATTGTTGTTTTTTTTTAATTGTAAATTATTGAATCAAAATTTCTTAGCATATTGTTATATATTTACGTGGGGATTTTATGGGGCATCAAGTGAGGATCTATCTTGTAATAAGTAATAATGGATCTGCGAGACTAACTTTTAAAAAATCCCCCCTCTACCCAGCCGACGCCGGGTAGCTAGGTTTATCTAGTACATATATAAAGGGCAGTTGTGTGTATGTTTATGTTTATGTCTGGAGGAAACTTCGAAAATAAAACAATTAACGACAAAGTAAGTATATATATACACACATTAAATATCACCAGAGCTTGGTTTTTGAGCAAAAATAATAAAGATGTGATTTATATTCGTGAAGATAATTAAAAAATAAAATTTAACTGATAATAACATGGATTTTTTTTGCGCTTAATATTTTAGATAGTAGACATTAACGTTTCTTTGCAGAGTGGCTGGAGCAATGCAAGGTCTTTTTTACGTAGGGATTTTAATTGGGTATTTTACGATGATCCAACTCACGATTCAGTAATAATGGATCTGCATGACTAACTTTAAAAAAACTCTCTACTCAGGCGATGCCGGGTAGCCGCTTCTAGTACATATATAAAAGGCAGTTGTATGCATATGTATGTCCGGAGGAAACTTCGAAAATAAAACAATCAACGACAAGGTAAATATACATACACATTAAATATCACCAGGGCTTGGATTTTG
>CM042166.1:53893193-53918193 GCA_023376005.1 Doryteuthis pealeii
TATATTATATATATATATATATATTATATATATATATATATATATATATACGTTAAGAGTAAGGAAATGAATCCGACGGTATATGTATAGATAAAAGGGTATGAAAACACACAATATGTTAAAATGAATGATACAAAATATTTTCATTTTAACAGTATTGTGTGTCTTCATACCAATTTTATATATATATATATATATATATATATATATATATATATATATATATGTTGAATTTTTAAATATAAAGGTTTTTTATAAGCAACTACCCAGGTTTCAGGTTATTTCACCATCGTCAGGCTGCTCAATTCATATCAATTCACTTATTAGGTAATACAGGAATTAATTAGTTCGTCATTGAATAACCATTTAAGTAATCCTACCTGTGATATCACAGAGTTGCTAGTTCATATCAGTTCGCGTATTAGATAATACAGGAAACATTAGTTCGTATCGCCGAGTATGAATTTCATCAAAAAAAGAATTGGAAAAAAATAAGATAAATATTGAAGAACGTACGATTCTTCAATATCCTTTTCAATCTCTCCATAAACTGTCTATAAAGTTGTCATGGCAACGTAATCAGGAACACCGACCGTTATAAAACAAAGAAAGTAAAGAAAAGGGTCACATACTTTTGTAACTCGATTATCAAAATTAACAGAGAAATAATAGGAAGAAATACAACGAGTATAAAGGATAGAGGAAAAAAGTTTACTAAGTAAAGATACAAGGTGAAGAGAGTAATTAGTAATTGCTAGCTTGAATTAAAGCCTGTGGTATCTCGTTTTTATTTCTTCCGAGCTTTCATCCGAGACTATTCACAAAGAAAAACAGACGACCCCATGCTCATTATTTATCTATATATCTTCTTATTATAATAGAGATTGTGTGTTTTTCTGTCTGTAACCGAAACTATATTACTACTCAAGTCACAATTCCCTTAATTATTTACGTCAAATTCTCCATGATTTAATTCTTTTAAACCTTCAGTTATTAATAAAATTGTTTTACATTATCAATACTGTTGACCATATCTACGTAGTAATAACATGCAATTGTATTTATATATACAACAAAATAGCGGTTTACAGTTTGAACTAGAAGGCTAATTTGCATATTGATATTTAAAATTTTATTTTAATAAATATGTGCTTGGTATTATTGATTTCTAATTGTTTGGTTTTATCTTAAGAAAATATAAACAAAAATCTCGTGGATAAATCTTAAAAGAAATTTATTTACAAGAAGAAATAACTGTAATATTATCCTTTACTTCCTATTTTAACTAAATAGTTAAATTAGGAACATTTACCAATGAAAGAGGGAGTAATGGAAAATGATGGAATAGTTAGTTTCAAAGTTGTTCTATTTTTCGATTATACCCCCTCTGTTGCAGATCTTTTTATCTGCATTCTTAGTCAGTTTCATTAGCCTTTCTAATTTAATATGATATTTTATTATATCAAAACTTAAATACTTGCACCCGGAGGGTGCATATATTTGCTAGTATATATAAAGGGCAGCTGTGTGAATCTGTATGACCGGAGTAATCTTCGAAAATAAAACAATTAACAACAAATATATATACACATTAAATACCACCAGCGCTTGGTTTTCGAGCAAAAATAATGAAAGTTTGATTTATATTCAGGAAGATAATTAATAAAAATTAAATTTAGATGATAACAGCATCGATTGTTTAGTTAGTATTTTTTTTTTTTGCATTAAATATTTCAAATAGTAGACATTGATTTTTCTTCTCAGAGTGGTTGGATCAACGCAAGGTTCTTTTTTACATGGGGATTTTAATGGGGCATACTACCAGTACCCAACTTGCGATTCAATACTAATAGATCTGTGGGACTAACCTTTTTTGCTTCCCCTCTACCCAAGCGACTCTGAGTAGCCACTTCGAGCGTACTTTATGACACACACACAGCAAGTTCATATCAATTCACTTATTAGGTAATACAGGAATGAATTAGTTCATCATTAAATACCCATTAAAGTAATCCTACCTGTGATATCACAGAGTTGCCAGTTCATATCAGTTCACGTATTAGATAATACAGGAAAAATTAGTTCATGATTAAATAATCATTACTGTAATCCTCCGTGTGATATCACATATCAGAGTTACATACACAGCAAGTCCATATCAATTCACGATATAATTGCTATAAGGTTATGCACTCAGCCTTGTAAACGTAAGTTTGCGGCTGAAAACAGAGCCAAGGTCGCACGTTGGGAGGCGACACTGTAAACAAAGATGTTTATAGTTAAAAAGGAAAAACTGGCTAAGCGGGCGTCTCTATCAGACAGGTTCATCATCGCGCCAATTGCCGCCGAGACTTCCGGGGTTAGCAGTCAACATCCCCACCCATTTTCCTTCAGAAGATTGGCAGAAAGGTTTCTCGCCTAAAAAAAAGTGAGCATTCGTAAGGTGAAGTGGTTCTGGGTGCAGCACATCTTGCTGGCCATAGAATGTTGTAGCACGTTTTGCCATCCAACCAGCAGGAAGGAAACATTCATAAAAATAAAATAGAAAGAAACAGAAATACACGTTGTTGTTTGTTTTGTTTTTTTTTTGGGGGGGGGGGTTGAAGGAGGGGTTTGGTTTGGTTTGGTTTGTTTTACGGCATATCAACCTCAGTGGGTCATTTAATGCCGATAAAGTTTTCGAAATAAATCAATTCTTAAATGGATAATACAATTTTTTTTTATAAATACATTTTTCTATTTAACCCATAGATGGGACCCTAACAGGTACTACCACTCCGGGTCAGAGTGGACCAGGGAGCAATGGTGATGAAGGGGTGCTCCACATTCCCCAAACCTCCAAAACTGAAACCTCACCATCAGATAGAGTTTAACGTCATTCCCAGGACATGTAGACCCGCAGCCACCGCCTTCTAGCACCCATATAATAAAAAGGGGTTGGGGCTTGCCATAAAGGCAATAGGGTTGGAAAAATCATATAGGTGCTAGGGCTTGACGTGACCAGCCGATTGATCGGAGGGGCCTCTCCGACCGCCCGTCTAGCCCAAGATAGAGCCAAAGTGGAGTATTGCAAGTCATGAACTGCTCATCCACCTGGGCTCTATCGTTAAGCATCACGGTTCGCCACCCACGGCCAACAGGTGGCCCCATTGGGGGAGTTTTACCCCTCTGCAGAGGCGCAGTCGGTGCATTCTAACGCCCCAGCCGACAGGGCGGTTGAAGGAGGGGGCTATTAGTTGTAGGATATAGCATCGTCAAACCGTAATCCTGTCTGTTTGAGCTTTAGAATCCACCGACTGCACCTCTGTAGAGTGGTAATACCCCCCGCCTAAATATGACCACTTTTTTGTGATTCGTGATGCTTAAGTACGAAATCCTGGTGGCTGAGCTATCAATGACATGCAACACTGTTAATTAGCCGCTACTTAGGCTTGGCGGGTGGTTGAAGCACCCCCCTCTGATCAATCGTCTGGTCACGTCAAGTCCTAGCACATATATGATTGTCACGAGGTTACGCTTGATGGTATTAATTATCATAAATATGGATTAATATATATTAAATACAGGGTGATAAAAAAAAACGCAAATTATAATATATGCCATAACATTTTTAATTCTCACAATTTTTAATCCCACTGGGTGCCAAATTACAGAAAACAAACTGAATGGCAAGAATATATACATATATTACAGACTAGATTCATTCTGGGAAGGTTACAGCGGTCCATTAGTAGTTGATGATGTGCTCAATCGAGGCACCACCGTGAGCTAGCAAATGCTGCATACGGGTTCTTCTGACCATGTCGGCAGTGATTGGTCTTACTTCACGCTTGATATTCTGCTTCAGCTGCTCTACATCATGAGGCACAGGATTAGAATACACTCACTCTTTAAGGTAGCCCCACAAAAAAAGTAGCATGGGTTAAGGTCTGGACTGTACGGGGGCCAAGTGTGCTGACTTCTGAGTGAGAAAGACCTGTCATCAAACCTTCTTTCTAGCCATGCAATCAGCGAGGAAATCTATCCCCTTTTCACTAGCGCTAGGCCAAGGAGATTGGTTTTGCGTCTGCGTTGGAGCGCCACACCTATCGTCAGCTCCTTACTTTACCGCACAGATATCTGTGCTACTCATACGCTGAGTTGGCGAGGGCCGGTATTGAGCTAGGAATGTCGTGGTGGTTTCTAGCCGAAGTTTAACGTTATATCCAGGACACTAAGACCCTCAAACACACACCTCTAGCGCATAGGATAACAAGGGTTAGGGGTATATAATATATATACATATATATTTACCAACCCCTCCGCACGAGCAGGATATGACACAAGGTCAATTTCTTAAGCGGAGTTTAACATGTTTGAACTGGTATGAGTTTTCCTTCTCCTAGACTGGTTACCTAGCCATGATTAAAGAGCCCAATCCGCCCTACTATGTTGGATTCATACCTTTCCCCTGGGTATTAGCGCAATGTGAAATGCAAACGGCTTCGTCCAGGATTTGAACTCCAGTCGACAAGTCCATTTCCTAAGAATCTTGCCATTACACCATGCACCTCCAAAATAATATGTGTACATAATATATACAAATAATATAGATATTAAACAAAGACATATAAAACACGGCTGGGGCGTTAGAATACACCGACTGCACCTCTGCAGAGGGGTAAGACTCCCCCAAATGGGGACACCTATTGGCTGTGGGTGGCGACCCGTGATACTCAAGGACGGAGTCTTGGTGGATGAGCAGTCCATGACATGCAACACTCCACTTAGACCCTTACTTAGGCTAGACAGTCGGTCGGAGAGGCCCCCCACGGCTGGTAACGTCAAGCCCTATCACCTATATGATTGCCCCAACCCTATTGCCCTTATGGCAAGCCCCAAGCGCTTTTTATCATATAGGTGCTAGAAGGCGGTGACTGAGGGTCCTATTGTCCTAGGAATGACGTTAAACTCTATCTGGTGGTGAAATTCCTGTTCTGGAGGCTTGGGGAATGTGGGGCACCCCTTCAACACCATTACTCCCTGGTCCACTCTGATCCGGAGTGGTAGTACCTGTTAGGGTCCCATCTATGGGTTAAATAGAAAAATGGGTTTATAAAAAAATGAGTATCCATTAAGAATGAATTCATTTCAAATCTTTGCCGGTATTAAATGACCCACTGAGGTTGATATGCCGTAAAACAAAACAAAACAAACCAAACCATATATCAAGGACACTAAGACCCTTAGTCACCACCCTCTAGCACATAGGATAACAAGGATTAGGGGTATATAATATGTGTATATAATATGTACAAATGATATAGATATTAAACAAAGATACGTAAAAAATTATCTTAACTAAAAGCCTTCGTTTAGGTATTAGCTACGTTATGCGGAAACATGTTGGATCAGAGGAACCGGAAATTAGTTTAAACTGACAAGAACATTTGAGACGATGTCCCGTGATTTTCTTTATAAAAGCATAGTATATAATGCCCTACCCACCCACAAGCATACATCGTTTTTGTAGGTTTGCGTAGCCAAAAGTTAGAGGTCGTTCATTACACCTAATATTATAGTCGTCGACGGGGCGGCCTAATGTCGGTATCAGCCAGACAGCGAAGGAGTCTATTTCCCTTTCACTAGCGCTTGGCCAAAGAGATTATTTTAGCATTTGAGGTGGAGCGCCACACCTACCACCAGTTCCTCACTTTACCGCACAGATCTCTGTGCTACGCATGCGCTGATTTGGCGAGGTTTGGTGTCGAACTAAGAACCTTGTGATTCTTAGGCGAACACTCTACCGACTGAGCTAAACCTGCCCTATATTATAAAATCACTTTATTGCGGCTAGAAATTAGGGTTCGTTCATTACACGTTCATTACACGTTCCTTCGTCGTTCATTTCTCGACCGCCCTGTCGACTGGGGCTTTAGAATACACCGACTGCACCTCTGCAAAGGGGTAAGACTCCCCCAATGGTGCCACCTGTTGGCCGTGGGTGGCGACCCGTGATGCTTAAGGATAGAGCCAAGTTGAATGAGCAGTTCATGACGTGCAATACTCCAATTTGGCCCTTTCTTTGGCTAGACGGGCGGTCGGAGAGGCCCCCTCCGATCAATCGGCTGGTCACGTCAAGCCCTAGCAACTATATGATTTTCCCAACCCTATTGCCCTTATGGCAAGCCCCAACCCCTTTTTATTATATGGGTGCTAGAAGGCAGTGGCTGCGGGTCTACATGTCCTGGGAATGACGTTAAACTCTATCTGATGGTGAGGTTCCAGTTTTGGAGGTTTGGGGAATGTGGAGCACCCCATTCATCACCATTGCTCCCTGGTCCACTCTGACCCGGAGTGGTAGTACCTGTTAGGGTCCCATCTATGGGTTAAATAGAAAAATGTATTTATAAAAAAATTGTATTATCCATTAAGAATTTATTTATTTCAAAACTTTATCGGCATTAAATGACCCACTGAGATTGATATGCCGTAAAACAAAACAAACCAAACCAAACCAAACCAAATCATTTCTCGAGTATATTCAATATTTTTTATGTATGGAATGATATCGCCTGGAATAGCATATTTATTTATCAAATGATACGCGAACAAATGTGGTAGGAGAAGATTTAGTCACTGATATCTATTTTAGAAATATAGAAAATGTATTTTCTTTTGAAAAAAGCGAGATCTGATCGTAGTATTTGTGTGTACAGTTTTTTTTTTTTGTTTTTTTTGGTTTGTTTTAGTTAAGACAATATACGCAATTTCAATTTTAAACTAAAACTGAAATTAGTACTACTTGGATTATTCGAACTATTGTCCGCATCTGTATTGTTATCCGTACAACGTTTCAGCCGATGTGCTCTACGGCCTTCTTCAGGTATTTCTTGTCGGACTCGGGAGCCTTTTCGAACTCGGGAACCTTTCTTTTCGAACTCGGGAACCTTCTTGTCGTAATCGGGTGCTATCATGGAACTTTGAACCCAATCCTTTATTCAATCCATGGGGGTACCCTGTTCTCAGGAACCAGCCCGATTTTTGCAAGTTTTGTTTAATCAGGCACACAGGCTTCAGATTGATAATGGTATCTGCTGTTTCTTAATTATCCCCCATCTGAATAGTGAATAGTAATCGCTGTCTTAACTATGTCTAACATGCAGGCATCAGATTGTTTATGGTACTTGCATTGGTTAGTTGATTTATTGGTTGGTTATTTGGTAATTTTGCTTAATGGCATATCAACCCTTGGGGGCCCTTATGGCAATCCCCAAACCCTTTTTATCATATGGGTGCTAGAAGGCGGTGACTGAGGGTCATATTGTCCTGGGAATGACGTTAAACTCTATCTGATGGTGAGGTTCCAGTTTTGGAGGTTTGGGTAATTTGGAGAACCCCTTCATCACCATTGATCCCTGGTCCGCTCTGACCCGGTGTGGTAGTACCTGTTAGGGTCCCATCTATGGGTTAAAGAGAAAAATGTATTTATGAAAAAATTGTATTATCCATTAAGAATTGATTTATTTCAAAACTTTATCGGCATTAAAAGACCCACTGAGGTTGATATGCCGTAAAACAAACCAAACCAAACCAAACCAACCCTTGCGGGTAATTAATGCCAAATCTTGTTGTTTTTCGTATTATCTACGTTATTCGAACTATTGTCCTCATCTTCGTTGTTATCTGTATAACGTTTCGGACGATATGCGCTCCGGCTTTCTTCAGGTATTTCTTGTCGGACTCGGGAACCTTTTCGGACTCGGGAACCTTCCTGTCGTAATCGGGAACCTTCTTGCCTTAATCGGGAGCCATCACGGAACTTTGAACCTAACCCTTTATTCAGTCCATGGGGATATCCTGTTCTCATTCCGCTAACCATAGCTGGAGTAGAGGCGTTAAGCTGTTTTGATTATTATTCTCTGTTACTGCTGCTCTAGACCAGGTTTAAACCTGCGATCCAGAGATAACTGTCACTTAGAACTGTCTTATCCAACGCCTCTATCCACTACGCTATGTGTTCAATTGGACAAACCAAACGAACAAGCCTCGGTAAGTCAATCCTATAGTATCTCATCTTTCTGAGTGAGCCTTGCCTTGCAAATCAAAAAAGCCCATTTCATAAATATGGATCTTTTAAAGTGTTGATCAATCGTAAGAAAATTCATATGAATTACAAATTTTGTGTACAGAATTTCTTTTATTAAAATCAGTTAGTTAAGCTGTCAAAAAAGGCCATTTAAGGACCTTGACTAAAATTGTGGTCGCCACCCACGGCCAACCGGGAGCTCCATTTGGGGCATGGTACTTACATCTCTGCAGAGGTGCAGTCGGTGTATTCTAAAGCCCCAGCCGACAGGTTTTACGAAGCTGTTGTAAAAAGACCCAATCCGTCTGCATGGCGTAGCGCAAAGCTGCACTATGCGCGGGGAATTCGAAAGTTTTAAATAATTAAAAGAAAGGCAATGTTTTCGATTTCTCTCTTTCGTTCATTTAGGCGTGTCCGGTAAAGTCATTCAACGGAGTGATACTAAATATACAAACCGGCTCGCCCGTTCATCGCATGGCCATTACATCAAGTAGCAAGAGTCAATTCTCATAAGTAACAAGAAACATTGGCAGGAGTCCAACTTAAGAGTCCCCCGGGGATCCAATTGGCTGATTAACTGCTTTTGCGCACCCAGGAGGCTGTCGAGCGAGAGGCAACGCCGGAATTGACGGCGAAAGAATATTCTGAGATTTATTGTCTTTCTTAACTAACAAGAGCAACAGAGGTCACCCGGCAAGAGATTGGCATTGCCGAAAATGCCGGGTCAATAAAATGTCGTCAAGTAAAAGTCAAGATCCTGCTTCACTTTGGGCAAGTTTGAATATACCGAGCTTTGTTTAGTCAAGCACACAGGCCTCAGATTGTATACCGACGCTAATGGGTCGCCGATCCAAGTACTGAGAAAGATTATCACTGCACTGCTACGGTGATCAAACGCTAACAAAAGCTTGGAGCGTGAATTCAATTATTGAAATTGTCTTAGACTGACGTACAGGCCTCAGATTGCCTACGGCGCCTATTGGTCACTCATCCAGGTACTGAGAAAGCTTATCACTGCTTAACTTTGGAAATCTAGAGCGAACTAGAGCTTTGAGTGTGCTTTTTTAGTAAGCATTGCATAGTCTAACACACAGGCGTCAGATTGCTTACAGCGCCTATTGGTCACCCATCCAGGTACTGAGAAAGCTTATCACCGCTTACCTTCGGTGATATAGAGCGAATAAGAGCTTGAAGCGTGAATTTATTTACTAAGATTTTCTTAGTCTGACTCACAGACCTCTGTGCCTATTGGTCACCCATTAAGGTACTGAGGAATTTTGTCACTGCTTAATTTTGGTGAACTAGAGCTTTAAGCTTGCTTTATTTAGTAAGCATTGCTTAGTTTTACACACAGGCGTCAGATTGCCTACTGCGCCTACTGGTCACCCATTCAGATACTGGGAAAGCTTATAACTGCTTACCTTTGGTGATCCAGAGCGAACATCTTTAAGCGTGCTTTATATACTAAGCTTTGCTTTGTCTGATACACATGTCTTAGATTACTTATAGCGCCTATTGGTCACCAATTCAGATAATGAGAAGGTATATAACCGCTTACCTTTGGTGATCTAGAGCGAACAAGAGCTTGAAGCGTGAATTTATTTACTAAGATTTTCTTAGTCTGACACACAGTCCTCAGATTGTTTACAGGACCTATTGGTTACCCATCCAGGTACTTCGAAAGCTTATCACTGCTTAACTGCTTGGTGATCTAGAGCGAACTAGAAATTTGAGCGCGATTTATTTACTAAGATTTGCTTAGTCACCCATCCAGATACTGAGAAAGCTTGTCACCGCTTAACTTTGGAGATATAGATCAAACTAGAGCTTTGAGCGTGCTTTATTTAGTAAGCATTGCTTAGTCTATCACACAGGCCTCAGATTGCTTACGGCACCTATTGGTTACCCATCCAGGTACTGCGAAAGCTTATCACTGCTTAACTGCTTGGGGATCTAGAGCGAACTAGAAATTTGAGTAGTCTGGCACACGGGCGTCAGATTGCTTACAGTGCCTATTGGTCACCCATTCAGATACTGGGAAAGCTTATCATCGCTTAACTTTGGAGATGTAGATCAAACTAGAGCTTTGGGCGTGCTTTATTTAGTAAGCATTGCTTAGTATAACACACGGGCGTCAGATTGTTTACAGTACCTATTGGTCACCCATCCAGATACTGAGAAAACTCAACACCGCTTAACTTTGGAGATCTAGAGCGAACTTGAGCTTATATACAAAAATTTATATACTAAGTTTTGCTTTGTCTGATATTCATGTTTCAGATTACTTACGGCGACTATTGGTCACCCATCCAGATACTGAGAAGGCTTATCACCGCTTAACTTCGCTGATATAGAGCGAACGAGAGCTAGGTGCGGGAATTTATTTACTAAGATTTTCTTAGTCTGACACACAGTCCTCAGATTGTTTACCCCGCCTACTGGTCACCCATCAAGGTACTGAAATAGGTTATCACTGCTTAACTTTGGTGATCTAGAGCTAACTAGAGCTTTGAGCGCGATTTATTTACTAAGCTTTGCTTAGTCTGACACACAGGCCTCAGATTGCTAACGGCGCTAACAGGTCACCCATCCAGGTACTGAAAAAGTTTATCACTGCTTAACATTGGAGATATAGATCAAACTAGAGCTTTAAGCGTGATTTTTTAAACTAAACTTTGTTTAGTCTGAAATACAGGCCTCAGATTGCTTACGGTACCTATAGGTCACCCATCCAGATACTGAGAAATCTTATCACCGCTTAACTTCGCTGATATAGAGCAAACAAGAGCTTGATGCGGGTATTTATTTACTAAGATTTTCTTAGTCTGACACACAGTCTTCAGATTGTTTACGGTGCCTACTGGTCACCCATCAAGGTACTGAAATAGGCTATCACTGCTTAACTTTGGTGATCTAGAGCTAACTAGAGCTTTGAGCGTGCTTTATTCAGTAAGCTTTGCTTAGTCTAACACACAGGCTCAGATTGCTTACGGTACCTACTGGTCACCCATCAAGGTACTGAAAAAGGTTATCACACTGCTTAACTTTGGTGATCCAGAGCTAACTAGAACTTTGAGCGCGATTTATTTACTAAGCTTTGTATAGTCTGACACACGGGCCTTACATTACTTATGGTACCTACTAGTCACCCATCCAGGTAATGAGAAAGCTTATCACTGGTTAACTTCGGTGATCTAGCTCGATGTAGGGCTTTAAACGTGCTTTATTTAGTAAGCTTTGCTTAGTCTGACACACAGGCCTCAGATTGCTAACGGCGCTAACAGGTCACCCACTCAGGTACTGAAAAATCTTATCACTACTTAACATTGGAGATCTAAAGCGAACTACAACTTTGAGCATGATTTATTTAAGATTTTCTTAGTCTGAAACACAAGCCTCAGATTGCCTACGGCGCCTATAGGTCACCCATCCAAGTACATAAGGTTTATCATTGCTTAACTCTGGTAATCTAGAGCAAACTAGAGCTTTAAGCGTGATTTATTAACTAAACATTGCTTAGTCTACACATAAGACTCAGATTGCTAACGGCGCTTACGGGTCACCCATCCAAACACTGAGAAAAGCTGCACAACTTCGGTGATCTCGCTCGAACTAGAGCTTTGAGCGTGCTTTATTTAATAACCTTTGGTCTGTCTAATATACAGGACTGCCTACTGGTCACTTACCAGCTACAGAGAAAGCATAACTTCGGTGATCTAGCGGAAAGTAGAGCTTTGAGCGTGAATTAATTCCGTACCTTTGGAAAACTGGAGACCAACTTGAAGAAAATCTAGAAAGAAACAAGTCATTGTGTCCCGATTACGCATTGGTCACACAAGACTAACGCACAGATGGGACCCTAACAGGTACTGCCACTCCGGACCAGGATGGACCTGGGAGTAATTACAAAGATGGGGTACTCCAAACCCACCAGAGCTCCAGAATAGAAACCTCATCACAAGATGCAATTTAACGTTACAACTTTAAGAAAGTCTAGAAAGGAACAAGTCATTGTGTTCCGGTTACGAATTGCTCACACAAGACTAACGTACTCCTATATACACAAACAAGAACAACAACCACAACGTGAAACATGTCAAATACCTTTTTTTGCTCACATCAGAAACCGTTATTTCAATGCAAAAAATATGAAAGATTTATTTGAAAATGTCCTTTTTGTGGGAAATAAAATTATACCATAGAATATAGACATAAACGTAATCAATACCATACAACATGATCCCCAATGGTGCTAACATATTGTTAAAACCAATTACTAAAAATTATAAATATATATACACAACATATATTATTTCCTAACCGTTAAGAATGACATAACTCGAGACGGGTTGATATGCCGTTAAAATCAATAAATCAACCAACCACGTTATAGTTATCATACGGAGTTCTCAGATTGCTTTCTATACATGCAGTTCTTAAATGTCAACCAATCTAGGCGCCAAACAGGCTCATCGTCGCCTTAATTTGTTATTCATTAAGCTTTGTTTTGTGTACAAAAACAGTCCTCAGATTGCTTATGGTCTTTGCTGTTCGTAAATGGTCACCCATCTAAGTACTGAGAAAGCTAATCGCTTCTTATCTACGATGATCTAGCGGAAACTTTGCAAGCTTTGCTTTATCAGACACACAGGCTTCAGATTGCTAATGGTACCGGCTGTTTCTAAGTTGTCACATATCTAAATACTGAATAGACTCATCGCTACAAATCGCAGACTGTTTTGTTGGCGCCTTTTCGTCCACTAAGGACGATGGCGTAGTGTCCTAAAAAATTATCTGCGCAAGTGACTCTGCTGGTCAATTCTTAAGTGACAGTCTGTTGCATGAGGAACTAAATCAGGGTCGTCACCGTTTTCCGGTGACGTTCACCGGTCTCTGTTTCTCCCTGTAGTAGTAGTTTATAAACACGGTGTGAACAGAACCAGGTGAATTGTTTTTGATCGAATGGTCAGACAGGAACAACACATGGTGGCAATGGGAGGATAAAGAAAGTCCCAAGGAAAAAAAAAAAAAAAAAACAAAACAAGAACAGTATTTTTGGAACACGCACGAAGTTTAAAGTTTTCACGTGCACTGAATGCACACAGTGATGCTTTCTGGAGCTGCTGGCTTTTCTGGCTCTTTCTGGCTCTCTTTCCATCTACTTCACTTGTGTTTGTGTCAGATTGTTTACGGCACTTGTATTTACTTTCATGCATATTAATGAATTGATCAAATTGATAGGCAAGTGACCGGCACTCGGTCACTGCTTTCTAGCACCCACATGATGAGCGTTTGCCATGGGAGCAATTTCAAGAATACAATCTGAACTTAACATGACCCTTCGATAAATCGGTTCGGGCCTCTCCGGTCGTCTGCCTAGCCCAAGTAAGGACAGAAGTTGAGTGTTGCATCTCACAGGAATAATTAGTACTCGGGTCACGGACTGCTCATCAGACACGATCCTGTCCACAGGCATTACGGCTTCCCACCCATGGCTAACAGCTATCCCATTGGAGAGTCTTATCTCTCTGTAGACGTGCAGTCAACGTATTCTACAGTCCCAGTAATGTTAAGAATTTAAAAAAACACAAGTTTATAAACGAATGGTGGTTATTTTGTGTTTCACTTCGCGCTAATGCTCTTGTTAGAAACCTGAATCTCTATGTTCTCTCTCTATCTATGGGTAAATAATTGGTAATCTGAATATTAGCTACATAACTGAGAGTAACCTTCCCTTGTTTATTTCACTTTGAGGAAGCCATATACTTTGGTCGGCCATTTTCATTTCACCGTAAATTTGCACTGAAAATACGAATTTGTTCGAATCCATACAACTGAATGTTTTAACACGAAAATATCATAAAATGTGTTTTTAATTGTGCTTGTGCATTATTTTTAATGAACTTAATTGTTATTAAGAACACATTTTATGATATTTTCGTGTTAAAACATGCAGTTGTATTGATTACGGTGAAATGAAAATGGCAGACCAAAAGATATGGCTTCCTCAAAGTAACATAAACAAGGGGAGGTTATTCTTATTTATGTAGTTAATATTCAGATTACCAAATAATTAAGCAGACTGGATTAGTTTGATACGTCATTATTTTGATACATAAATTTATAAAGAAACCATTATTATGCGCACCTCATGTAACGGTCATCACACTAGGAAATGGAATCGGTGACCTGCGTTCTAATCCAGAACGAAGTTGTTTATGGTTCACTTCGTGCTAATGCCTTGATAGAAGCCTGAATATATATGTTCTCCCCCTATCTATGGGTAAATGATTAAGCAGACTGGATTAGTTTGACGCGTGATTAAAATCAATAAATGAATTCATCACTTACCTGTGAGGTGAATCCGGATCCAGACATGTGCTGTTGGCTGACTTAAAAGGACTTTGGCAACAATCGCCTTTGTCCCATTCATAGTAAGCCCGATTGCATTCAAAATCACATCGGCCATTTCCGAGGTTGATAGCATCGCACGGTATTTCATCCGGGTCGCAATCTCCGCCGTCGTTGCCCGTCTGGGTGTGCTGACACTCCCGATTGCAATGTTTGTCTCCGATCTGTATGGGAAGACAATCGAGCAACACAGTCTTGTGTCTCAGGCTCGTGTTTCGCAGCTTCACTTCTTCCAGTTCCCAACTGATGTTGTATTGCTTAAAGGTCGAAACCAGTGCTCGGTGCTGAGCAACCGTCTGGAATTTGCTGACCTTAGGGTTCTCCTCATCGTCGTCCATCACGTTGACAATTCGATAACGCACCTTCTTCTCTTGGCGGAGTTCGCTGTGCCGGACATAACTGCGGATGACATCCGGGTCGTCGCACACGGTCTTGCCGCACGGTGGCGCCACTAGCTGGATGTCGTAGCGGTAATCTTCGATGTTTGAAAAATGAATATCCGGTTGACCTTTCAAGAAGGTCTTCCATTGGCTGAGGTCATCGAAACTTTCCTTGAAGACAATTCCCTTTTCCCTGTCCATGTTGATCCCAGCATCAAACATGTTTTGCACAACATCCCCGTGTTTTAGGGGGAAATTCCAGAGAACTATCTGATCCACGGATCCACGGTACAAGTCATCCTTTGAGTACGGCTTTCCACCCAGAAAAATTTCTTTACAACTGAAAAGAAAGAAAAATCTTTTTTAATGGAATAGATATATATATATATATACAAAATGAATGAAAATTTTAGTCTTATACAGTGGAACCTTGATTTACGAGTTTAACTCGTTCAGCATATAACTCAATTTCCTCGTATATCAAATCAAATTTCCACATTAATAATAATAATAAAGGGAAATGTCTTAAGTCGACTAAAAACACGAATTTTTTTTTAATACAGTAATACCTTTACTGATGAATTTAATTCTTTCTGCTCTTAACTTAATTTACTCGTATATCAAATCAATTTTCCACATTGAAATAAATTGAAATGTCTTTATTCCGTTCCAACACTCCTTAAAAACACCCTAATCTTTTTTTAATACAGTGGAAACCTTGACGTGTGAGTTTAAGTTTTTCCACTCGTAACTCAATTTCCTCGTATATCAAGTCAATTTTCTACATTAATAATAATAAAACGAAATGTCTTTAGTCCACTAAATATACCGTAATTCTCTTTTTTAATACACTAGTACATTGAGTGACGAATTTAATTTTTCCGCTCGTAACTCAATTTCCTCGTATATCAAATCAATTTTTTGAAATAAACTGAAATGCAGTGATCCGTTCCAGCACCCACTAAAAACACCCTAATCTTTTGATACCTTGACTTATAAGTTTAATTTTTTCCACTCATAACTCAATTTCCTCGTATATCAAATCAATTTTCCACATTGAAATAAACTGAAATGTCTTTAGTCCGTTCCAGCAACTACTAAAGTCATCGGGGTGGCCTAAAGTCGGTATCAGCCAATCAGCGAGGGAGTATATCCCCTTTTCAATAGCGCAAGACCAAGGAGATCGTTTTTGGCATCTGAGGTGGAGTGCCACACCTACCATCAGCTCCTTACTTTACCGCACCGATTTCTGTGCTACTCATACGCTGAGTTGGCGAGGGCCGGTATCGATCCAGGAATCTTGCGATTCCTAGCCGAACGCTCTACCAACTGAGCTAACCCGGCCTTATAATAATGCTTATTCTTTTCATAAATATTTTTCTTCGGTATTATAAATGTGCAAATCTAAATGTTTTTAGTAAATTTATTAATATAAGCGTATTAGAAGCTCTCTCATACCTCAAATTTTAATTCAAAGCCCAAAGTACGAAAACGACAAAGAAACACCTCGTAATTCTGAAAACTCGTTAGTTGGGACACTCGTACGCCAAAGTGGTGTAGCGTAATTTTTGTTGTCTACGAGGATTGAAAGGAGAAAGAGAAGAAAAAGAAATAAGAGCAAACAAAGTTTTAAATTTGGAAGAGTAAACACTAAGCGGGGTGCCAGAAATGTGACCGACGAATGACCCCGGAAATAGATTTAAAAAAACGGAAGTTCCAGGTTTTAACCGGAAACGGATGTAGCTCTCCACACCGGTGCGAGAAAACGGAATAAGAAAATCAGTCTGTTTTCAGCCAGGCCTCGTTGGAAGCAGGTGGGACCTTCACGGTTCCCCCGATGAGTTCTATATAGTAGTAGCGAACATGATTTACGACAGAGTAATTTTCTTTCTACCTCTCTGAAAAAGAACCCACGTGCGTCAAAAAAATTAACATGACTATACAACCTGCGTGTGTTATTTCTGAACTAACGCCTATTACTACTACTAACGGCGACTACTACAACAACTTGAGTTGGCCTATGTGACACATCGTTCTGATACATATATCGTTCTGGAGCTATGGTACAGTAGCACTGTAGTATACACTGGGTTTTTTTCTTGGGCGTAATAAATTTGATCGATAACAAAATAGCATGCAAGGAATTAGGTGTTGTAATAGGTTTTAATGTTTATTTATTTATTAACTAGAAGGGGCTATCCGGCGTCGTCTGGGTAGAAGGGGGGTTTATGTTAGTCTCGCAGATCCATTATTACTAAATTGTGAGTTGGATCCCCGCTGGATGCCCCATTAAAATCCTACGTAAAAAAGACCTTGCGTTGATCCAGTCACTCTGAAAATATAAATGTATGTCTACAATATTAAATGGAAAACAATTCCATGTTGTTATCATTTAAATTCTAATTTTTAGATATCTTCATGAATCTAAATCAAATCTTCATTATATTTGCTCAAAAACCAAGCCCTGGTGATATATTAATGTGTATATATATTTACTTTGTCGTTAATTGTTTTATTTTCGAAGTTTCCTCCGGACATACATATACACACAACTGCCCTTTATATATGTATAGATTTATAGTATTTTTTGGCGTAATAAATTTGGGAACATAAATGTTTTTAATGAAACTATTAATATAACATTTAGCAAGTGAAATGATTGCGTCATGCGCTATCATCCTTCAATCATACATTCCCTTCTGTTTTGTCCGCTTATAACGTTTTGTCTTTTCTTTCCGCGCGTATAAATCTTAGAAATGTCTGTGAACCGAATTAAAAGTGAATTTTACTTCCTCTAAACTCCAACAGGTTGGCAATATTTGTTTGATTGATAAATTACGTGAGTCTGTGGGTTTCCATAATGAAAAGGAACCTTGTCAGCCATCTATATTCACTACCAAATGACCATGTGTGAACATGTAACTTGTTAAACCAGAAAATCTTATAAATCTATGATTGTTATGTTCAAACTAATCCTGATGATACAGCATAACTTTAAACGATACTCCCTTGTTGGATTATTCTTAATGATAAAGTTTAATGATACAGCAATTATTTAGAAATATACCAGAAAATCTCTTATAAATAATTTGATGGTCATATTTGATATATATATTTCATTGACAAGGTTAATTTCGCAGGGATTGTTCGCTGTGTACTGTGGCCGAGGCAATATGGTCTTTGACTATGCCTGCTGGGGTCCCGGTTTCGATTTCTATCGGAGGGAAGTCGTTAGTATACATTGCTGATGAGACTTAATAAAGTCGAAACAGTCTGTACGATGTTCTACACACCGAGCGATCCTTTGCCGGGATTACACTTGTCAAGTTAATTTTCTATTTAAAAAAGTATCGAATTTTATGGGATACATGCATTGTAATTGCCTTCAAGCAAATATATATATATATATATATATATATATATATATATATATATATATATATATCATAACCTAAAATTACATTCATGCCCCCACTCTAATTACCGAAATATTCTAACGGATAATACACACATTCTACACAAAGAAAAGAAATAAACAAAAACTCCAAAGACTAGAAGCTTTACACATAAAACAATACAAACCATCCTTAAACAAAATTAATTTCCAATGCAGTACACGTATTTTAAAATGCCTATAGCACCTTTCCCATCAATTCTCCTCCTTCCAGCCTCCACATCCATTAATATAATTTGGAAAACTGGAAGACATCACCCCTGATGAAAGTACTCGGGACATGAACTTTGGTGAACTTTTCCACGAATTCCACCCAAATATTAAAAAGTTGGCCAGAAAACTTGAAAAAAATCACAAATAAAATTGTTAAACAGGGATGTGTCTTTTGTTTAATTCAACATGCAAAAATGAAAATATATATGGGACCGTGACAGGTATTGCCACTCCGGGTTATGGTGGATGTGGGAGTAATTGCTAAGAAGGGGTACTCCAGACAACCCAGAACTCTATAATTGGAACCTCACCACTATATGCAGTTCCAGTTATACCCGAGACACCATTAATTTTGGATCACCCCTCGTATAAAAGACATTGGGTTCCTTGCGTATAATAATGGTTACCAAACTGAATTAGCAGATCATTGATAGTGGGTTCGTTTCTCATTGAGTGCCCCTTACTTCTGGCCTTGTGCCACATCTAAGTTAAAGATAGTAAATAACTGAGGCTCCTCTGGTAGCATAATGGTTAACAAGCTAGCTTTGCAGACCATTGTTAGTGAGTTCGTTTCTCAATGGGTGCTCCATGCTTCTGGCCTTGTGCCACATCTAAGCTAAACTTAGTAAATAACTATCATGGGCAATGCCGTGTAGCCTTGCTGGTAAAAATTTTGAAATATTCTATTTTCATTTCTGAGAATAGATAGCATTTCATAGATAATTTTGTTGTTACGATTTTATGGGCCACCCTTCAGGCTTCAAGCAAGAGCGTTTGTCCAGCAGAAATCCTTGGTAAAGAATCCTTTGGTTATTCCTTGGTGCTCCTCAGTATTGCAAGTCCTTCGTCAGTGATTGCAAATGGGCGTCACTTAGTATCAGTGATTAAGTAGTCAGCCAGCCACACATTCGGGCTGTAGATTGGCTGAGGTTTAAACCACGTGACCTCACCTAGTCTATAAATTTAAGTGGTGTATTGTAGCACAACTGATATATCTAAAATATTCCAACAATAATGTCCAAACATTCCTTTCCTTACTTTATGCCGAAGACGTTTTTGTTTTATTCATTCTGTTTAACCTACCGATGGGACCCTAACAGGTACTACCACTCCGGACCAGGATGGACCTGGGAGTAATTACAATGATAAAGTACGCAAAACCCGCCAGTGTTAGAAACTTCACCACTAGATGCAATTAAACTTTATATCAAGGACACCATTAATTTTAGACCAGCCTACATATAATGGACAATGCCGTGTAACCTTGCTAGTCTAAACTTTGAAAGTCCTGTAACCTAATTTTTAGCAAGCTAGATTCACAGATCATTGTTAGTGAGTTCGTTTCTCACTGGGTGTCCCACATCTAAGCTAAGCTTAGTAAATAACTGAGGCAACTCCTGTAGCATAATGGTTAGCAAGCTAGCTTCCCTGACCATTGTTAGTGAGTTCGTTTCTCACTAGGTGTCCCATACTTCTCACCTTGTACTACATTTAAACTATGCTTGAAAAATAACTGAGGGACTCATGTAGCATAATGGTGAGCAAGCTTGCTTGCAGACCATTGGTGTCCTTAACTTGTCACTTGTGCCACATCTAAACTATGCTTAGTAAATAACCGAAGCACATCTTGTAGCATAATGGTTAGCAAGCTAGCTTCGCAGACCATTGTTAATGAGTTTGTTTCTTAATGAGTGCTCCATACTTCTGGCCTTGTGCCACACCTAAGCTAAACTTAGTAAATAACTGAGGAACTACCTGTAGCATAATGGTTTGCAAGCTATCTTCGCAGACCATTGTTAGTGAGTTCGTTTCTCACTGGGTGTCCCATACTTCTGGCCTTGTGCTACATCTAAGCTAAGCTTAGTAAATAACTGAGGCACCTCTTGTAGCATAATGGTTTGCAGGCTAGCTTCGCAGACAATTGTTAGTGATTTTGTTTCTTAATGGGTGCTCCATACATCTGGCCTTGTGCTACATCTAAGCTAAGCTTAGTAAATAACTGAGGCACCTCCTGTAGCAAAATGGTTAGCAAGCTAGCAGACCATTGTTAATGAGTTTGTTTCTTAATGGGTGCTCCATACTTCTGGCCTTGTGCCACATCTAAGCTAAGCTTAGTAAATAACTATCATGGGCAATGCCGTGTAGCCTTGCTGGTCAAAACTTTGAAATATTCTATTTTCATTTCTGAGAATAGATAGCATTTCATTGATAATTTATAATGCCCAAACATTCGTTTTAGATTAGTAAAACTGTAAAGAATCCCGCCAAAACTGTTCTTGGAGATTTTTTGCTTTGTCTTTGATATTATTGATTACTACATAAAAAATTTGTTGTTTTAGTTCCATGGCTTAAAATATGGTATTCCTTGCAACTGTTCCATCCATATAAATCTTTGCCATGCCAAAATCGACATTTTATGGGCGAGTTTTTCGCATTTGTTGCCTTGAATCGCACGTTAAAATAAAGTAATCTTCATTTTTCAAAAAAAGGGTTTTTATTGTTGATGGATTTAAAATATGCCTAGCTAGTGGAATATTATTTACTTCTTTTCTTTCTTATTCTCATTTATTACTATTCTATCATTTTTAAAACATTGTTATTATCATTATTCAATATTTTCTGTTTATATATATATATATAAAAGGGGCCGGGTTAGCTCAGTCGGTAGTGCGTTCGGCTAGAAACCACAGGTTTCCTAGTTCGATACCGGTCCTCGCCAACTCAGCGTATGAGTAGCACAGGGATCTGTGCGGTAAAGTAAGGAGCTGATGGTAGGTGTGGCGCTCCACCTCAGACGCCAAAACAATCTCCTTGGTCTAGCGCTATTGAAAAGGGGATACACTCCCTCGCTGACTGGCCGATACCGACTTTAGGCCACCCCGACGACTTTACTTACTTACTTATATATATATATATATATATATATATATATATATATATTATATATATATATATATATTAACATACATACATATATATAATATATATCAATATTGATATATTGATAATATGTATTAATATATATATATATATATATATATATATATATATATTATCTATTATTATACTAAAGCTGAGATTTTCCCCTTTTTAATGTCTCAAGGTTTTTTCCTGGTTAGTTTAATGACACGAAATTTATACTAAATTATTTGTTAGTTTTTAGGATTACGTAATGTTTGAAAAAAATTCCATTTTAATTGGTTCTAACTATTTTTGGAGAACACACTCATAAATATCATATATATATATATATATATATATATATATATATATATATATATATATGATATTTATGACCGTGTTCTCCAAAATAGGGATCAAGTTACAGCAAGTCTATTTGCAGTGTCCTCATTATTTCTCACAAACTTGAAGATCTCTAAAGGAGAGTCTCCGTGGTGTAGTGGGTAACCTGCTAGATTTCGACATCGTATTCATATATAAATAAATTTATTAATGGCAGTGAGCCCTTATGTAACAATTCCCAATTGTGTTTGTTGTTTTATGGATTTTTTTTCGTTGATTAACTATGAAAATTAAATCTAACCTCTAATAAATGGAGGGGGATCAATTACAATTAATATGGTAGCAGCGAAAAGATGAGCAGTGGCGTTTAAAAGACAAGCTATGATGATTAATATTTTTACTACTAAAAACATTTAATGTGTTATATACTGGCTTAGAATTCACGACGCTAAATTCGTGTATGTTAGTACTGGGGTTTTCACTGTACCCAAAGCGATGTATGTTAGTAGTCAGCTACGACCGACTACTGGACTTCAATAACAACAGATACGTAGGTACAAAAGAGGACCCTTCTTTATTTTCTTCGGTGTGTGGGTGGTGAAGGCACGGAGCTTACAATGAGTGCACGAGGGGTGGTTGCTGACAGGAGACGTGAAGTGTCCTTTCCGCTGCCGGCCGGCGTCTGACTCTGCCGGCTTGCCCTCTGGCTTTTTGTATTGACGACACGCCTACACATCTTTATCTTTTTGATCTGATAACGGACCTTTGTTATATATTTCTTTATCTTAACCCTGCTTCCTTGACCGGAAATCATCTCTTCCGCTTTCTCTTTCTTTTTAAATATATATTTTTATCTTTCCCTTTGTCCCTCAGCCGGAAGTTCCATCTTCCAGGGCGAGAACAATACAACAAATGTACAGGCAGAATGTACAAAATAGGCATGTATACTAGGGTAGGTCAATTTTGGAACCACAATGTCTCCAATGTCTTCAATGTGGCGAAAAATGCAAATTAACATATAGAATTACCACACAACATATTTGTCTTCAAAACTGTGCCTTCATTTGAGGGAAATAGATTTAAACTGTTAAAAAGTTATCCCAGTTACAGCTTAATTAATGATGTAAAAAGCAGCATATCAGAGTTGTCGGTGATAATGGGGGAGGGGGTATTTTCAATTTTAATTCTAGTTATAATGTCTTATTCATTTTGTCTTAGTAAAATAAATTTCTGTTTTAAATATTGAAATTGATAAATTTTCTAACCAATTTCTAGGAAAGATATAAAACCCTCATCTCCTCAGCAGCAATGGGTTAAATAGTATTCTTCGGGCATGATGGCTTTGAATTAAATAACCCACGAAGGAAGATATTAAACAAAGAAACCAAACTAAAGCGAACATTTCGATACACTGTAATTATTAGCAAGCTCGTATTTATTTCTGAATTGTGAGTTCCATCCTCACAGGCAGATACAACCCATTTTTTATACACGAACGATAAGGACAACTTTGTAAGGAATATATAGTATAGTAATTGTTGTGGGGTTGTTAAGTGTCACAAATAAAGACAAAAAAGCTGGTGAAAGTTGACACAAGTCAAGAATACTATATATATATATTTATTTCTAGTAAAATATTATATATATATATATATATATATTATATATATGTGTGTGTGTGTGTGTGTGTGTGTGTGTGTGTGTGTGTGTGTGAAGAAAAGTGAATCCGACGGTATGTAGTATATTGAGAAAAAATGAAAAAACACTGGTTAAATGGGTTAAGTGGTGAGTTTATTGGCCGACGCTGCAGTGTTTTGATCATTAATTAGATCATCTCAGGGCATTTGTTGGTATATGGAAGGTAATAAGATTTTTTTCTCGCAGAATAACGAGAAAAGCGAGTGGTAGTCCTTGTTATTCAGTCTGTTTAAAAAATTTTTGAGGTTTGAAAAAAGGAGACGGTTTGAAATATGACGTCAAATATTCTCTTTTACGGTGTATGGGACTGTGTAAGTATGTGCATCGAAAAGAAAGCATAGTCCATATATATATATATATACTGTCATAATGGTACACAGTAATAACCTACTCGAGTTTCACCATAAGGATCTTCAGGGTTAAATCCACTGGATTAATCAAGGTATTGCAATATCTTGATTAATCCAGTGGATTTAACAGAGAAAGTAGAATTTACAGAAGGGAGGTGAAGTTACGTCCGAAAATACAGTCTAGAACTGAATCGCGTCGCTTGTTCTTCAAGCTACAATTGTCTTTGCTACTTATAGTAGTAGATCATATCACCTATAACAGTAATATATATATTTATATATATTTACCAACCCCTACGCACGAGTAGGATGCGACACAAGGTCAATTTCTTAAGCGGAGTTCAACAGGTTTGAATTCAGAGTTTTCCTTCTCCTAGACTGGTTCCCTAGTCATGGTTAAAGAGTCCAGTACGCCCTGCTATTTATCCATAGCTGGGGAGAGTAGGATTCATACCTTTCCCAAGGGTATTAGCGCTATGTGAAATGCCAACAGCTTCGTCCAGGAATTGAACTCGCGTTGATGAGTCCATTTCCTAAGACTCTAACCATTAGACCACGTGCCTCCCATAGTATAGTAAATATACCATCAGCTCCTTACTTTACCGCAGAGATCCCGATGCTACTCATACGCTGAGTTGGCGAAGGGCGGTATCGAACTAGAAACCTTGTGGTTCCTAGTCGAAATGTATGAAAATAAACATATTTCTTTCTTTCCTTTTTTTCTTTTCCTTTACCTCGACTCGAACACTGCCCGCTGGCACTTTTAGGAACTTCACAACATTTTTCAGCCACGAACAAGATCAAACAATCAAAGTTTACTTACTAAAAAGTTTCCAATGGTGAAACCCGTTTTTTTTCTTTTCTTTTTTCTTTTTCTTTTTTTTTTCTTTTTCTTTGTTTTTGTTTTTCTTTTTGTTTTATTTATTTATTTATTTTTCATATATCATTTCTCTTTGCAATTCGATATTTTGGTATAAAAGAAAATCGAACTGAATTTTCGACCACAAGGGAAAAAAATAAACAGCTAAAAAATTAATTGTATTCTTTTATAAGAGGTCATAAATCAATAACCACAAATACGAATAGCATTTCGCTGCAAATGATATTATCAAGACAAAAATCAAATCATAGTTTTACGTTGAATCGAACATAATTCAATTTTCTCATTGCTTCAAAATGACAA
>CM042166.1:53923193-53935693 GCA_023376005.1 Doryteuthis pealeii
CCACAAACGGAGAATGCCAAATCATCTAGTCAATGGTAACATATATATATATATATATATATATATATAGGGAGAGAGAGAGAGAGACAGACAGACAGACAGACAGAGATTAACAGTGCGATAAACAGTGCGATAAAAAGCTATAGACAAATAGTAGAGAAAAGTGTTGTTTTTCGCCCTGGAGAAGCAACCGTTCTAAGAGAAGAACAATACCCATGGCAAAGGGGCTGAGTAACTAGAAAAATAGACTAATCTGTTGCAATGGCCAAGTGTCGGTCTTCCATAACATTTGGCTCAGACCTGCACCGAGATACAGGCGCAATTTCCTGGTCACGTGAGACTGAGGATGGCATACAAATAATCATCATCATCCTCATCCTTCTCTCTGTCGCGCGCGCAGGCACGTGCCATTCGTCAGTATTGTTCATCGCTCCTGGCAAGTCCTCCTCGGGCCGATCCAGTATCTGCACACATCTGATCACTGTTAATTTTTGCTGCTTGGACCACTCTGATGTATCCAGGTGTAGCATTATGAAAAGGTCAGTTCGAGCTTAATGGCCATCTACCCTTTTTTTTAGCATTTCAGTCAGCAATGACGCCTCACCACGTTAAGGAATAAAGGATAAACACTTTTGAATATCTTCATACCAAAATATCTGCCATGCTGTTACATAATCTATGCGGTTGCATAAGATTATTGTCAATCCCCTGTAATTCTGAGGGGATGACCCCTTTCATACCATGGCCGGGTCCTTCTATGGAAAATTACAGAAGCCCGCCAAATATGTGAAGTCACGTGGGACCTTTTTCAGAGTCCCCAGTTTGCAGTTGGACGTCAGGCAGGGCAGCGGCCTTTTTATAATCTGCCTAAAACTGGAACTCACGTGCGCTATCTTATGTCTGGGTCGGGGATTTTACCGAATAAAGAACATTAAAAGAAAATCGAAGTATGTGTTTACAAAAAACTAACAATGACACAGGGCTTCTGATAACGAGAAATCCCCATAGAAGACCAGACCGAAGTCCCCATGACAACATCCGACGCTAGACCAGATCAAGTCAAGATGATAGAAGAAATACCAAAGCCGGCCAGAAGAATAGATGACCAAGATATAGAAGCAAGTAAGAAGTAAAGAAGTAAGAAAGGGTATACAACATTATATCGATTTGGTACTGTGAAAACCTCACTATGTAACAATGCCACTGTGGGGTTATCCGCCCCTATTAAGTTGGAAGAGTTATCTTCCCTTGTGTTTCGGGCATCGACTACCAGGTTTTTTGCTATTTAAGCAGGCAAGTGCCAGATTCGAATCCTCTTTCTTCTCCGGGACTTGACAACTATGAGTTAGGACAGTTTGTCTACACCCTCCTTGCGTGGGGGTTTTCACCCCCACACAGGCATTAGTAAGTGACTTTCTTATGAACTCTCCATTACCCTTCATTACTTCTATATCTAGATATATCTACTTTGTATCCTTATTCCTTTTATGTGTCATTCACGTGTACATTATGTATCTTTGTCACGTATCTGTATACTATGTTATAAATGTTTCTCCATGTGTTTATATTAAAGTCCATGTTATGTTTAACCCTCTTTGTCGGAGTTGTTTTTGTTCAACTTACTATAATCCACATTATTATAACTTTGAACCTAACACCTGGTTTAATATTTTTTAATATCAACTCTTTGCCAAGTTTAAACCACTCACAGTGATTCTCCCACTGCGATCCTACCGTAAACGTTGACAGCGACTCTCGCATATGTAACTTTAAGGACTCAAATTACAATAATAATAATGATAATAATACAATCACATAATAAGCGAATGCAGTAAACTCGAACAAAGAGGGTACAAGACTAGACACGACTGGGTGGGAAAGTTGATTCACTGGGAACTGTGCAAGAAATTCAATTTTCACCATTGAACTAAATGGTATATGCACAAACCTGAATCTGTCCTGGAGAATGAGACACAAAATTCCCAGGGACTTTGTGGTACAGACGGATCACCTAATACCGGCTAGGAGATCAGATCTAGTTTTGATTGACAAGAAGAATAAGACTTGTCATCTCGTGGAATTTGCCGTCCCGACCGATCACAGAGTGAAAATGATAGAGAGCAAAACGATCGACAAATACTTAGAGCTTGCCAGAGAACTGAGAAAATTGTGAGACATGAGGGTGAAAGTCGTACCAATTGTAATTGGGGACCTTGGAACAATTCCCAAGGGTTTGGAAAAGAGTATGGATGAATTGGAAATCAGGGGAAGGATCGAGACCATCCAGACTACAACATTATTGAGATCAGTTGACATACTCAGAAGAGTCCACTCAGCCTCCAGTGAACCACCGGCTTCTGCATGTGTGAAAAACTTGAATGGAGGAAATAATAAGATGAAACAAACAGAGGTAAAAGAAAAAGTTAAAAACGAATACATCAGAAGAACAAGAAAGCTTTTAGAAACCAAGCTCAGTAGCATAAATTTTATCAAAGGAATAAATACCTGGGCCGTCCCCGTTATAAGATACTCTGGGCCATTCTTAAAATGGACAAAAGAAGAATTCAGACAGATCGACCAAATGACTAGGAAACTAATGACGATGCACAAGGCTCTACACCCTAGAGATGATAAAGATAGGCTATACGTTTCAAGAAAAGAAGGTAGAAGAAGTCTTGCCAACATAGTGGACTGTGTAGAAGACCACAATCCAAGGACTCGAAGAATGCACAAAAAAGTGGAAAGGAAGATTACTTATGGCAGCCAACAACAGCAGGTGTAATATATGGACAAATAGAAAAACAACGAAAACTAGAAAACAAAGATGGGAAGAAAAACAATTATATGGGCACTTCAAACGACAAATCGGAGAGGTTGCTCATAAAAAGACTTGGACATGGTTAAGAAGAGGAAACCTCAAATAGAGAAACTGAATCACTAATAATTGCTGCACAAAATAATGCCACAAGAACAAATTATACCAAATCAAAATTGATAAGATGCAACAAAACAGTAAATGTCGACTGTGCAGTGACAGAGATGAGACTATAAACCATGTATTAAGTGAATGTAGCAAACTAGCACAACGGGAATACAAAGCTAGGTACGACTGGGTTGGGAAGGTGAACCACTGGGAATTATGCAAAAAATTAAATTTTGACCATACAACAAAATTGTATATGTATAAACAAGAATCTGTTCTTGAGATTGAAATGCATAAAATTCTATGGGACATTAAGATAAAGACAGATCACCCTATCCCAGCCTGGAGACCAGACCTAGCGGGGATTAACAACAACAAAAAAAAGAGAACGTGTCAACTGGTGGACTTTGTGGTTCCAGAAGATCAACTGGGGGAAGCTGAAGGAAAATGAAAAGATTGATAAATACCTGGACCTTGGCAGAGAATCGAAAAAGCTATGGAATATGAGAGTGAAAGTGATACCAATTGTAGTTGGTGCACTTGGAACGGTCCCAATAAACTTGGAAAAAAGACTGAAGGATCTGGAAATCAGAGGAACAATTGAGATCATCCAGACTACTGCACTGCTGCAATCGGCTAGAATACTCAGAAGAGTCCTGGAGACATAAGGAAAGTTTTGTCACTTAGACTCCAGTGAAATACCATCAGCTAACGCTGATGTAAAAAAAAAACTCAAAAGGAGTGAAAATAATATGACTTTATTTGAATAGAATGAGTTATGAGGTGAATAGATAGTGAACTTTGAAACACCCCATCATAGAGGTAAGAAATATCCCCCCGCCCAAAAAATTGGCACAGCCGTGGGGGGGGGAATTTGGTAGGAAAAGAGTTAATTATTGTTCATTCTTTTGTACTAACTTGAATGTGTTTCAGATGTTACGATGACTATGTTTGCATTTCTAAGAATGTGCTATTTAAATATAGTACATGCTGTATCTTAAATGTGTTTATACAGTCTCATTATGCCTGAATAAATATATTCTGTAATATAATCATAAAATTCAACCAACGTATTTACCTTTTGGTTCACTTGAATGCTCTTATATTTTGTTACATGAAAGGACAAAGACATTTACGAGGATTAGTCAAAAAGTAATGCCATTTTGTTTAGGACTGGTATAATTACCAACAGGAACATGTATCATACCTCAAAATGAAGCTGATCCTCTGTGGATCACATCCCTACTTCTCAACATAGGTTAGTCAAAAAGTAATGCCATTTTGTTTAGGACTGGTATAATTACAAACAGGAACATGTATCATACCTCAAAATGAAACTGATCCTCTGTGGATCATATCCCTACTTCTCTACATAGGTTTGTCAAAAAGTAATGCTATTTTGTTTAGGACTGGTATAATTACCAACTGGAACATGTATCATACCTCAAAATGAAGCTGATCCTCTGTGGATCACATCCCTACTTCTCAACATAGGGGTGTCAAAAAGTAATGCCATTTTGTTTAGGACTGGTATAATTACCAACAGGAACATGTATCATACCTCAAAATGAAGCTGATCCTCTGTGGATCACATCCTTTCTTCTCCACATAGATGAATCAAAAAGTAATGCCATTTTGTGTAGGACTGGTATAATTACAAACATAGGAACACGTATCATATATCAATATGAAGCTGGTTCTGTGGATTACAACCCCAATTCTCAACATAGGGGATTCAAAAAGTAATGCCATTTTGTTTAGGACTGGTATAATTGCCAACACAAGAACATGTATCAATCATCAAAATGAAGCCGGTTCTCTGTGGATCACATCACTACTTCTCCACATAGGTGATTCAAAAGTAATGCCATTTTGTTTAGGGCTGTTATAATTACCAACATAGGAACATGTATCATACCTAAAAATGAAGTTGGTTCTCTGTGGATCATATCCCTACTTCTCCACATAGGTGAGTCAGAAAGTAATGCCATTTTGTTCAGAATTAGTATAATTACCAACACAGGAATATGTATCATACCTCAAAATGAAGCTGGTTCTCTGTAGATCACATCCCTACTTCTCAACATAGAGGTGTCAAAAAGTAATACCAGTTTGTTTAGGACTGGTATAATTACCAACAGAGAAAAATGTATCATACATCAAAATGAAGCTGGACCTCTGTGGATCACATCCCTACTACTCTACATAGTCACCGTTTCTCTCAATAGCAATATTCCACCTTCGAATGAGAGCATGTATCCATGCCCCATAAATTTCTGCTGACTATTCTCTGAGCCACTTCTTAACTACAAAGTTCACTCCCTCGTCACTGGAATAATGTTTTCATTTCACCAGCCCCATGAAAGAGGGTTTGAAAGGAAAACATTGGTAATTATACCTGTCCTAAACAAAATGGCATACTTTTTGACCCACCGTCGTATAATTGAAAACCCCGACTTTTTAAGGAAAATTCTTTTTATACATTCTTCAATGTAAATTATTATATCATAAGGGAGATGTCTTCACTCACTCATTAGATTATATATATATATATATATATATATATATGTGTGTGTGTGTGTGTTGTGTGTTGTGTTGTGTATGTGTGTGTGTGTGTGTGTAAATAATTCAAAAGCGCTCAATATATTAAAACTATAGAGCAGTAATAATACTAATAAAATTATTGTATTTTATTTTACATCTAACAAAAATTTTACTAGTATTAAATAAAGTTAAAGTAAAGTTGGCAGAGTGGCCTATTGTCGGTATCAGCCGGACAGCGAGTGTGTCTATCCCCTTTTTGCTAGCGCTAGACCAGAGGGAGTATATTTGCTGCGGTGGAGCGCCACACCCACCGTCAGCTCCCCACTTTACTGCACAGATCAGATTATACAATCTGTGTTACTCATACGCTGAGTTGCGGGCACCGGTATCGAACTCAGAACCTTGTGATTCCGAGGCGAGTACTCTACCAACAGAGCTAAACCGGCCTATATATAACTTATATTCATAATCATCGGGTCCTACTTCAGTTCAGATACCTATGACATTTTCTTGCGACCGGTAATCGCACCGCGAGTGTGGAATCTAACTTCTCCGCAGAACTTACAGTTGGCATATCCTAATCCACGCCAAAAGTATTATATAGTGCAAGGGATAAACTGTTGCATAAGTGTATGGTGGCGTTGGACTTTTGACAAGCACTGTAGCGATAATGCAAAGGGTCCCATTGGAAAAATACAGACCGTTTGAGAACTTTGACCCAAAGGCGGGAATCTCGCTAGTCACGTGATAACTAGTTTCAACCGAAATGCGACGCAGAGCAGACGTACGAATGCGGTGAAAATGGGCAATAAAGCTTTGATCAAAAACAAACAAAGTCTTGTTAGTTAATTGCATTGCTTTAAAAGAGAACTAGCCTCAAAACCTTATATCTGAAAAATCTCAACATATACCATCTTCTCAGACTCGCTCTCTGTCCTACTATCATTAAGAAATAAAAAAAACTGGAAAACCCTCTCATCATTAAGCTCCTAAATAGATTAGACCTGATGTCTAACTCTTAGGAGATTATGATATGCTGGATCACAAGTCATATAGGAGAGAGGGGGAATGAAAGAGCAGACTCCGCAGCTAAATCGGCTCTAGATTTGATCACCGACAATTTCAAGATACCATATACTGATTTGAAACCTAAAATTAATAGAGTCCTTCATACAAAATGACAACAACACTGAAATAACAACATCCACAATAAACTCTTCCTAATCAAACCCACTTTGGGAGGCTGGAGACCAACTTTAAGGAAGTCTACAAAGGAACAAGTCATTGTATCCCGATTACGCATTGGTCATACAAGTCTAACGCACTCCTATATACTCAAACAAGAACAACAACCACAATGTGGAACATGTCAAACACCTTTGACAGTTAAACACTTATTCATGGAATGCAGTTTTTTTGCTCACATCAGAAACTGTTATTTTAAAGCAAAAAATATGTAAGATCTGTTTGAAAATGTCAACATGGAGGATATTCTCTCTTTTTTGTGGGAAATAAAATTATACCATAGAATATAGACATGAAACAAATCAATACCATACAAAATAATCCCCAATAATGCTAACACATTTTTAAAACCAATTACTAAAAAATATAAATATAAATACACTATATGTATAACTTCCTAACAGTTAGGCATGACATAACCCCAGACGGGTTCATATGCCGTTAAAATCAATAAACAAACAAACAAACAACGAAGATATATTATCGATAACATTGGTTGATTGGTTGCTTGCTTTTACGGCATGTTTACCGTTGTAAGGTTATTTTATGCCGAAGACGTTTTGTTTTATTCATTCTTGATGAGCTTTGTATATTCAATTTTGTAAACACATTTTTAAACTATTTTTTTCTATTTAACCCATAGATAGGACCTTAACAAGTACAACCACCCCGGTCAAAGTGGACCTAGGTGAAATGGCAATGAAGGGGTACTCCACCTCCCCAGACCAGCAGAATTGGAACCTCACCAATAGATAGAGTGTTACATGTCATGGACTGCTCAGCCATCAGGATTTCGTCCTTGGCATCATGGGTTTCCACACACGACCAGTTAGGGACCCCATTGGGAGAGTCTTACCCCTCTGTATTCTACAAACCCAGCCGACAGGGATAATCCGTTACAAAATAAACTGGAAATTACTAAGTGCATAGCTCTAATAAAAAAGATCGCTACGACTTCTCGTTTTTTGTTAGGTTATTGTTACCGCCCCCCATATATATATATATATATATATATATATATATATATATATATTGGTTAGGTGGTTGGTTTTGAAGGCTATCACAATGCAAGCGTAAAGAAAAAAGGTAACTATGGTGTTGTTAGTTAACCTGTGACTTATTCCTAATATTTCGAGATAAAATCTCTTCATCAGAAGATTTCTAAAACTGAAGCTTTTCCTAGCGACTGTCCATTTTGTTTTGAGTCTCATATCTTCCAAATTATCTGAGTATGTGTGTGGGTGTTTGAGTTTATGTATGTGTGTTTGTGTGTGTGTGTGTGTGTGTGTGTGCGCGCGCACGCGCGTGTGTGTGTGTGTGTGTGCGTGTGCGCGCGCGCGCGTGTGTGTGTGTGTGTGTGTGTGTGTGTGTGCGTTTGTCTGTTCAACAATGTCTTATTATCATTCCAGGTTTGGCCTACCCTTTTTTGTTTTATTATTAAGCATTAGCTAGTTTGTTTATTTCCAGGCCCATCTGATTTCTCTCTCTCTCTCTCTCTCTCTCTCTCTCTCTCTCTCTCTCTCTCTCTGTGCGTGTGTGTGTGTGTTTGTGTGTTTACGTGCGTGTTTAATTTCATGTGTGTATTTAGGTGTGTATTTAGGTGTGTGTGTCTGTTCAATAAGGTCTGATTATCATTCCAGGTTAGGCCTACCCCTTTTTGTTTATTTGAGTGTGTGTGTATGCATGTCTTGCCCATATATATGTATATATATATATATATATATATATATATATAAAGATAATCTAATGAGTCAGACGAACCTACTTTTAGTTTCGCATAAAGCTCTTCAGGGCTAAAATCTGACTATTTTTACAATCAAACTTTCTGCTGGGTTTTTTTCTCTCTCCTCAAGGATCTACCAACACGCTTGGTATTAAATTATATATATATATATATATATATATATATATATATATATATATAGTGTGTGTGTGTGTGTGTGTGTGTATTTTAGTAATAGATTGATTGATAGATCGATAGAAAGATAGTGATGTAACAAGTTTTGGTTAGTATGATTTCTCGTTTTACTTTCGTTTACTTTTCATGTATCCCGGGTATGACGTTAAGGTGAAATTCCAATTTTAGAGTTCTGGGGAGGGTTGAGTACCCCTTGATCGCCATTACTCCCAGGTCCGGAGTGGTAGTACCTGTTAGGGTTCCATCTATAGGAGTGTCCAGGATAGGACGTTAAACTGCATCTAATAGGGAGGATCTTATTTTGAATCTATGGGGAGTGTGGAGTACTCCTTCATCGCCATTACTCCCCGGTCCACTCTGATCCGGTGTGGTAGTACCTGTTAGGGTCCTATCTATGGGTTAAATAGAACAAAATGTACTTTTTAAAAATGTCTTTAAAAACTAAGAATGAACAAAACAAAACGTATTTCTCTGAATGTTTGAGATGAGACTTGATGATTAGTATTATCTGCGTTATTCGGACTATTGTCCTCATCTTCATTGTTATCTGTACAACGTTTCGGCCGATATATACTCTGAAGAATAGAGTGCTAAATAAGGGTCTCAACTTCGCTACAACCATCAAGCGGTTTCCATACTTAGACCTGATAGCTCCAATTGAGGAGGCAGCCGTAAATATCCCTCAAGCACGAGATGATGAGCTAAGATGGAAGGTGAGGCAGGTACTAGAGAAATCAAAGCCTCTAAAACCGAACATCACAAAGGAGGAAAGACTGGCCATCAAATCACTGCAACATAATGAGAACATCATAATACTACCAGCAGACAAAGGCAATGCTACTGTGGTGATGGATAAGATTTAATACTCCAATAAATTGGCGGACCTAATAGAAAATGGTAGCTACTGCAAGGTTAAAAAGAACCCAACCCTGAAGACCGAAAGGGAACTGTCACAGATCCTTAGCAAGAACAAGGTCTTCATACCACAGAAGAAATACAGACAGCTAGTTCAACACTACAGCAAGCTACCACACATATACGGCCTTCCTAAGATTCATAAAGATGGTATTCCATTAAGATCCATTGTCAGCTGCCGAGGTACAGCATGCCACCCATTTAGCCGTTATCTAGTTGAGATAGTCACCCCATTAACAGGTAAGTCCTCATCATATGTCAAGAACTCTGCCCACTTTGTGGAGAAAATCAAAAATGCTCCCATCCATTTCAACCAAATGGTGAGTCTAGATATAGTGAGTCTATTCACGAGAGTATCCACTGATGAGACTCTGACAGTGGTACGGGATAAGTTAACTACAGATTCAGATTTGGAAGAACTCACTTGTATCCCAATAGATAATTGATGGAGATGCTGACTTTCTGTGTAGAAACAACCTACTTCGAGATGGGTTCTGACATATACCGACAAGAGGAGGGCCTGGCTATGGGATCACCATTGTCCCCAGTGTTGGCCAATATATACATGGAATACTTTGAAGAGATGGCCTTAGGATCTACACCACTAAAGCCATCAATGTGGCTTAGAGACGTAGATGACACATTCATTCTCTGGCCCCATCAGGAAGATGTTCAAATACTACTGGATCATGTGAACTCAAGCTATCTATCTATACAGTTCACTATGGAGAAAGAACAAGACAACAAATTGTCCTTCCTAGATGTGTTAATAACTCACACAGAGCAAGGATTCAGTTCATCCGTGTATCTTAAGCCTACCTTCACTGGACAGTACCTCAACTTCAATTCCCACCATCCATAAAATGTAAAGAAAGGTATCGTCGTTGCTTACAACATCGAGCAAAAGCCATCAGCAGTGATGAGGTATACCAGAAGGAAATGGACAGCTTAAGGGACACTCCGTCGTAACAATTATCCTGAGAGCATAACATCAGCTATGAGAAATCTGAATCGTAAGATAGAGGATGATACCCGAAAACTTACCACAGTCTATCTACCCTATGTCAAAGGCTTGGCTGAAAAGATTCGAAAGATATGTAATCCTTATGACATCAAGAAAACATTCAGGAGTGACTCAATTCTTCGTAAACTTCTTCTCCGAGTCAAGCCCCCAACAGAATACATGAACAAAAATTGTGTGTATTCCATACCCAGCGGGTATGACTGAACATATATGGAATGAAAAGGGAAACCATCTGCCCTTATGGGATGAAGTTAGAATAATAGATAGAGAAGAACATTGAAGAGAAGACGCCTCAAAGAATCAGCTCATATGATCGGCTGTAGTGGGTTGTTAAGTAGACTGAGCATAGAAATGAATACAATATGGGAACACATAATTAAAAAGGCTAGATCAGATTTTTTTAAAAACAAACAAAAAACAATATGAGTCTAGGTAAATGTGGTATATTAAGAAATGTAAGCACCGTTTTATCATTGTTTTTGTTATGAAACAGAAGCACCGTTTCAACCATCTTTTTCAGTTGTAAATAAAAGGCGGAAGTGATCACTTCTCGTGGTTAACGTCAACTGGTCTACACGTGTTATTATTTCGCTAAGTGCGTTACAACAGTCCGAATAACGCAGATAATAACAAAACAAAACGTCTTTAGCATGACATAACCCAATTGGTTGACATGCCGTAAAATCCAACCAACCAACCAACCAACCCCCGCTATGGGTTAATTAAATAAAACAAAATAGTTTTAAAACTATATATTTACAAAGAAAAGATTAGAGTCGTAGGAAATTGACTCGTCGGCCCGAGTTCAATTTCTAGACGAAACTGTTTGTATTTCCCGCTAATACCCTTGGGAAAGGTATGAATCCAATTCTCCCTCCGGCTCTCGGTAAATAGCAGGACACACTGAGCTCTTTAACCATGGCTAGGTAACCAGTCTAGGAGAATGAAAACTCTGAATTCAAATCTGTTAAAATCCACTTAAGAAATTGACCTTGTGTCGCACCCTGCTCGTGTGGAAGGTTTGGTAAATATATATATATATATATATATATATATTATATATATATATATACTTTGGTGTGGTACCAAGTTTCTTGGTACAAGGTGATTCTAGGCTGGTCCTATTCTCTACCAGTAGTTTGTTGTAGAGTTCAGGTTCAGTATGAGAGCTCAATGTTTACTTAATGTAAACAGAGCAAAGTTATTTGTTAATAAAAAGGCCTTAAATACCATGGGTATCGTGGTTATGGACCATTTCCACTCGTGGTATGCCCACGAGCTTCTTCAGACCAATGATATCTTTTATTTAGATCAGTGGTCTGAAGAAGCTCGTGGGCATACTCACGAGTGGAAATGCTCCATAACCACGATACCCATGGTATTTAAGGCCTTTTTATTCACAAATATATATATATATATATATATATATATTATTTGTGAATAATTAAATACCATGGATTGTTCGCTATGTACGGCGGCTGAACGGATATGGTCTCTGACTATGCCTGTGAAGTCCCGGTTTCGATTCCTGTCGGATATAAGAGACTTAATAAAGTCGAAACAGTCTGTACGGTGTTCTGCATAGCTCCTTTGCGGGATTTTCTTGTCAAGATTATTTTCTATAATTATCGAATCTTATTCGATACATGCATTTATAATTGCCTTCAAGCAGAAATATAAATAATATATATATATATATATATATATATATATATATATATATACACCCAGACTTCCATCTATATATATACACACCCAGACTTCCATCTCCTCTTTTAATATAAAACATGAAAATTTCTTTTCATGACATCTCCCCTTTACCTCTTACCAATATACACACACACCTCTCCCCTACCTCTTACCAACACACACACACACACACATACACACACACACACACACACAACCTTGAGTTTTCACTTCCGCTGTCG
>CM042166.1:53943193-53953193 GCA_023376005.1 Doryteuthis pealeii
ATTTTTTTGTTTTATTTTTGTTTTGTTTTTGTTTTTACTTTACGATATATTAAGCCTTTGGGGTCGTTAACTGCCGAATCAAGTCAATTTTATATCTAAAGGACTTAATATACCAAACTTGTTGCTAAACCCTTGCGGGGAGAAAAAAACCGGCAAATAGTTTGATTGTAAAGATATACTACCAAACATCACCTGGGGAGAAAAAAAATTTTGAAAAAAAGAAAAGACCAAGATAATCGTACCAACCAAAAATAATATATTGATACAATACTTGGCCAAAAGAAAAAACAATTTATATATATATATATATATATATATATATAAACACCGCTCGGATATACTAAAGCTAATAAGAGTGCTTAATAACTAAGTAGAGCAAATAAAGATAAACCTAATGAGTCAGATAAGCCTACTTAAATTTTCACTTAGTGCTCTTCAGGGCTAAGATCCGACTAAAGAGATTTGGAGCAAACTCATATTTATACATCTAATATACATCTTTATATATCTAAAGGACTTATGTAGCTTACAGAATCAATCGTTGCTTAAGTGGTCACCCAATTACGTATTGAACAGGCTGGTCGCTTATTGTAATAAATTCACTAAAACATATTAGTTTCTAAATTTATAGTGCAGTTATCAAGTGCCCTTATATATATATATATATATATATATATATATATATATATATAATATATAATTATTATAATGGTATACAGTAATAACCTACTCGAGTTTCACCATAAGGATCAGGGTCATTGCCAAAAAAACACACACGTGCAATCGGCTGTAATTAATCACTATCTTGATTAATTCAGTGGATTTAACCCTGAAGATCCTTATGGTGAAACTTGAGTAGGTTATTACTGTGTACCATTATAATAATAAATTTGCTCTACTCATGTATTGAGCACTTTATATTTGTTATATTGCTGTCTTATCATTGTGAAAATTGCATCAACTAACCATTGTGACCAATTTCACCGGTAAGTCACCTTTTTCATATATATATATATATATATATATATATATATATATATATATACTAGCAAATATATGCACCCTCCGGGTGCAAGTATTTAAGTGTTAATGTAATAAAATATTATATCAAATTAGAAAGGCTAATGAAACTAAATAAGAATGCAGATAAAAAGGTTTGAAACAGAGGGGGCTATAATCGAAAAATATAACAACTGAAACTTACTCTTCCATCACTCTCGTCTTTCATTGTTATTTTTTTCTAATTTAACTATTTAGTTAAAATAGGAAGTAAAGAATAAAACGACTGTTATTTTTTCTTGTTAATGGATTTCATTTAAGATTCATTGAAGAGATGTTTGATTATATTCATTAAAATAAAACCAAACAGTTAGAAATCAATAACACTGAGCACATATTTATCAAATTCGATTTTTTAATATCAATATGAAAATTAGCCTTCCGGTTCACACTGTAAACCGCTATTTTGTTGTATATATAAATATAATTGCATGTTGTTAGTATGTATATATGGCTAACAGTATTAATAATGTAAAACAATTTTATTAATAATTGAGGTTAGAATAAAAATAAAACCATTGAGAATGTGATGTCAATAACTAAGGGAATTGTGACTTGAGTAGTAATATAGTTTCGGTTACAGACAGAAAAACACACAATCTCCATTATAATAAGATATATGTGTGCGTGTGTGTGGTCAGGTTGCCCAAAGCGCTACGGGTACAATGTAATCCAGTACTACCTGTTTCATAGTCGGATCATCGGCGACTAAACCGGTAACCCCACAAAGCTTGCCTGGTGAGGAGGGTGGCTAGACACCCAGCAGGAGGAAAATCAAGGGCGGAAGAAGCTTCTTGCTCAACGGCCATCTAGCACATTAAATTACGCGGGGACGTAGAAATACCTGGGTTGGTATCCAGGCGCGTAGCAAGACCACTTGAAGTATCCTTGCCTTGCAAGTCTTGTCGAATTTGTTCGTCAGACTGTCTATCTGACTCTGATTACCAAGAAGTGGAGCTAATTCCGTGCACACTAGATCCACTAAAAATATTCTCTTCAGCACAGGTATTTCCTGACTTATATATATATATATACTAGCAAATATATGCACCCTCCGGGTGCAAGTATTTAAATTTTAATGTAATAAAATATTGTATTAAATTAGAAAGGCTAATGAAACTAAATAAGAATACAGATAACAAGATTTGAAACAGAGGGAGTATAATAAAAGATTTGAAACAGAGGGAGTATAATAAAAAATGGAACAACTGAAACTTACTCTTCCATCACTCTCGTCTTTCATTATTATTTTTTTCTAATTTAAGTATTTAGTTATAAGAGGAATTAAAGAATAAAATGACAGTTATTTTATCTTGTTAATGGATTTCATTTAAGATTCATTGAAGAGATTTTTGCTTATATTCATTAAAATAAAACCAAACAGTTAGAAATCAATAATACTAAGCACATATTTATTAAATTCGATTTTTTAATATTAATATGCAAATTAGCCTTCCCGTTCACATTGTAAAGCTCTATTTCGTTGTATATATAAATATAATTGCATGTTGTCAGTATGTAGACATAGTTAACAGTATTAATAATGTAAGACAATTTTATTAATAATTGACGTTTAGATAAAAATAAAATCATGGAGAATGTGATGTCAATAACTAAGGGAATTGTGACTTGAGTAGGAATATAGTTTCGGTTACAGACAGAAAAACATACAATCTCCATTATAATAAGATATATATTATATATATATATATAGTGTGTGGGATTGTCACTGTTTCAGCTTTTACTGGAACGGTGTGCCAAACGCAGTATTATTGGTAAAGTGCTCAATATAAAATAGAACTGTTACATAATATAATAAAATAAATATATAAAGGTTTTACATATCTATTTATTTGGTGACAAAGGAACATTCACGACCATATTGGTTTCATGCGATAGCAATCGTCAGGTGAAGATGTTACAAACGCCTTTTGAAAATTGATTTGGTATACGAGGAAATTGAGTTGATTTTCTAATACTTTTTCTCTAATCTTTTGGGGCAATCATTACGTAAGGCTGGAACGAATTAATAATATATCAGTTTATTTCAATAGAAAAAATTGATTTGGGATACGAGGAAATTGAGTTGATTTTCTAATACGTTTTCTCTTATCTTTCGTGACAGTCATTACGTAAGGCTGGAACGGATTAATGGCATATCTATTTATTTCAATGGAGAAAATTGATTTGGTATACGAGGAAATTGAGTTGATTTTCTAATACTTTTTCTCTTATCTTTTGGGGCAGTCATTACGTAAGGCTGGAACGAATTAATAGTATATCAGTTTATTTCAATAGAAAAAATTGATTTGGTATACGAGGAAATTGAGTTGATTTTCTAATACGTTTTCTCTTATCTTTCGTGACAGTCATTACGTAAGGCTGGAACGGATTAATGGCATATCTATTTATTTCAATGGAGAAAATTGATTTGGTATACGAGGAAATTGAGTTGATTTTCTAATACTTTTTCTCTTATCTTTTGGGGCAGTCATTACGTAAGGCTGGAACGAATTAATAGTATATCAGTTTATTTCAATAGAAAAAATTGATTTGGTATACGAGGAAATAGAGTTGATTTTCTAATACGTTTTCTCTTATCTTTTGGGGCAGTCATTACGTAAGGCTGGAACGAATTAATAGTATATCAGTTTATTTCAATAGAAAAAATTGATTTGGGATACGAGGAAATTGAGTTGATTTTTTAATACGTTTTCTCTTATCTTTCGTGACAGTCATTACGTAAGGCTGGAACGGATCAATGGCATATCTATTTATTTCAATGGAGAAAATTGATTTGGTATACGAGGAAATAGAGTTGATTTTCTAATACTTTTTCTCTTATCTTTCGTGGCAGTCATTACGTAATGCTGGAACGAATTAATAGTATATCAATTTATTTCAATAGAAAAAATTGATTTGGTATACGAGGAAATTGAGATGATTTTCTAATACTTTTTCTCTAATATTTTGGGGCAGTTATTACCTAAATGTTCGACCGAATTGTCGCTGCAAAAGTATGTAGATATTTACGTAGGTATATAAAAGATAAAAAGAAAACACAGCACAAACTTTCGTTGTTACCTAATACTCCTAGTCAGTAGCCTAATAATGAACAAAGAGTTTGTTTTGCATAACAAACATCCATTTGTTAACATAATCTCCTTCGGTGGCAATGCACTTAATCGACCGAACATTATACAATTGCAATTTCAGATCAAAGTTCAACTCATAATACGTCTTAGGCAATACACTTATTGATATTACCCTCTTATATATATATATATATATATATATATATATATATATAATTATAGTATATATATATATATATATATATGAATAACCCAGAAATATATATTTGGAACGTTAGAAACAACTTACTTTAAGTTTCAGGTTGTGTGCACAATCATTCAGATGAAAAGTGCTCATAGATTTGATATTTTTTTACTGAATTGTAAGGCTGGACCCGCTCTGCTTGTAATAGCATCAAGCACTTTGTAAAACCTTCTCATTTGTATTTATCTTACACCACACCACACACACACACACACAACAACACACACACGTACAGTAACATACACACACACAACACACACACACATATATATATATATATATATATATATATATAAGAAATATATAGATATTAATTTCCCACTCCCATATATATATATATATAAGTTTTGTTGAACTGTACAGACAATTCTTGTCGGACAAGTTTTTGGTTGATCCTTTCTAATTTTCGAGCCATCTTTTTGATGTCGGGGTGTAACTGGTGTAACAGTCCACCAAGGGTTTCAACACGAGCGCTTTCGGTAATACAGTTTGCCATCATCAGGTAGGAAACGATGGCAGATTAACATTACACTTATCTGATTCCAGCTCCATTAATCAAAACCTTAAAACACATTCATGCCCCCCCTCTACCTACCGCAAAATTCTAACCGAAAATACACACACACTACATAAAGAAAAAACAAACAAAAACTTCAAATAATCGAAGCTTTATATATCAAACAAAAAAACTACCTTAAACAAAATAAACTTTGAAATAAGTCAACATGTTCTTAAATGCTTATAATTTCCCGCCTATCCTCCTTCCACTATACCCCTCCCCTTCTCACAACTTGTGCCCCCCCCCCATAAAAAGTCACTACTACATCGCTCGCTCGAACCACTACCATCCCTACAACTTCCCACTACCAATTGTTATTACCTCCCACTTGCTACTACTCGTTCTCGTTAAAAACGAGACACGAAACCATACCATCGTTTCATACCTGATGATGGCAAACTGTATTGCCGAAAGCGCTCGTGTTGAAACCTTTGGTGGACTGTTACACCAGTTCCACCCCGACACCAAAAAGATAGCCCGAAAATTAGAAAGGATCAACCAAAAACTTGTCCGACAAGAATTGTCTGTACAGTTCAACAAAACTTGTATAAAAGAAAAAATGCTGCCAAAATACACTTTATATCTTCTCTTATTATAATGGAGATTGTGTGTTTTTCTGACTGTAACCGAAACTAAATCAATACTCAAGTCACAATTCCCTTAGTAATTGACGCCACATTCACCATGAATTTATCCTTATTTTAACCTCAATTATTAATAAAATTGTTTTTCATTATTTATACTGTTAACCATATCTACATGATATTTTCCACGTACCCCACTTGTACGGGTCAGGCACAAGGCCCTATTTATGTGGGACCACCCACAAGCCGAAGCTCATGGGGTGGCAGGTGAAAAATTGCGTCGATCCCGTCGGCATTCCCCCTCAAGGGGGGCGCCTCAGGCACTGGGCAATAAACCCAGCCCTGTCCCTTTAAATCAAGGGGGCAGGTGTTGCCTGGGGGGATGGCCCCCTGGGATCGACGCCGTTAATTATAGCAATGGTCCAGAGGCCGAAGCCACTGTAGACCATATCGATATTTACCGCGTAACCCACTTGTACGGGTCAGGCACAAAGTCCCTATTAACGTGGGACCACCCACAAGCCGAGACTCATGGGGTGGCAGGTGAAAAATTGCGTCGATCCCGTCGGCATTCCCCCTCAAGAGGGGCGCCTCAGGCACTGGGCAATAAACCCAGCCCTACCCCTTTAAATCGAGGGGGCAGGTGTTGCCTGGGGGGATGGCCCCCTGGGATCGACGCCGTTAATTATATCAATGGTCCAGAGGCCGAAGCCACTGTAGACCATATCTACATACTAATGACATGCAATTGTATTTATATATACAACAAAATAGCGGTTTACAGTGTGAACGGAAGGTTAATTTGCATATTGATATTAAAAATGTAATTTTAATAAATATATGCTTAGTATTATTGGTTTCTAACTGTTTGGTTTTATTTTAATGAATATTAGCAAAACTCTCTTCAATGAATCTTAAATGAAATCCATTAACAAGAAAAGATAACTGTAACTTTATTCTTTACTTCCTCTTTTAACTAAATAGTTAAATCAGAAAAAATAACAATGAAAGACGAGAGTGATAGAAGAGTAAGTTTCAGTTGTTCTATTTTTCGATTATATCCCCCTCTGTTTCAAATCTTTTTATCTGCATTCTTATTTAGTTTCATTAGCCTTTCTAAATTTAATGCGATATCTAATTACATTAAAACTTAAATACTTGCACCCGGAGGGTGCATATATTTGCTAGTATATATATATATATGTGTGTGTGTGTGTGTGTGTGTGTGTGTGTGTGTGTGTGTGTATGTAATATACCAAACTTGTTGGTAAACCCTTGGGGTAAGAGAAAACTTGGGAAATAGTTTGATTGCAAAAATATACTACCAAACATCACCTGGGGAAAAAAATTTGCAAAAAAGAAAAAACCAAGATAGTCGTACCAACCGAAAATAATCTGTTGATACTATAATACTTGGCCAAAAGAAAAAAACAATTTATATATATGAAAAAATATATATATAAATCGCCAGGATTTTCTAAAGTTAAATGGTAAAGAGTGCTCAATACCTAAGTAGAGCAAATAATAAAGTTAAACCTAATTAGTCAGATATACCTACTAACAGTTTCACTTAGCAGCTCTTCAGGGCAAAGATCTGACTCTTTATAGTATATATGTATATATATAGTTAATATTTACCATATGTGTATATAGTTAATATTTGCAATATATATATATATATATATATATATATATATATATATATATATATATATATATAATTGCTATATATATAGTATTTGAGATATCTATATATATATATATGTGGTTAATATTATATATATATATATATATATATATGTGTGTGTGTATAGTTGATATTTGATAGATATATATAGTTAGTATTTGCTATATACATATGGGTTATATATATAGTTAATATTTATATATATATATATATATATATATATATATATATATATATATATATATAATCTCCTGCGTTAGGTGAACTTTTGAGATAACCTAGTGCATTATCAGAAAATGGTGCCAGCTACAGCGTTACCGCCACCCTACTTCTTACAAGTACTTCCAACTTGTTAAATATAACCTGTATACAGTGATGCTGATAGCTCTCTTGGTTTAGTGTGTCCTGGGACACACATATTTTGCTTTGAATAAGTCCATGGGAAATTTGATGTGTCCTAACCTAATAAATTGTAGGGTTTTTTATGATCTGGGAAAACAACTAAGGCTGTCTACCTCCTATCTTGTAACCTACCCTGTGAAATTAATTTCTAAGAAACTATTGGAATGTATTTACATACACATGCGTTTGAAATGGGCAAAGGAGAACATGAAGGTTGGTTTCTTGAAAGTTCTATTCACAGATGAAAACTCGAGCAACGCTTGATAGCCCAAATGTTTTGAGCAAAGATTGGGTTGTAAATGGGCGAGATTGTCATCAAAGCTTGCGACAAGGAGGAGGGGGTATTATTATTTGGTCTGGTATTATTGAAGGTACCATGGTTGTTCCGTGGAGAGTTCCTGACGTTACGAAAATAAGCGGAGTTTATATATATATATATTTACCAACCCCTTCGCACGAGCAGTATGTGACGCAAGGTAAATTTCTTAAGCGGAGTTCAACAGGTTTGAATTCAGAGTTTTCCTTCTCCTAGACCGGTTGCCTAACCATGGTTTAAAGAGCCCAGTCTGCCCTACTATTTATCCATAACTGGAGGGAGAGTAGGATTCATACCTTTCCCAAAGGTATTAGCGCTAAGTGAAATGTAGTTACCACATCCAGGATTTGAACTCAGGGTGACGAGTCCATTTCCCATGACTATCTAATTCCCCACCCATATTTATAGACTATCCGAGGTCGCATGAGTTATTCTTGCAACCAATCACTAGCAATACTGCGGGCCTGATAGAATAATTACCCCACACACACATTGGTCATAATTACAACTGCACTCTGTGAGGACGGACATAGGATTGCCGGATCTTTAACAATACTCAGTAAGGACATACGATTCCCAGAGAAACCGAAGGATTCATTATCGAGGGATTCTTTATCAAGGATCCAATTCAACTGGATAAGCGCTTCTTCTTTAAGGCCAAAGAATGGCCCTTAAAAACGTAACAAAAGCAATTAAGATGTTACTTTCTTTTTCGTAGTTTTTTTTATGTGTATGCCCCCCCCCCCATACACATAAAAAAAACTACGCTGCATATCATGAACTGTTCGGTTACTAGGATTCCGTCCTTAAGCATCACGAGTCGCCACCCGCGGCAAACAGGTGGTCGCATTGGGGGTATTTTATTTCTCTGCATAGGTTCAGTCAGTGTATTTTACAACCCCGGCTGACAAAGCGCAACCGTTACGGTAAGTGCGCTTCCAGTGCAATCAGCACGTAGAGCCTGGAGACAGTTGATTTGTTGTATGATTATTTTAGATAGGCTGTAACCCGTCGTTAACGCGTAGCAGGTAAAGCGTAAAACAAAAACCGTTTAAATCCAATCTCGGTAACGTCGAATGGGCCTTTCACAGGCAGATCTACTCGTCCGAAAATGTGTGAAATTTTTCAAACTAAAATGTCATTACATAAAAGCCAGTCGTGGAAATGAGCATATTTATTTCCGGAGGGCTTTGCTTGACTGGTTTTGGAACTATTATTTCTTTACAAGAGATATGTGATCACTATACGCCCCCGTTGACAAAAAAAAAAAAGAAATCGTAAGAAAAGCTCTCCCAAATGAAAGTTTCATTTTTTTTCAGCCGAAACCCGTGCAATAGATCTAGCACTTGACATAATCTATGAAAATAACCACAAAAATGTTTTTAAGTGCCATCTTTGGCCAGTTGAAATAGGGCTTAAAGAAAGTCCTATGTTATAGAATCCTTTGGTGATCCTTTGGTAATCGTAGAAGTCCTATCCTGCGTATTGGTAAAGGTCCAGTGATTTAATCCTATGTCCGTCGACAATGAACGCTGCAGTAATTATGACCATAAGGGTGGGGGTTAAGTATTGTATCAGCCTCAGAGTTAAGATTGTATCAGCCTCAGAGTACTGCCAGTGATTGGCCAAGGAATAGATCACATGATCTCGCCAAGTCTATAAGTATGGGCGATGATCTAGCACACACTTTATATCTTAAAATTCTCAACATATATAATCTCTCAGACTCGCTCTCTGTCCTACTATCATTAAGAATAAAAAAACTGGAAAACCCTCTCATCATTAAGCTCCTAAATAGATTAGACTTGATGTCTAACTCTAAGGAGATTATGCTATGCTGGATACCAAAGTCATATAGGAGTGAGGGGGAATGAAAGAGCTGACTCCGCAGCTAAATCGACTCTAGATTTGATCCCCGACAATTTCCAGATACCATATACTGATTTGAAACCTAAAATTAATAGATTCCTTCATACAAAATGACAACAACACTGGAATAACAACATCCAAAATAAACTCTTCCTAATCAAACCCAATTTGGGAGACTGGAGACC
>CM042166.1:53960693-53968350 GCA_023376005.1 Doryteuthis pealeii
GAGAAAGAGAGAGGGGGAAGAGATATGAGAGAAGACAAGAGAGGGGAGTTATGCAAAAGACGATAAGATGAATTATGTCATCACTCAATGAAAAATTGAACTCACTGACAATGGTCAGTTAGTCTGGCCATCGAAATACTTAAAACATTGCAGAGAGACAGAGACAGAGAACAGAGACAGAGTCAGAGAGAGAGAGAGACAGGGAGTGAGAAACAGAGACAGGGGGGAAGACAAGAGAGATGAAGAATACAAAAAATGACTGGATGAATTATGCCATCATTCAGTGAAAAATTCAACTCTCTAAAAATGGCCTGCTAGTCTAGGCATTAAAATATTTTAAACATGTACACAGGGAGACAGAGACAGAGATAGATACGTGAACAGAGAGATGTAGAGAGAGAGAGAGAGGGGGGGAGAGAGAGAGAGAGAGAATTTGGGAAGGTAAGAGAGTGGATGAATGCAGATGATGCGACAGAAAACGGCCTAGCCATTCAAATACTTAAAACATTGTTGACAGTGAGACAGAGACAAAGAGAGATACGGAGACAGACACACACACACACGCGCGCATACACACACACATATAATATATATATATATATATATATATAGAGAGAGAGAGAGAGAGAGAGAGACAGAGACAGAGACAGAGACAGAGACAGAGAGAGAGATAAAGAGAGAGAGAGAAAGAGATGGAGAATGCCAGAGAGGGCAGGAATGCAGAAGATGAGACAGATAATGGACTTCTAGTCTCGCCATTAAAATACTTAAAACATTGGAGATAGATAGACAGAACAGTGAGAGATACGGAGACAGAGAGAGAAAGAGAGAAAGAGAGAAGGGGAGAGAAGAGGAAAAGAGGGAGAATGAGAGAGATGAAAAATAGAGATGGGGAAGGCAAGAGAGAGGAGGAATGCAAATGATAAGACGGATCAAGTCTCGCCATTAAAATACTTGTAGATAGACAGATACAGAGAGATATAGAGACACAGATAGATAGATAGATAGATAGAGAGAGAGAGAGAGAGAGAGAGAGAGAGAGAGAGAAAGAGAGAGAGAGAGTGAGAGATGAAAAAAGCCAGAGAGAGGAGGAATACAGAAGATGAGGAATGAAGAAGATGAGACAGATTATGGCCTTCTAGTCTCGCCATTCAAATACTTAAAACATAGACAGAGACAAAGAGAGATCCGTAGACAGAGAGAGAGAGAGAGAGGGGGGAAGAGGGAGAATGAGAGAGAGATGAAGGAGACAAGAGAGAGAGAGGGGGGAAGAAAAAGAGAGATGGGGAAGGCAAGAGGGAGGAGGAATGATGAGACGGATAAAGTCTTGCTATTAAATTACTTAAAACACTGTAGATAGATAGACAGACAGAAACAGAACAGAGAAGAGAGAGAGAGAGAGAGAGAGAGAGAGAGAGAGAGAGAGAGAGAGAGAAGGCCAGAGAGAGGAGGAATGCAGAAGATGAGGAATGAAGAAAAATGAGACAGATAATGGCCTTCTAGTCTCGCCATTCAAATACTTAAAACATAGACAGAGATAAAGAGAGATCCGTAGACAGAGAGAGAGATGGAGATAGATAGATAGATAGATAGAGAGAGAGAGAGAGAGAGAGAGAGAGAAAGAGAGAGAGAGAGAAGGGAGAGAGGGAGAATGAGAGAGCTATGAAGGAGACAGAAAGAGAGAAGGGGAAGAAAAAGAGCGATGGGGAAGGTAAGAGAGAGGAGGAATGCAAATGATGAGACGGATCAAGTCTCGCTATTAAATACTTAAAACATTATAGATAGATAGACAGAAACAGAGAGAGATACGGAGAGAGGAGAGAGAGAGAGAGAGAGAGAGAGAGAGATGGGTGAGGCAAAAGAGAGAGAGAGAGGGGGGTTAATTGGTGAGGTAAGAGAGAGAGAGAGAGGAGAGATGGTGAGGCAGAGAGAGAGATGGGTGAGGCAAAAGATAGATAGATAGAGAGAGATAGAGAGAGAGATGGGTGAGGCAAAAAGAGAGAGAGAGAGAAAGAGAGAGATGGGTGAGGCAAAGAGAGATAGAGAGAGACGGGTTAGGCAAGAGATAAATAGATAGAGAGAGAGATATATATAAGATAAATCAAAAGAGAGAGAGAGAGAGAGAGAGAAAGATGAGTGAAAGCAAGAAAGAGGAGGAATACAAAAGATGAGCGGATGAATTATGTCATCACTAAATTCCGTGTCATGATTCAGGTTGAAATGAAGTGTGACCGATTGGTCAAGCACGAAAAGACTAATAGAAAATAACTGCTCATAAAAATGCGAGATGATAAACTCCTGTCTGTTGAACATTGTCGCGATACCATCATCTCGCCTTCATCGAAGAACGGCCGAATCGAACGCAATATCTTTTATCAGTTAATTAATCACATCTTGCATGATTGCCCCATGTGAGCTGACGGGAAAATAGGCCTTCGAGTCGTTCACAGCAGCCAATCTCGCCGCTAACGTCAGCGCAAACGAAAACCAGTGAGGATACAGAGACATGGTCTCCAGGCTTGTGGATCTGGGAGGCTAAGTCCAGAGTCTGGATTTTGATACGCGTTTCCTGGGCAAATCAGATAAAACATGGATAGTAGAAAGTTCCGAATTTTGAGCAATACGGAAATCTATCCGGAACAACTTTAAATTGATTGATTAGACGTCAACGCACCTGGGTGTATTATATGCCTGCATTATGGAGACGCGTGGTCTGATGGTTAGAGTCGTAGGAAATGGACTCGTCGACCAGAGTTCAATTCCTGGACGAAGCAGTTTGCATTTCACATTGCGCTAATACCCTTGGGAAAGGTATGAATCAATTCTCCCTCCAGCTATGGGTAAATAGCAGGGCTGACTGAGCTCTTTAACCATGGCTATGTAACCAGTCTATGAGAAAGAAAACTCTGAATTCAAACCTATTAAACCCGCTTAAAAATTGACCTTGTGTCGCATCCTGCTCGTGCAGAGGTGTTGGTAAATATATATATATATAAAAAAGTCGTCGGTGCGGCCTAATGTCGATATCAGCCAAACAGCGAGGGAGTCTATCCCTTTTCACTAGCGCTAGATAAGTGGAGGCGTCTTTTGTAACGGTTATCGTCGTTGGAAATGGGCACAATATTTATATTATTAGGATTTTTCAGCATGTTGTCCTCATCTTTATTTTTATATACAGAGCTCGAACTCGAGAACCTACTTGTCTAAATAGGGATCCTTCACTGACTGATTGCATTTCATTTAGCTCTAATACCCTTGAGAAAGGTATGCATCTACTATTCTCCCTCCAGCTATGGGAAAATAGTAGGGCGGATTGGGATCTTTAATCCCAGTTAGCAACCAGTCTAGAAGAGAGACCTGAATTCAAATCTGTTAAACTCCTCTAAAGAAATTGACCTCATGTCATACCCGACACCGTGCGGAGGGATTCACACACACAAACACGCACAAACACACACACACACACACACACACACACACACAACACAAAACACACACACACACACCACACACACACACATATATATATATATATATATATATATATGTGTGTGTGTGTGTGTGTGTGTGTTGTTGTTTTGGGATTATATATAAAATAGCATGCTTAGATCTTAATGCGCACGGTGTCCAGATGAATTTTTTTAGATAAATAGAGAGCGAAAATAAGGGATCAATTTGGGTCGGGTGGTAAATGACATAATACAAATTTGTTTAAATGTCTACATTTGGAAACGAGTTCGCTTCTCTTGTTCAATAAATTTGCATTTGTATTTTGTAGAATACACAAATTTTCTTCAATGCCAAGTCCATAGTTTTGCTGGCCATCTTTGTGATAATTTCCCATTTTATCACAGGTGTTTTGCCCATTGTATATATAATATATAAATATATATATATATATATATATATATATATATATATAGTTAGAAATGACACATCTGTTTAACAATTTTATTTTTGATCTTTTTCGAGTTGTTGGCCAACTTTTTAATATTTGGGTGGAATTCGTGAATAAGTCCACCAAAGTTCAAGACCAAGTACTGATGATGGCACTTCGAAGTGCCGAAAGTACTCGGGACCTGAACTTTGGTGGACTTGGGACCTGAACTTTGGTGGACTTATCCACGAATTCCACCCAAATATTAAAAGTTGGACAGAAAACTTGAAAAGATCAAAATAAAATTGTTAAAACAGGAGATGTGTCTTTGTTAATTCTGCATATATAAATTGAAAAGATACTGGCCCAAATACACACAGACACACAGACACACACAGACACATATATATATATATATATATATATATATATATATATATATATATATTATATATATATATATAAGTGGTAAAGCAAGAGGGTTTTTCAAGTGTGAGTAAGTAAGGATTATGATTCATATATATATACCTCTGCATCTATTGTTATTTATTTTAAAATTGAAAATCCATTTTCTCTGGATATTGTTTGGAACAACGTGTGCATGCTAAATAATGTCTTTGCTATTACAATGTATTTTGTGATAAATTTATAAATGTGTCTTGCTTATATGACTAGCAGATAAATCAGGGAATTTGGTGCGACAAGAGCAGAGACTTTATATATATATAATATATATATATATTATATATATATGTGTGTGGTGTGTGTGTGTGGTGTTGAGAGTAGAGGAAAATGTGAATATAACAACACAAACGACTGTTGAATTGATATTTCACCAATAATGAGGCGAAATATCAATTGAACAGAGTCGTTTGTGTTGTTATATCCACATTTCCCTCTACTCTCAACCGTATTTGTTGGATTTATTCAATCTTTCACTCCTCATATATATATATATATATATATATATATATATATATATATATATATATGTGTGTGTGTGTGTGAAATAAATGTTAATCCGACAGTATGAATTTAACATTTTTTTAAAAAAACAAATGATGTTAATAGTTTGCTGACAGAATCTGTTTCGACCTTTTTAATAGAGCGGTCTTCATCAAGAGCAACCTATGAACGAAAGACGGAATAAATAACCGTTAAAGGAGGTACAAACGAACGCTGGTTTTCGATGTTGGAATTTTTTTTAAATGCGTATTCTGTGTTAGAAAATAAAATAAATTTTATTTTTAAACATCAGAAGCATTATAATCCATAATAAAACTCAAAAGAGTTTGATGTAAAAAATATATAAAAAAGTGTATAATAAGTATCAAAAATGTTCATGATATATTCCAGCTACAAAAAGTAGGTTAAAAGTCCACAGGAGTTTTATTATGAATTATAATGCTTCTGATTTTTAAAATATAAAATTTATTTTATTTTAACACAGAATACGCATTTTTTTTTAAATTCCAACATCGAAAACCAGCGTTCGTTTGTACCTCCTATTCTAACGGTTATTTATTCCGTCTTTCATTCATATGTTGCTCTTGATGAAGACCGCTCTATTAAAACGGTCGAAACAGATTCTGTCAGCAAACTATTAACATCATTTGTTTTTTCAAAAAATGTTAAATTCATATATATATCTTATTATAATGGAGATTGTGTGTTTTTCTGTCTGTAACCGAAACTATATTACTACTCAAGTTACAATTCCCTTAATTATTTACGTAAAATTCTCCATGATTTCTTTTAAACCTTCAGTTATTAATAAAATTGTTTTACATTATTAATACTGTTGACCATATCAACGTACTAATAACATGCAATTGTATTTATATATACCACAAAATAGCGGTTTACAGTTTGAACGAGAAGGCTAATTTACATATTGATATTTAAAATTTTATTTTAATAAATATGTGCTTGGTATTATTGATTTCTAATTGTTTGGTTTTATCTTAAGAAATATAAACAAAAACCTCGTGGATAAATCATAAAAGAAATTTATTTACAAGAAGAAATAACTGTAATATTATCCTTTACTTCCTATTTTAACTAAATAGTTAAATTAGGAAAATTTACAAATGAAAGAAGGGAGTAATGGAAAATGATGGAATAGTTTGTTTCAAAGTTGTTCTATTTTTCGATTATACCCCCTCTGTTCCAAATCTTTTTATCTGCATTCTTAGTCAGTTTCATTAGCCTTTCTAATTCAATATGATATTTTATTATATCAAAACTTAAATACTTGCACCCGGAGGGTGCATATATTTGCTAGTATGTATAAACATTTAATTGCAAATCATACAGACAAATTCACATCCTCCGAGATAAGAAAAATTCTCACCAAAAATTCTAAAATGCTTGAAAGAAATAGCAATAAGAAATGCCTAAAAATTCTTGAGGTGATTTGTATAAATAACAACAAACCTAACATTATAAAAAAATTTATACGGGTAGTAACATACTAAAGATTTTTAATAACTAACACACTAATCTTAGCAACTCTCCAAAATATAATAGACTCTCTTAATTTGAAAGACCAATAAATAAATGAATGAATAAATTCAAATGAGAAGGAAAAAAAGTGTTGTGGCCTGGTTAGGAGCCAGAATAAAGACAAAAGAGAGGAAATGAGTTAAACAAATATATTAACAAAGAACAGTAGTACAAATATATACCAATGAGTCGGTTACACGCGAGGCTGTCTTATCGGCAATCTGCTGAAATATTAACACTCGCAGAACCTGCTGCTATTTATAGTTGGAACAGTTCATGCGTGCGCAGTAAATTAGCATAACAAAAAGAAAAATACTAACTTACTACAGCCTACAATCCCCCGATGACGACCGACGAAATGGTCAAAAGCGCTAGGGTGAAAAGTATGAGACAGTTCCTCTGTCAGGTGGATCCTGATTTACGAAAAACCACTAAAAAACTAGAAAGAATAAAAAATAAAGATCCTAAAGATTAAATATTCTGTGGTCTTTAATGCTTAGATAACAAATTGCTGCCAAAATACACAACACAACACACACACACACACACACACACACACATATATATATATATATATATATATATATAATCTACCAAACTTGTTGGTAAATCCTCGCGTTGAGAAAAAAACAGCAAATATGGTTGATTGTAAAAATATACTACCAAAAACATCACCCGGGAAGAAAATTAAAAAAAAAAGAAGAAAAGACCAAGATAATCGTACCAACCAAAAATAATCTATTGGTACATATTTAGCCAAAATAAAACAATTTATATATATATATATATATATATATATATATATATTATATATATACGAGGAATAATGTGTAAATCAGCAGATGTGGAAGTAAAATATATATATATATATATATATATATATATATATATATTATTATATATGAATATGTATATATATATATATATATCGCCGGATCTTAGCCCTGAAGAGCACTTAGCGAAACTTTTTTGTAGGTTTATCTGACTCATTAGGTTTATCTTTATATATTTATATATATATATATATATATATATATATATATATATATAGATAGATAGATAGATAGATAGATAAAGGAATAAATAAGTGTTTTAGTTTATAATTTATTTGCATTGGAACAATTTTGCTACCATTAGGCATCGAAAGTGTTTTGAAAATGATGCAAATGATATAAATATGGTAATTGTGTGCGTTTGGTTAACTGTATTTCGCGTGTCACTTGTTTGTTTTATCTGTGTTTTCGTGTGTAATGGTCGGATCGACGACGATATTGT
>CM042166.1:53968450-53998450 GCA_023376005.1 Doryteuthis pealeii
ATTAGTAAAAAGCCCACTCTTAACTAAAGTGTCTTAATTCCGTTTGCTCGTAAATAATGTCCCTCCAGTACCCAGTACTATTAATCTAAAATGTAATGATATGCCATTAATCCGCTTCCAGCCCTACCCGTAAGTGAACTGCCTCGAAAGATAAAAGCAAAAATATTAAAGAAATACCTTAGACTAAATGTCTAATTCGTTGCTAATATCCAATTACTGTATACAAATAATTTTCTCCCATTAAAATAACTTATTACTTTTCCGTTCTTCTTCCAAAATACACTACATATTTTGTTAACTTTTGTTAAAAAGAAATTCATTGACTACATAAACCAGATTACATGAAATAATGAGCCGCCTGTAGTAATCAGTTGGTGCCTTTGCCGGCATCGCCAGCGAACAACTTTTCCCATACCTAAAATACTGAGACTTTTGCGCTGTGGTGGATGCACAACTCCAACCCACATACTGCACAGATTGAAATGCTACTCGGCCGGTTTGGTTATGAGAAGAAGAATTATGTTAACTGAACGTTTGTTATGCAAAACACCTCTGTATTTTAGTCACTCGAATACGATAGGAGCTATAGGGGAAACGAGTCTATGTATTGATGCCTGTGTTTTCTTTTTAGTTTTTATATACTATAGTAATATGTATCATACATTTGAGCGACAATTTGTCGTCGAACATTTAGTAAAGCCCCAATATTAAGAAAAAGGTTTAGAAATCATCATTCAATTCCTCGTATACAATAATTTTTCTATTAATAAAATGATTATATTATTAGTTCCAGCATTACGAATGATGCAGAAGAAAGAGAAAAGTATTAGAAAATCACCTATTTCCGTATACCCAAATCAATTTCTCCATTGAAATAAATAGATATCCCATTGATCGTTCCAGCCTTACGTAATGATACGTCAGAAGATAAGAGAAACGTATAAATCTAATTTCCTCGTATCCCAAATCATTTTTTTCTATTGAAATCTGATATACTATAATTCGTTTCAGACTTAGAATGATGCCCAAAAGATAAAAGAGACAGTATTAGAAATAACTCATTTCTCGTATACAATAATTTTTTCTATTGAATAAACTGATTATACTATTAATTGTTCCACCTACGTAATGATGCCCAAAAGATAGAGAAAAGTATTAGAAAATAACTATTTTCGTATACCAATATTTTCTCCAATGAATAATAGATATCATATAACCGTTCCAGTTGTAAGACTGTCACGAAGATAAAGAAAGTTTAGAAATAACTCAATTTCCTCGTATAACAATAATTTATTATGAATGATATACTATAATTCGTTCAGCTTACGTAATGATGCCAAAGATAAGAAAAAGTATAGAAAATAAACTCATTTCTGTATAAAATCAATTTTCTCCATTGAATAAATAATATGCATATCCGTTACAGCCTTCGTAATGATGTAGAAGATAAGAGAAAACGTATAAGAAATCACTCATTTCTCGAAAAAATAACAAAAATACAATAATTTTTCTATTGATAAACTGTATTTATAATCGTCCAGCTTACGTAATGAAGCCCAAAAGATTAGAGAAAAGTTAGAAACAACTAATTTTCCTCGTAACAATAAATTCAAAGGCGTTAAATCTTACTGAGATTGCTATGCTGACAATATGTAGTGAATTTCTTGAACCAATAAATACGATAATGAAACTTATATATTTATCTATATATTAGTAACAGTTTATTTATATTGACATTTACCATAAATAGCGTTTGGCACACCGTTCGTAAAAGTGAACAGTGCATTCCCACACTATATTTATATAATATAATAATCTTATTATAATGAGATTGTATGTTTTCTTCTGTAACGAACCTATATTACTCAAAAGTCACAATTCCCTTAGTTATTGACATACATTCTCATGATTTTATTTTTTACTAACGTAATTATTATAAAATGTCCTTACATTATTAATCTGTACTTGTTAAATACTGACAACAGCAATTATAATTATATATACAAGAATAGAAGTTACAATGAACAGGAAGGCTGATTTGCATATTAATATTAAAAAAATCGAATTTAATAAATATGTGCTATAAGTCTAATGTTTGGTTTATTTAATGATATAAGGCAAAATATCTTCAAATGATTAAATGAAATCCATTAACAAATAAATAACTGTCATTTTATTCTTTAATTCTTTATAAATAAATATTAAATAGAAAAAATAATAATGAAAGAAGAGTGTGGGTAGTTTCAGTTGTGTCCATTTAATTATAACCTCTGTTTTCAATCTTTTATATAACTTCCTTGTCAAATCTTTGTTATATCTATTTAGTTTATTTAGCCTTTCTAATTAATAAATACTTATTATTAAAATTAAATCTGCACCGGAGGGGCATATATTGTAGTATAATATATATATATAAGTCAGGAATATTGCTGAAAGAAATATTTTTAGTGATCTAGTGACGGCAATAGCTTCCACTCTCGGTAATCAGAGTCAGATAGACAGTGGACGAACAAATTCGACAAGATGCCAAGGCAAGGATACTTCAGGTGTCTTGCTAGCGCCCTGGATACAACCAGTTTTCTACGTCCAGCGTAATTTAATAGTGCTAGATGCGTATGAGCAAGAACTCTTCCGCCTTGATTTTCCTCCTGCTGGTGTTAGCCACTTCACAAGGCAAGCTTTGTGGGGTTACCGGTTTAGTCGCGATGATCAGATATGAAAAGGTAGTACTGATACATTGTACCGAGCGTTTGGGCAATGAACACACAGCACACATATTACTATATATACATGGAATTGTGTGTTTTCTGTTGTAACGAAACTATATTACTATAAGTCACATTCCCTAGTTTTATTGACTATCTATGGTTTTATTTTTATTCTAACTATTATTATAAAAATTGTTTCTTTAATATGTTGCAGTATATACTCTAAACATGAATTCATCTTTATATAATCAACAAAATAGCGGTTTAAAGTGTGAACGGAAGCCATCTTTCATATGATATTAAAAATGAATTTGATAATATGTGCTATCTGTATGATCTAATGTTGGTTTCTTTTAATGAATATATCAAACAATCTCTATAACTTAAAGAAATATTAACAAGAAAAAATGAACAGTCGTTTATTCTTTATTCCTATAACTAAATGTTAATTAAAAAATAACAATGAAGACGAGAGTGATGACGAGAGTTTCATGTTGTTTTTCGATATAAGCTTGTTTAAACTTTAATTCGATTCTTATTTAGTTTTCATTAGCTTTCTATTGATATAATATTTTATTAATTAACTTAAATACTGACCGAGGGTGCATATATTTGAGTAATATATAATTATATATATATATAATATATAATATATCATAAAAAGGTGAATTAAACGTGAAATTGGTCACAATGGTTAGTGATGCAATTTCCACATGATAAGAAGCAATAACAAATATAATGCTCAATACATGAGTGATGAATTTATATAATATGTACAAAACAGTAATAATCTCAAGTTCACCCCATAAGGATCAGGTTAAATCAATGAATTACTAAGATAGTGATAATTAAGCAGATGAGTGTTGTTTTTTTGGCAATGACCTGTTATCGGTGAAACCGAGTAGGTTATTAAGTATACCATTAATAAATATATATTATATAATATATATATATATATATATATATATTATATATAAGGGACTGAAACTGCAATATAAATTTAGAAACTAATATTTTTAGTGAATTTTAATTACAATAAGCGACAGCCTGTTCACTACGTAATTGGTGAACACTTACAACATGATTATCTTGTAAGCTACATAAGTCTTTAGATATATAAAGATGTACTTTGATTATAATATAAGTTTCTCATCAAATCTCTTTAGTCGATCTTAACCTGAAGAGCACTAAGTGAAAATTTAAGTAGGCTTTATTGACTCATTAGTTTATCTTATTGCTCCATATTATTAGCCTCTTATAGCTTTAGTATATCGACCGGTTTTATATATATATAATATATAATATATATAATTGTTTTTCTTTGGCAAGTATTGTATCAAATATTTTGTTGTAAGATTACTTGGTCTTTTTTTCAAAATTTTTTTTCCGAGTGATGTTTGGATAAGTATATCTTTACATCAACATTTGCCGGTTTTTTCTCCCCGCAAGGTTTAGCCAAAAGTTGGTATATTAAAGTCTTTAGATATAAAATTACTGATCGGCAGTTAACGACAATAGTTAATATATCGTAAAGTAAAACAAAACAAACAAAATAAAACAAAAAATTGCATTAACGTACTGAAGCCTACATGTACTTAATGGTAATTATGAGGAAGTGCGTCCGGCTTCTCTACGAATTGCTACCACGTGAATTTTAAATAATGACCACCAAAGCTTCGGCAATCGGTGTTACTTGAAAGAAAACCAAACAACTTAGATTAATGTATTTGGTGGGGGCGTCTCTTTTGTCTAATTCTGTTATTAGAAATTTGTCGTATTAAGTGTATTTATGTAATTTGTCGTATTCTGGTTTATTTTACCAGTAATTGAGTCTAATTCTTGTTTATTTATCGTATCTTATTTATTAATGTTAGAAAATTTAGTATTAATAGATAATAAGTAGATAGATAGATAGATTGAGATGGATAGTTTGAATAGGTTGAATAGACTGAGATAGATAGTAGATAAACAATCGGTAACACATATTTACTCGTTGAAATTTCACCCATATTTTACGCATTGAATGCAGAGCCTGGGGTGTTATATAAATTCACAGGCCAGAATTTCGGGAGGAGGACGGACACTCATATAACATTACAATCAAATTTTAGCTCGAAACAAGCAAAAAATCTTATATAATATAATTAATAAAATTTGATTATCTTTTGGCAAGTAATTTTATCTATAGATTATTTGGTTGTACGATATCTTGGTCTTTTTTTTTCAATTTTTTCTCCAGGTGATGTTTTGAGTAGTATATTTTTACAATCAAACTATTGCCGGCTTTTAACTCCCGCAACGGTATTACCAACAAGTTTGGTAATTAAGTCTTCAGATAAAGAATTGATTGATTCGGCAGTTAACGACCGAGCTTAATATCTGTAAGCAAAAAAAAACAAAAAAAAAAAAAGAAAAAAATAATTGATATAACTATCTGAAGCTAAATGGATTTCAAATTTTAGCTCGCAAACAAAAGAAAAATCGCCGAAGTGACAATCGTAACGCAATCGTAAGTTGAACATTCGCGAGTTAAGTACCTGTACCATTCAAAACATTTGTGACCGGAAAGTTACTTATCTTTTTTTTTTTTATTTTCTTCTTTTTATTACTGGTACATCCTTGTGATATTGAAGGTTTTTCTTTGCCAAAATTATAAATCGTTTGCTAAGCGAGAAAAAGAAAGCGATGATATATGTTTAAAACGTAATAAGTTGCGGCCCGTCAAATGGAAATAGTGCTTTAAGATGAACGTTGAAATGTTATATGGCAGCTGATCCGCCGGGCATACTAGTTAAGCGCTTTTGATACACCAAAAACGGAAATAAAAATATAAGATAAACAAATAATAATCAAAAAGATAAATATTAAGGAAAAAACTTTCAAGTTTCGGTCAGATTAAAAGACTTAAAGATGTACTTTCAGAGGAAATCAATTTGTGAAACACTTTCTCAAATTTATTCGTTCTTGGAAGGTTTTTTTGTTTATTTTTTAATATATATAAGCAAGCAACTTGTTTTTTTTTTCTTTCTTATTTTTTTTTTTTTTTTTGTCTTTTTTTTTTTCATTGTTCTTTATTTTTTTCCTGTTTATTTTTTTTTTTATGTTCTTTCGTTTTTCATTGTCCCAATTATTCTTTATCTCTCTTAATTTTCCTTTCTCTTTTGTCTCTCTGTTTTCTTCCTTTCTTCTCTATCTCTCTCTCTCTTTGTTTCTCTTCTTCTCTTTCTTTTTTTTCCTTTTCTTCTTATTTGTTCTTTAATTCTTACTGTCTATTATTTTTTTAATGTTTTTTCATTTTCATTGTCTAATTTTCTATTTTTATTTCTTCTCCACCCATCTTCTCTATCTATCTAATATTTTTCTCTCTTCTCTCTATTTCTCTTCTCTACACACCACAATTCTTATCTTTTTTAACTTTTTCTTTTTTCATTTGTTCTTTTTTTTTTACTGTTATATTATTTTGTTTATGTTTCTTCGTTTTTCATTGTCAATTATTTCTTTTTAATTTTCTTTACCACATCTCTATTTTCTCTCTTTTCTCTCCCTTCTCTCTTTTATTTCCTTTTTTTCTTTTCTTCATTTGTTCTTTATTCATTACTGTCTATTATTTTTTTTATGTTTTTTGTTTTTCATTGTCTATATTTTTATTTTTTTTATTTCTTTCTGCACACTCTCCCTATTCTCTTTCTTCTCCTTTCTCACAACCACAGCACAGACACACACCCACAACCACCACACCTTTTTTTTCTTATTTTTTCTTCTATCATTGTTTTTTAATTCTTTTACTGTTATTATTTTTTAATGTTTCTTTCGTTTTCATTGTTAATTTTTTTCTTTTTCTCTCTTCTCTTCTCTCACTCCTCTTCTTTCTCTTTCTTTTCTCCTTTTCTTCCTCTCATTTTCCCAGACACCACACACCTCTATTTCTTTTTTCTTTCTTTTTCTGTCTATTATTTTTTATGTACCTTTCTCTTCTTGTTAATTTTTTTTTTAATTTATCTCTCTCTCTTTTGTCCCTCCTCTTTTCCTCTCTTTATCTCCTCTCTCTCTTTCTCTAACATCTTTATAAGATGAAATAGCGATGCATTTTTAAATATGATTTCTTTAAAAAAAAAAAGAAGAAGGGAACTTATGTTTTTTTTCGTTTTTTTTTCGGCACTTTAGAGAAATATATGTGCATATGAGAGCACAGACTGGTAATATCCAAACGAACAAGGGAGGAAAAGTAAAAAAAAACGCCAAAAAAAACACGAAAAATCTATTTTTTTCTTTTCTCTTCTTCTCTTTTCCGACCTGATAATATAAAAAATAAAAAATTTTAAAAATCAATATTTTAAAATCATACGATTTCGATCTATTTATTTTTATCCGAATAACTTTATATATATTATATATAATTATATAATATAATCTTTACCAATCAATACATTGTACTCTTAACGATCTACCGGTCGTTACTTTGAAAGCCCGTCGAAGGCTAAGTTTCTTTTTTTCACCTCTCTTTGCTTATAAATTGCTGATAATAAATATGTTTTTTCAAAATTCTATACAATTCCTGTCAAAATGTATTTAAATATTATATATTTATATATAATATATATATATATATATATATATAGGAGAGAATATATATAAATATTATACTATATATAATATCTAATACTAATATATATAACATATAAAGAAACAGCACAAATATCATATTAATGTATAACACAATCTTAATAAATGGCTAAAACTTAGTTGAAATTTAATTAAAGGACAATGTGTATTAATTTAAATTACTGTTTTCACAACTCAAAATACGACATTTTTTTGCATTAATAACATAGATAGGCAGTGTATGTTTAATATGCATAATGTAGATATGTCGGTTACATTTTTGTATGTTCTTATGTGTAAAAAAAATATAGTTACATACTTAAAATATATTTACATTTGATATATTTATATAAACACGTACACCTTTGTTTAATATGGCAAATATAAAAAAATACAGATTTATAGTATTGTGTTGAAAGACAAGGAATCTCTATAAGATTAAGATTAAAACGGGTGTTTGATTATTGTTGGATTAGATTAAATGTGCACTCGTATAATTTGATAAATCTGGACACCATTTGATCGATAATGTTTATATGATAATTATATTATTATATATCATTAAGGATATATTAATATATTTAGTCCGTCTAATTTAATTATATATATAATAATATATATTATTATATAGTAATTAGTGAATCTTTATGAATTTCCTAAATATGTGCCGATATTATCATTGCATAAATTGACATATAATTTGAATATTTTTTATCAAAAGAACGATGTACCAGTCAAAACAAGTTAGACTCTACACCATAGTATTAACATAGTCAAATGAAAAAGTGTTACATACAACACGTACTCTTATTATAGAGAATTGTGGTATGTTTTCTGTCTATACGAACTATATATATCTCTTATCATGATCATATCCTGTTATATGACTACATTATTCAATTGAATTTATTTTAATTAACCTCTCGTAGTTAATATGAAATAGCTTGTTTAATACAGTTTAATAATATGTTAAGTCATTGAGATATATGATAAAATGCATTAATACTTTTATATTACTTAGAAAATCATAGCAGTTACAGTGTGAATGGAAGTCTAATTACATATTAATTAGATGAAAATGAATTTAGAAATAGAATGTAGCTTAGTTTAATTGATATCGTAACATAGTTGTTTTATTAATGATTTCTAACATTCTAAGAATTCAGAATGAAATCATTAAATTAAAATCATAATGATTATTATTCGTTAACGTGTTTAAGCATTAGATTATTATAATTGAAAGATACTATGAAAAACAATGAATGGAAGATAGTAAGTATACAGTTGTTATACATTTGATGATAACTACCGTATATCATAATTATTTATCTCATTCTATTTAGTTTTAATTAGACTCTTATAATTTAATACATTTTTATTCATTAAAACTTATAATACTTAGTAACAGAGGGTGCTGTATTTGGATAAGTATTATAAATATGATTAAATTGCTATACAGATCGCGTGGAGAAATAATTGTAATTCACGTATATGTGCTTATCGTGATATCTGTTATGATTAGAGTTATCTGGTGAGTAAAAAATACGCGTAAAGTTGTAGACTATTGTTCAATAGACACGGCCCGAATGAAGCGAAAGTTTAAGGAACTTGGTAGATCAAATAAATTTGGGTTGATGACTCTGTCTTAAAGAAAAGACTGATAGTATTATATTATAATTCTTACTATACACTGTCTGTGGATGACAAAGGAGGAGAGGGGAGAAGAAAGGGTAAGCGGGCGGTGTGTGATACATTCAACACTACTACACAATTATATTTTCACATACATCTGTTATTTATAGTAGGTATTTATATTTAATCCTTATAGTATGTTTGTGTGTGTGTGTGTGTGTCGTTGTGTGATAGTGTAGTGTGTGTGTTCTGTGCTGTTGGTGGTACGTGTAATGTGTGTTATCTTGTGTTAAAGTATAGAAGTTCTCGATAGTATAAAAAGTACGGTACAAATAACACATATACGAGTCTGTTTTCACATTATCTATAGTCTGTCTTAGAGACGAATTCTAATCTAAACTATCATGACTCTAGATTGCAGTTGCTGGATCTAATTACCATTATCTAGATCTTATTATTGTGATGTAGTCGAGTTGACATAAAATGTGCGAAGAAAAGTAGAAAAAGAGGAAGAGTTGAATTGGATTATTTTGACCAAGAGAGAAGAGAGAAAATAAAAAAGAAAAAATTAAAACAATAAGACAAATGCATAAAAAATAAATAGAATATGTAATAAGAAAAGAATAAATAATAGGAGAGTGATGATGTGTGTACTGAGAGAGAAGAGATAGTGCTACCGCCGTTATTGCAGAGATAGATTCTCCGGCGACGAAGTAAGAGAATAGTATTGTAGAGAGTCATTAAGACTTGAATTATGGTTTGATGCGAGACAGTTAGAGATTTCTCGAGAGAAATAAAAAAGAATATATATAAAAATTAGACATGATTATTTTTACGAAACGAAGATGCTATACATTATTTTTAAATAATAATATAACATAAAAGAAAGAAGATTATTATAATATGAAATTAAATGAAAGGAAATTAGAACTATGCGCATTTAGTTTTCAGCTAAGCTGTCCATTTCCCGTCTTATTTTTTGTTGATGACGACCACGTGCGCTCGATGCATTAAATGTAAGGGTCCTCATATGAGTGAGGATGGGCGGTGTTGCTTTTTAAAACCGTGAGAGATTGGCGAAACGGTTTTAGCAATTCTCTCCTGATTGACTATTATGTGTAAAATCTTTTGTATTTTTTCATTATATATATTCATATATATATATATAATATATATATAATATATATAATATATATATATAGATATATATATAATGTGCGTTTTTTGCTCAGTTGTAGAGATTCGGGGTTGATATTGGCCTTGTAGTGAAGGTGACAGACTCTCGTCTCTGGCTGATACCACGACGACCACTTCGCCGTCTTTACTTTTGCTATATATATATATATATTATTTATATATAATATTTTCATCTATTATTATCTATCTATCTATTATATTATATAATATATAATATATATAATACACCACACACACACATATATTATAATATATATATATTTATATATACTATATATATAGAGAGAGAAGAGAGAGAGAGAGCGGAGATAGATAGATAGATAATAGATAAAAGGGTAAGAAAAACACAATAGTTTAAAATGAAAATATTTTATATCATTTTTACTGGCTAATAAAATATTTCGAATTTATAAAAAAATATCATCCAGAGAATGTTTTTAATCCGAATCTCGAGAGAGAAGCAGAAAAAATATATAATACATAATATATATAGAATGTAATGTGAAATTAGAAAAAAATATATACATATATGTACATATACAATAACATACTAATATATATATACAAACTCACACAAACTCACACCACGCAGTTATATATATCTATATATATATATAAATATATAAATATAATTTATCTGTGTGTGTGAGTTTGTGTGTTCATGGTTTTTCAATTTGTATTTTGTATACTAAATTATATATGGTTTGATGCATTAAGCTTTGGATGACAAACTTTTAATAATTTCATTGGAAAAAAAAGCGTGACAATTTCAATTCTATTTGCTAAATGATTTAATGCGACCCACTTTGCAGTTCCGCCTTCGACGCTGTTCCTTCTTTTCGCTATCAGACTTGCGTCCCGTCTGTGCAGACCTCCCCATTTTTTTTTTTCCCCCCCGCACAAAAGTACCTGATTTCAAGAGAGGGTGAAAATTACCCCTGCACTAATTGCGTCTTTAGGACGAGACAACGATGAACGAAAGATGAACGACGCTGTTGAATGCTAAGCATGCGATCCAAAAGAAGACAACCTATCCGTCTATAATAACGAACTGTGTCATGCAAATATCTGGTAGTGGCGGGCGCGCATCATGCGATATACCACCCAGATCGTTTGTTGTAACTTCAAAAAAAAAGTGTAACGAATATAATTTAACATCAATTTCTTTGTTATTATTTATATATATACTATATATATTGTGAAAGAGGAGTATCGATGGTAGTAATATATAAGAAAATGGAAAAACAGGTTAAATGGGTTAGTGGTGGTTTATTGGCCGACGCTGCAGTGTTTCGATCTATTAATGATCATCTTCAGGGCATGAAGAATAAGAAATTATAATATCACAGAATGAAAAGAAAAAGTGAGTGAATCTTCTTATCAGTCTGTTTAAAAATTTTTTCTGGAAGTTGAAAAAAGAGAGACGGTTTTGAAATATGACATCAAATATTCTATTTAAGGTGTGAGTATGTAGCGCTGTTAGTGTGTGTATGAAAGGAAACATTGTGGCATTTTTTAGGTATGTGTATGTGTGTGTGTGTGTATAATTTTTTTTCTGATAGCGATAAACGACAGCGGAAGTGAAAACTCAAGGTTGTGTGTGTGTGTGTGTGTGTATGTGTGTGTGTGTGTGTATTGGTAAGGAGGTGGGAGAGGTGTGTGTGTATATTGGTAAGAGGTAAAGGGGAGATGTCATGAAGAAATTTTCATGTTTTATATTAAAAGAGGAGATGAAGTCTGGTGTGTATATATATAGATGGAAGTCTGGGGTATATTTATATATACTATTATATATATATATATATATATAATTATTTATATTTCTGCTTGAGCAATTATAAATGATGTAGAATAGATTGATAATTATAGAAATATCTTGACAAGAAAATCCCGCAAAGGATGGCTCGTTATGGCAGAAACCGTACAGACTGTTTCGACTTTATTAAGTCTCTTGAGCGATGTATATAAGACTCCCTCCGACAGGAATGAAACGGGACTTACAGGCATAGTCAGAGACGCATATCCGTAGCGCCGGTACATACGAACAATCCATGGATTTAAGCTTTTATTCACAAATATATATATATAATATATATATAAATATTTGTGAATAAAAAGGCCTTAAATACCATGGGTATGTGGTTATGGAGCATTTCCATCGTGAGTATGCCCACGAGCTTTTCAGACCACTGATCTAAAATAAAGATATCATTGGTCTGAAGAAGCTCGTGGGATACCACGAGTGGAAATGGTCCATAACCACGATACCCATGGTATTTAAGGCCTTTTATTACAAAATAACTTTGCTCTGTTTACATTAAGTAAAATTGAGCTCTCATACTGAACCTGAACTCTACAAAACTACTGGTAGAGAATAGGACCAGCCTAGAAACTTGTACAAGAAACTTGGTACCACAAAAGTATATATATAATATATATAATAATATAATATATATATTATATATTTCAAACCTTCCAAGAGCAGGGTGCGCACAAGGAATTTTAAGTGGATTTTAACAGATTTGAAATTCAGAGTTTTCATTCTCCTAGACTGGTTACCTAGCATGGTTAAAGAGCTCAGTGGTCCTGCTATTTCGAGAGCGGAGGGAGAATTGGATTCATACCTTCCAAGGGTATTAGCGGGAAATACAAACAGTTTCGTCTAGAAATTGAACTCGGCCGACGAGTCAATTTCCTACGACTCTAATCTTTTCTTTGTAAAATTATATTTTAAACTATTTTGTTTTATTTATTAACCCATAGCGGTTGGTTGGTTGGTTGTTGGTTGGATTATTACGGCATGTCAACCAATTGGGTTAATGTCATGCTAAAGACGTTTTGTTTTGTTATTATCTGCGTTATTCGGACTGTTGTAACGCACTTAGCGAAATAATAACACGTGTAGACCAGTTGACGTTAACCACGAGAAGTGATATTCCGCTTTTATTTACAACTGAAAAAGATGGTTGAAACGGTGCTTCTGTTTCATAACAAAAACAATGATAAAAACGGTGCTTACATTTCTTAATTACAATTTACCTAGACTCATATTGTTTTTTGTTTGTTTTTAAAAAATCTGATCTAGCCTTTTTAATTATGTGTTCCCATATTGTATTCATTCTATGCTCAGTCTACTTAACAACCCACTACAGCTGATCATATGAGCTGATTCTTTGAGGCGTCTTCTCTTTCAATGTTCTTTCTCTATTATTATTCTAACTTCATCCCATGAGGGCAGATGGTTTCCCTTTTCATTCCATATATGTTCAGTCATACCGCTGGGTATGGAATACCAAATTTTTGTTCATGTTGTATTCTGTTGGGGGCTTGATCGGAGGAGAGTTATAAGAAGATTGAGTCACTCCTGAATGTTTTCTGATGTCATAAGGATACATATCTTTCGAATCTTTTCAGCCAAGTTTGACATAGGGTAGATAGACTGTGGTAGTTTTCGGGTATCATCCTCTATCTTACGATCAGATTTCTCATAGCTGATGTTATGCTTCTCAGGATAATTGTTAGACGGAGGGTGTCCCTTAAGCTGTCGCTTTCCTTCTGGTATACCTCATCACTGCTGCTGGCTTTTGCTCGATGTTGTAAGCAACGGACGATACCTTTCTTTATATTTTATGGATGGTGGAATTGAAGTTGAGGTACTGTCAGTGAAGGTAGGCTTACGAATAACGGATGAACTAAATCCTTGCTCTGTACGAGTTATTAACACATCTAGGAAGGACAATTTGTTGTTCTTGTTCTTTTCATAGTGAACTGTTAGATGGATAGGATTGAGTTCACATGATCCAGTTAGTATTTGAAACATCTTCCCTGATGAGGCCAGAGAATGAATATGTCATCTACGTATCTAAGCCACATTGATGGCTTTAGTGGTGTAGATTCTAAGGCACATCTCTTCAAAGTATTCCATGTATATATTGGCCAACACTGGGACAATGGTATCCATAGCCAGGCCCTCCTCTGTCGGTATATGTCAGAACCCATCTCGAAGTAGGTTGTTCTACACAGAAAGTCAGCATCTCCATCAGTTATCTATTGGGATACAGGTGAGTTCTTCAAATCTGAATCTGCAGTTAACTTATCCCGTACCTGTCAGAGTCTCATCAGTGGATACCTCGTGAATAGACTCATACATCTAGACTTACCATTTGGTTGGAATGGATGGGAGCATTTTTGATTTTCTCCACAAAGTGGCAGAGTTCTTGACATATGATGAGGATTACCTGTTATTGGGTGACTATCTCAACTAGGCACGGCTCAATGGGTGGCATATGCTGAAACTCGGCAGCTGACAATGGGTTTAATGGAATACATCTTTATGAATCTTAGGAAGGCCGTATATGTGTGGTAGCTTGCTGTAAGTGTTGAACTAGCTGATTGTATTTTTCTGTGGTATGAGGACTTTTGTTCTGCAAGGATCTGTGACAGCCTTTCGGTCTTCAGGGTTGGGTTCTTTTAACCTTGCAGTAGCACCATTTCATTAGGTCGCCAATTTGTTTGGAGTATTAACCTTATCCATCACCACAGTAGCATTGCCTTTGTGCGGTAGTATTATGATGTTCTCATCATGTTGCAGTGATTTGATGCCAGTCTTTCCTCCTGTGTGATGTTCGGTTTTTGGAGGCTTTGATTTCTCTAGTACCTGTCACCTTCCATCTTAGCTCATCTGCTCGTGCTTGAGGGATGTTTAAGGCTGCCTCCTAAATTGGAGCTATCAGGTCTAAGTATGGAAACGCTTGATGGTTGTAGCGAAGTTGAGACCTATTTAGCACTCTATACTTCAGGGTATATCGGCCGAAAACGTTGTACAGATAACAATAAAGATGAGGAATAGTCCGAATAACGCAGATAATACAATCAAGTCTCAATCTCAAACATTCAGAGAAAATACGTTTTGTTTTGTTCATTCTTAGTTTTTCAAGACATTTTTAAAAAAGCATATTTTGTTCTATTTTAACCCATAGATAGGACCCTAACAGGTACTACCACACCGGATCAGAGTGGACTGGGAGTAATGGCGATGAAGGAGTACTCCACACTCCCCATAGATTAAATAAGATCCTCCTATTAGTGCAGTTTAACATGATATCCTGGACACCCCTATAGATGGAACCCTAACAGGTACTAGCACTCCGGGACCTGGGAGTAATGGCGATCAAGGGGTACCAACCCTTCCCAGAACTCTAAAATTGGAACTTCACCATAACGTCATACCCGGGATACATGAAAGTAAACGAAAGGAAAACGAGAATCATCCAAACTAAAACTTGTTACATCTCTATCTTTCTATCGATCTATTTTATATCCAATCTATTACTAAAATACACACACACACACCTATATATATATTTATATATATGGGCAAGCACGCCCAAACAACACACACACACACACCCACACCACCAATAATAAACAAAAAAGGGGTAGCCTAGCCTGGAATAATAATCAGAACTTATTGAACACAACACACAACACACAAACACACTAAATACACACCTAAACACACACACACATGAAATTAAACACGCACGTAAAACACAAACACACATACACACAGAGAGAGAGAGAGACGACAGACAGAGACAGACAGAGAGACAGACAGAGACAGAGACAGAGACAGAGAACAGGACAGACAGAGAGAGCAGAGAGAGAAGAGAGAGAGAGAGAGAGAGAGAGAGAGAATCAGATGGGCTGGAAATAACAAACAAGCTAATGCTTAATAATAACAATAAAGGGAGGCAAACTGGAATGATAATAAGACATTGTTGAGACAAACACACACACAAACACACACAATATATATATATATATAAACACATGCAAAACACAAACTCAACACATACTCAGTAATTTGGAAGATATGAGACTCATAACAGAATGGACAATTGCTAGTAACATTCAGTTTCAGAAATCTTCTGTTGAAGAGATTTTATCTCGAAATATTAGGAATAAGTCACAGGTTAACTAGCAACACCATAGTTACGTTTTTTCTTTACACGTGCATTGTAATAGCCTTCAAAACCAACCACCAACCAATTATTATATATATATATATTATATATATAATATATTATATTCGGGCGGGGTAAATAACCTAAAGAAAAAACGACGTAGCGATCTTTTTTGTTAGAGCTATGCACTTAGTAATTTCCAGTTTATTTTGTAACCGATTATCCCTGTGAAGTTCACCAAAATTATCGCATCCTGTCGGCTGGGGTCGTAGAATACAGAGGGGTAAGACTCTCCCAATGGGGTCACTAACTGGTCGTATGTGGCAACCCATGATGTCCAAGGACGGAATCCTGGTGGCTGAGTAGTCCATGACATGTAACACTCTCTATTGGTGAGGTTCCAATTCTGTTGGTCGGGGAGGTGGAGTAACCCTTCATTGCATTTCACCTAGGTCCACTTTGGTGGTTGTACTTGTTAGGTCCTATATATGGGTTAATAGAAAAAATAGTTTAAAAATGTGTTTACAATTGAATATACAAACAAATTGAAACTCATCAAGAATGAATAAAACAAAAGTCTTCGGCATAAAATAACCCTACAAGTGTAACATGCGTAAAAATCCACCCCAAAAAGCAAGCAACCAATCAACCTATGTTATTGATAATATATCCTCGTTGTTTGTTTGTTTGTTTATTTATTGATTTTAACGGCATATAAACCGTCTGGGGTTATGCCATGCCTAACGGTTAGGAAATGATACATATCGTTATTTATTTATACTTTTTAGTAATTGGTTTTAACAATGTATTACATTATTGGGGATTAGTTGTATGGTATTGATTTGTTTCATGTCTATATTCTATGGTATAATTTTATTTCCTCAAAAAGAGAGAATATCCTCCATGTTGATTTTAAACGATATTTCATATTGTTTTGCTTTAAAATACAGGTTTCTGATGTGAAAGAAACCTGCATTCATGAATAAGTGTTTAACTGTCAAAGGTGTTTGACATGTTTACATTGTGGTTGTTGTTCTTGTTTGAGTATATTGGAGTGCGTTAGTCTTGTATGACAATGCGTAATCGGGACAAAAGACATTCCTTTGTAGACTTCCTTAAAGTTGGTCTCAGCTCCCAATTGGGTTTTGATTAGGAAAAGTTTATTGTGGAGTGTGTTAGTTTTTCGTGTGACAGAGGAGAAAGAGAGAGAGAGAGAGAGAGAGAGAGAGAGAGAGAGGAGAGAGGAGGGAGGAGAGGGAGAGAGAGAGTGACCAACATATATATATATATATATATATATATAGAGAGAGAGAGAGAGAGTCGTGTAACTTACCAGCATTTCTTATTTCTATCTTCTTCCTTTCGGCCATCTGTGATCGTCAAGTCGTCTATTCTATCTTCTTAGTTCTTATCTGGCTGTTTCTAACTAAGTGCTTCTTTTGAGTCTAGTTCTCTTTTAAAGCCATGCAATTAACTAACAAGACTTTGTTTGTCTTTGATCAAAGCTTTATTGCCCATTTTCACCGCGCGGTCTGAGTTCAACCCCGCTGTCGGACGTCTGCTCTGCGTCGCATTTCGGTTGAAACTAGTTATCACGTGACTCGCGAGATTCCCGCCTTCGGGTCAAAGTTCTCAAACGGTCTGTATTTTTCCAATGGGGGCCCTTTGCATTGTCGCTACAGGGCTTTTCAAAAGCCCTACGCCACCATACACTTATGCAACGCTTTATCCCTTGCAATATATAATACTTTTTGGCGTGGAAAAGGATATGCCAACTGCAAGTTCTGCGGAGAAGTTAGATTCCACCTTCGCGGTACGATTACAAGAAGATTCCCTAGTTTGAGAAGATTCCCAAGTCCGACGAGAAATAACTAAAGAAGGCCGGAGCGCACATCGGCCGAAACTTGTGTAGATAGAAATAAAAATGATGAAAATAGTCCGAATATCCAATAATACAAAAATAAAATCTATACATTAAACTGGTGTTTCTTAATCTTCCACTGCCATTTACCTTCCTATCACCACAAACCATCAAATAAGACTGGAAAAGGATATGCCATTTATCCTCCCTTTATCACACAAACCATTCGTAAATAAGACTGGAAAAAGGATTTGCCATTACCTCCTATCTCACAACCAAATTCTAAATAAGAGACTGGAACATAGCGAGATTATGCCCCATTACCTCCCTTATCCAGCACCAAACCATTCGTAAATAAGCTGCGAAAAGGATATAGCCATTTACCCTCCATATCACACAAACCTATCTAAATAAGACTGGAAAAGGATATGCCATTTACCTCTACACACCACACACACCATCTAAGATTTAGACTGGGAAAAGGATATTCCATTTACCTCCTATCACACAAACCATCTAAAATAAGACTGGAAAAGGATATGTACCATTTACCTCCGTATCACACAAACCTATCTAAATAAGACTGGAAAAGGATATGCCAGTTTACCTCCTTATCACACAAACATCTAAATTATAGACTCGGAAAAGGACTATGCCATCTTACCTCCTATCACGACAAACCATCTAATATAAGACTGAGAAAAGGATATGCCATTTACCTCCATTCCACACAAAACATCATAAATAAAGACTTTGGAATCAAGGATATGCCATTTACCTCCTATCACACAAACCACTCTTAGAATAAGACTGGAAAAGGATATGCCATTTACCTCCTATCACACCAAACCAATACTAAATAAGACTGGAATAAGGAATTATTGCTCCATTTACTCTCCTAATCAACAGCAAACCATCTTTAAATAAGACTGAAATATATGCCATGATTTACCTCCCTTATCACAACAAACCATCTAAATAAGGACTGGGCGAAAGGATATCAGCCATTTTACCTCCTATCACACAAACCAGTGCCAATAAGACTTGGAAAAGGATTATTGCCATTTACCTCCTATCACTACAAAACCATCTAATAAGACTGGAAAAGGATATTGCATTTACCTCCCTATCACAACAAACCATCTAAATAAGACTTAGGAAAGGTTTTATGCCAGTTTACCTCCTATCACACTAAACCATCTAAATTAAGAACTGGAAAAGGAATTTATGCCCATTTACTTACCCTATCACACAAACCATCTACAATAAGACTGGAATAAGGATATGGCCATTACTCCCATATCACACAAACTGCAGTCACGAAATTACAGAGGCAAAAAGGATATGCCATTTACCCTCCCTATCACACCACAACCACTATAAAATAGACTGGAAAAGGATTATGGCCATCTTACCACTCCTATCACACAAACCATCTAAACTCAGAGAGCTTTGGGATAAAGGATATTATGCCCACCTCTTACCTTCCTATCACACAAACCATCTAAATAAGACTGGAAAAGGATTATTTGCCATTTTACCTCCTATCACCACAAACCATCTAAATAAAGGAACATGGAAAAGGATAGGATTTACCTCCTATCACACACAACCCATCTACAATAAGGATCTGGAAAAGAGATCATGCCATTTTTACCTAAACCTATCACACAAACCATCTAAATAAGACTGGAAAAGGATATGCCATTTACCTCCTATCACAACAAACCATCTAAAAAGACTGCGAAAAAGGATATGCCATTTACCTCCTATCACCACAAACCATTAAATAGACTGCCGAAAAGGATAATGTCCATTTACCTACCTATCACACAAACCATCTAATAAGACTTGGTAAAGGATATGCCATTTACCTCCTATCACACAAACCATCTAAATAAGAACTGGCGACAAAGATTATGCCATTACTCCTATCACCCACAAACCATCTAAATAAGACGGAAAAGGATATGCCATTTACCTTCCTATCACACAAACCATCTAATAAGACTGGAAAAGGATATGCCATTACCTTCCTTATCACACAAACCATCTAAATAAGACTGGAAAAGGATATGCCATTTTACCTCCTATCACACAAACCATCTAAACTTAAAGACTGGAACAAGGATATGCCATTTACCTCCATACTCACACAAAACCATCAGAATAAAGACTGGAAAAAGACAATGCCGATTCATATACCTCCTAATCCCACAAACACCATCTAATAAGACGCGAAAAGGGACCATACTCCATGTTACCTCCTATCACACTAAACCATCAAACATAAGACTGGAACAAATGACTATGCCAGGTAGCCTCCACACGCTAACCATCACCAATCAACCAAGTCTTACTAAGACAATAGAACACTGAGTAAGAATATCATGATAGACAGGCCTTAATGCCAGTCCACACTTTTAACCCTTTTCTATCCCACTACAACTGAATACCATCTAAATAAGGACTGGGAAAAGAAGTAACTCAGATATCCTACGTCTATACCTCCTATCACACACGACCATCATAAATAAGACTGAAAAGGACTTATGCCATTTTACCTCCTATCCACCAAACCATCTTAAATAAGACTAGTGTGGAGATAAAGTGCGTATCATGCCAATTTACCTCCTATCACTACCCAAACCATTCTAAAATAAGACTGGCAAAAGCGATATTGCCAGCTTTACCTTCTTATCACACACAACCATCTAAATAAGACTGGGAAAGGATATGCCACTTTACCTCCTATTCACACAAACCATCTAGAAATAAGACGGAAAAGGATATATGCCATTTACCATGTCCTTATCACACAACACCATCTAAATAAGACTGAAAAGGATACTATGCCCATATTACCTACCCTATCACACCAAAAACCTATCTAAATAAGAACTGGGAAAGGATATGACGCATTATACCTCCTATCACCACCAAACCATGCTAAATAATTACTGGCGAAAAGGCAATATCGACTCGATTTAACCTCCTATCACACCAATACCATCTAAATTAGAGTGGAAAAAGGATATGCCATTATACCTCCTTACACTCAACACAAACCATCTAACATAAGACTGGTAAACAAATTTATGCCATTTACCTCTCGTATCTACACAAACCAATCTAAATATAGACTGCGAAAAGGATATGCCATTACCCTCCTATCACCCACAAACCGATCCTAAAATAAGACTGGAAAAGATATGCATTTTACCCTATTCACACAAACACATCTATACATAAGACTGGAAAAGGATATGCCCATTATCCTTTACCTATCAACAAAACCATCTAAATAAGACTGGCAAAAGGATATGCCTATTTTACCTCCTAGTTCACACTACAAACCATCTAAATAAGACTGGAGAATCAAGGATACTTGCCATTTACCTCTCGTATCACACTAAAACCATCTCAAATAAGACTGCTCGAAAAGGATATGCCCCATTTACCCTCCTATCACACAAACCACTCTAAATAAGACTGGGAAAAGGAATATTGCCATTTTACCTCCCTATCACTACAAACCATCTAAATAAGAACTTGGGAAAAGGGATATTGCCATTTACCTACCTATCACACAAATATCTCCATCTAAATAACTGGAAAAAAGGATATGCCATTTACCTTCCTATACACAACCACTCTAAATAAGCTGGAAAATAGGAACTATTGCCATTTTACCTCCTATCACACAAACCATCAAATAAACGACTGGGCAAAGGCGAATATTGCCATTTATACCTCCCTATCACCACAAACCATCTAAATATAAGCTGGAACAAAGGATTATGGCCACTTTACCTCCACCATCACGCAAACCAAAACTCATCGAATAAGACTTGGAAAAGATCTTATGCCATTTTACCTCCTATCACACAAACCATCTATATAAGACCTGGAAAAGGATTTAATTCGCCACTTTACCTCCTATCACTCACAAACCATCTAAATAAGACTGAAAAGGAATTAATGCCATTACCTCCTACACACAAACCATCATAAATAAGACGGAAAAGGACTATGCCACTTTAACCTCCTATCACACAAACCAAAACTATCTTAAATAAGACTGCGACAAAAGGATATGGCCATTTGACCTCCTATTCACCACAAACCATCTTAAATAAAGACTGGAAAAGGCATATTGCCATTTACCTCCTTATCACACAAACCATCTAAATAAGACTGGGAAACAAAGGACAGTATGCCATTTACCTACCTATCACCACCAAACCATCTAAAATAAAGACTGGAAAAGGATATGCCATTACCTCCCTATCACACAAACCATCTAAATAAGACTGGCAAAGATATGCCCATTACCTCCTATTCACACCAAAACCATCTAAAAAGCACTGGAAAAGGAATGCCACTTTACCTGCCCTATCACACAAACCACTCTAAATAAGACTGGGAAAAGGATATGGCATTTACCCTCCTATCAACACAAAACCATCTAAATAGACTGGAAACAAGGATATGCCATTTACCTCCGTAATCACAAAACCATCTAAATAAGACTTGGGAAAAGGATTGCCAATTTACTCCTGATCACACAAACCATCTTAAAAATAAGACTGGAAAAGGGAATATGCCATTTTACCTCCGTATCACATCCAAACCATTCTCACAATAAGGACTGGAAAGATTATGCCATTTACCTCCTATCACACATAAAACCGATCTAAATAAGGACTGGAAAAAGGATATAGCCATTTACCTCCTATTACGACAAACCATTCTACATATTAAGACTGGAAAAAGGATATGCCATTTACCTCCTATCACACAAACCATCTAAAATAAAGACTGGAAAGGATATTGCAGTTTTACCTCCTATCACACAAACCATCTAAATAAGACTGGAAAGGATATGCCATTACCTCCCTATCACACAAACCATCTAAATAAGACTGGAAAAGGATATAGCCATTACCTCCTAATACACAAACCAACTGAAATCAAGACTGTGGAAAATGAATGCCATACCTCCTATCACACAACCAATTCTAAACTAAGACTGAAAAAGGACTTATGCCATTTACCTCCATCACACCCAAACCATCTAAATACAGACTGGAAAAGGATATTTGCCATTTACCTCCTATCACACAAAACCATCAAATAAGACTTGGAAAGGAATGCACATTACCCCTATTCACACAAAACCATTAAATAAGACTGGAAAAGGATATGCCATTTACCTGCCTATTCACACGAAACCACTAAATTAAGACTGGAAAAGGACTATGCCTATTTACCTCTTCTCACACAAAAACCACTCTAAATAAGACTGGAAAAGGATATGCCATTTACCTCCTATCACACCAAACCATCTAAAAAGACTGAGAAAGGATATGCCATTTACCTCCTATCACAACAAAACCATTCTAAATAAAAGACTGGAAAAGGCATATTGCCATTTACCTCCTATCACAACTAAACCATCGTTAAATAAGACTGGAAAAGGATTTGCGCATTTACCTCCTATCACACAAAACATCTAAATACAGACTGCGAATAAGATATCGCCATTTACCTCCTACTCACACAATACATCCTAAATAAGACTCGGAAAAGGATAGCCATTCTTACTTCCGGTATATCACGACAAACCATCTAAATAAGACTGCGATAGAAGGATATGCCATTTACCTCCTATCACACAACATCATAAATAGTACTGGAACAAGGACTTATGCCATTTACCTCCTATCACACCAAACCATTCTAAATAAGACTGAGAACATGGAGTAATGCTGACTGGAAAGCAACTACGTAATTCACCTTCTTCTTCTGTGAACACCGTTACATTATCGGAAACACCAGTGTCAACCGCGACCAGAACTAACTAAAGATTTTACTATCGCATTCCAGCACTGTGCGCAGATACTGGATGCTATGCGGAAGACAATTTCCCATGAGCGATGACCAATAAGGGGATGGGGTGGCGAGAGAAAGTAATAGAAATCCGTGCAGTTCACGACTTGAGAGGATTGATAATTAGATCTTATTTATTATTGATTTTGCATTTTTTCTAATACTTCTAATAAAAAACAATAGACAAGTAAAATAACAAAATAAAATAAGATAAATAATTTAATTTGATTATTTAGAAGAAATATATTTACGTAACCTATATTTCTGTGTTATAGGGTGATTTTATTCCCTCAACCTGGACAACGTTGCATGGCTCTCTAGTAGTTAATGAAATTGTTATCATGTACATTCGCCCCTTTGATCATTTAATTTAGCCTACTCCAGTGTTTCTCGGCCGCGGTTCACATGGGCCCCAGGGGTCTATGTAACATTACTGGGATTCCACGCAAAATTTACCGAATTGTCGGTCCACGGTGATATTTTTGTGATCCATGGATCAAGATTACTTCAGAACAATTGTTATTACTGAGAATTAAATTTCTACAGTAATCCAATCTTCGACTATCTCGAATATAAAAAAGAACTTGTTGAGCAGCATTAACCACAGGGATCTCATTGAATAAATCTGCATTTTTCTTTTCGTAATAAGGCTAATCTTAAAATGGTTTATGATGAATTATTTACTTGTGTACATAAATGTTCTATAGAACTCCTTTCTTAAATATGTTTATTTACAATGAATTTTCCTTCAAAATAAATCACAATCATTTACTATTTCTTTATTTTTTATACAATTCCTTTGTTATATACTCCTTAACATCGGGTATATAAACAACGAGAGGGTGACTGGGTAGGAGATGAGGGGATGAGAGATTTGGTTTTATTTGTTTTCTCTTATCTAATCATACCAACGGTAATTTCCCACTTAACTCCCTCCGATTTGTATGTTCTAACGAACTCTGATTCAAAATGTATACTACACTTCTTACATAATTCATAGACTATCCATGAATTATTTAACACCTTTATTTTTTATTAGTGAAATAATATAAGAAGTGTGTTTACTGTGGAATTAAGAGGAAAAGGGATCCATGGGTTAAAAAAGGTTGAAAATCATTGTCCTAAACTATGCATATTGTTTTTAAGAATATTGTCCTTTTCGACCTATGGGAGAGCTACGTTATCCTCAACTTCAGTCCAGTCTGATATTCCTAAAATGACAGGTCTAGGGAATATTCCGCACGGAAAGAATTACTATTCCGAATTTAAGAGACATTTCTCTGTGCAATGGCAACAAGGGGATGGGCGTGTCATACAATATATTTACAAGTTCACTTCTTTACCCACAAAAACATCTTTGCTCTTCTATTGCGTCATTTAAACAAGCACTTGCTCACTATAGCATTGCGCCAGTAACACTTGGCTCAGGCCCAGCGATTTATAAAGAATTTCATTTGAAACCAGCCAGGCCCAGGAAAATAAAACCTTTTTCCCTAGTAGATTCCACTTATGTTTGGATATTGAATGCCTTTTGCACGATTTTCTTCATTTTTCAATTCTTATTATACATTCATTTTTTTCCTTTCCAGTCCAAATTAACTTGTCAAAAATGAACAAGAAGAGAAAGACACTGTTAACCCTTTCGCATGCAGATTTTTTAAATTTTTTTGTAAGTGGGCGGGTTATTTCAGAAAGTTTGCAAAATAGGGTATTTTTAAACAACTCAATCATATTATAAAAACAAAGAAAACATGAAATTGTGTGTCTAATTATAATATTTTTCAAAACAAGATTTACACATCCTACGCCACCGTAGAGCATCCTAGCAATGTTTCTATAGATTAACATTGAATTGCGGTGTCGATCATGGTGTAATAGAAAGCTAGCATACCCAGAACCATTACCACTGAATGACAAGTTCGATCCTAGCTGGTGCCCCATACTGGCGACCTTGTGTCAACATCATACTCATAGCAAACAAGTAAATGTCTAAATTAACATTGGTTTAGTCAGCGAGCAGACAATAGGAAAATACTTTACATAGAGCCAACACCAACGACATTTTTGCTCTGACTGCAAAAGGTAAAATGTTGTTTCCGTAAGTTTTATTCGAAACCCTTTTGCCAAGCTTCAAAAATGCTTGGAGGAATTTAAATGATGTACTCAAGTTGACCTATTACACAAATAATTAAAGACTTGGATAGAAATATACACACTAAACCACCAGCAAATCAAAATCCTAGAAATAGACTTGACCATGTCACATAGTAGAATAGCCAAGCTGCTATTTGAACCACTTACCAAGTCTCGGATTCTCAGAAGCAGATTCAACTTGTAACACAGTTGAATACTGATCAGCCCGCACAAATCTTTACAGCATTAATATCTTAACTGTTGTTTAACTCTGAAATGCTAATTAGAATCCCTCCCTTCCTTCCGAAATAGAAACATCAATATCATCATAAGCCGCTCTTACAAGAGAAACACTATAGGTTCATGGATTACAAATTGTTTTATAATTTTGTGTAGAAATCTGAACATTTTCACAATCTTGAACATATATATATATATATATACACAGTTTGTAGTTTTTTTCCAATATAGTCTGGATAAGCCTAATCACCAATTTTCAAACCCGCATAATATTGTACAGACCTCATATATGTTATGTAGGATTCCATTAAATACAAAATATATTTCTAAATGAAACAAGCAAAACAATAAATAGAAAAGACTCATAAATGCCACATATCTTTATCTTCCAGAATCAGATAAGATACTTTAAATATTTGTTTAACATACTTAAAATATAAATGTTGATATCCATATAATATTCGTTAACGTCATATAACCAACTGAAATATCAGTCTACAATCAGTCTCGATAAATGGTATATTCCTTGAAGCAGTGGTTTGATAGTGTCCAGCGAATCTATCTACATCAATTTCTCTATAACAATTTACAAACATTAGCTTATCTACAATAATCTATTTTTCTATATAGCTAGATGTACAAATGTATAAAGGTAATTTAGCGAATATGATATATTTATGGTAAAGGTTTATTTATAAACTTAACGTTTTTGATAGAAAAATACGTTTGACTTTGATTATTCATGTAGCGACATATAAACTCCTTATTGGTTACTTAAAGCCAAAATTAGATTCATGTTTGATAGTAGCCATAACTATATTTTTAATATATCATTGGAGTTGTAAAGTTTCAAGTATTTCCTATCCCTATACAAGTAATTTTCATACAATTATATAGTTTCAAGTATTCTTATCTAACACCAATAATCTGCAAGCACTTATATGGTTTCAATTAACTAATGTTACTTATATATATATATATATATATATATATATATATATATATATATATATATATAATATAATAGTCATTATGAACTACAGAAAGTAGCTTTGAAGGAATTTATTGAGAAAAAACAGTTGTTTTTTTACTAGATTGCTTAGTCAAACGATTAACCCTATATTTCATTTCAATGCAGATTTCAATATTGCGCTAGAGTTACTATTTAACAAGACCTTTACACAAAAATTCCTTCACAAACCGATGTCTTCAGTTTATTTTCAGTTTTAGATTTCATCGGGGTTTACGAGAAAAAAAAAGCTGTTTATAAACCTAAATAAATCTAAATTCGCGGAGAAATAAGAACAGTACAACTTGGATGTTGTTTGAGAATTTCCGATACTATTCGTTATCGACACATCAAAAGAACGTAACGTTGCGGTTTTGTCACTCGTCAAGCGGCAAACTCCATTAACTAACGTTATCCTGCGTCTTTTATTTTTTTTCTTATCGCTCAAATCCTCATTTCGACCTCTGCTCACTGTTGTAACTCATATCTTCTTTCAAGTTGTGCCATTTCGTCTCTAGGAGTTTCCATTTTATTTCTTGGTCGACACACGGGATGTGGGTAATTCTGACACATGGCACTAAAGGTGTTAACCAAGATTGCAATTTTTACTCATGGAAAATTTCCCACGAGATAGTTATTAAATTCAGTAAATACGAAATGGTGCATTGAATTACGCTCCAATGCCAATGCTTTATTAGTTTATTATTTGATACAAATAAATATTATTTCAAACATATACACTTATTCCAGCGAGTTTTTTTCTCTGTTCAAAGCACCTTCCCTTTCATATAGTATGGAGATGCACCGTTGTATTTCTTTTATTGTCATCCACATTTCTCAGACCTTACACTTAGAGTGAATTTTCAGCTTAAGAAATGGTGCGTGTTCTTTTCTAGTGATTTGAAAGTTAAAAGAGACCATTGACTTTAGCGCTTCCGCTTTTATACAACTGTTTTGCTAAGCCACGGGAGGTAATTACCTCTCATGTCTCCTAACGCCAAAAACTGTGGCCAGTAAGGAATGTAATCTCTACGCCAACATGCTACTTCAAATGAATCGACGCTAGACTTCCACTTGTCCCACTTGCATCCGAACTTTGCTGACACTCGGTCTCACTATGATGAACTCATTAGTAATTCCTTGCAGAAATAGCATGAAAGTAATTTTTAAAAATTATATATTTAAATTTTCTCATGCGTGTTAAATAAACTGTTTGATGAGTCTTAAATTTAACAAAAGGGAGATGGAAATAAATTGTTTAGCAAAAGTGTTGTATATTGTTTAATTTAGTACAGGACATCTGAAGGCTAACTGTCCCTGATTTTTCCCGTTTTGTCATCATCTCAACATCACCATAGTTAGTCGTGCTGACAACACAGATTTTCATGACACACACTCTCTTTCCTTCCCATCTCCCCCTCCCACTACCCCCTCCATCTCTCTCTCTCTCTCTCTTCTCTCTCTCTCCTTCTCTCTCTCTTCTCCTTCTCTCCCAAACACCCTTATAACTCCTTCAGAAAGGTATTCAGAATTCGCTCATAGCTGATTGATGTAGCTTTTTGCTGGTCGGCCTGTAGACTGGTCTGTTCAGTGTAGTAGTGTCCACAGGGGAACGTCTGCTTATAAGTTCGTCCTTACTTCTCCAGCAGTTTCCAGCATGTCCTGTTCGTCATACTTGGCCGTACAACTGTTTTTGGTGGGTTGCTGCTTTCCAGATTTGTTCAAGACTATACGCAGCATCCTGCCTAGGGTGATGATCGGGTGGCAAAGGGAATCCGTGCTGTCAGCATGACCTGATGATGAGGATGATAATCATATACTTGTAAAAATCTACGATGTTTGTATGTATCTACAGTATCTATCTATCTATCTATCTATCTATCTAACCAGACGCCCTTTCATCTAATCTTTGCACTCTGAATGACCACTGGATAACGATTTCCTATGTTGTAGTCAATACCAATTTCATATGTAAATATTTTCTCTCAAATAACCTGGTATTCATTGTAAGCATTTAGTAAACCCTTTGCCACTGGCAGGATGAAACACAAGGTCAATTCTTTAAGAGGAGTAAAACTAGTTTGAATTCAGAGTTTTCCTTCTCGTGGACTAGTTGCCGACCAGGGCTAATGAATCAGGTATTTTTTACTCTTTATCCATAGATGCGTGTGGGTATAAAAGATGAATTCATGTCCATTTTCCAAGGGTATTTATGCAAAGTGAAACGCAAAAAGGCCATGTTGAAGATGTGAGCTCGGGTCCACCGATTCAATTTCCCACGGGAAAATCCCCGTATTTTAGTGGCTAACGTGCTCTGCGGACTGTAATATCGTAGTAAGCTACTTTGAACTCAGGTGCTGCTATTTCGTTCAATTCTGGACTAATACACTTGGGAAAGGTATGAACATCTCGTGGTAAAAGAGTAGCTCTACTGTACTTCTAAATGGATGGCGTTGGCATTAAATAATTCGCGAAGGTTGATACCACCATTAAAGAAACAAGAAAGAAACCAAGTGAATTTCCTTAATTTTTTATTAACTATATTCGTGTACTTGTACCATGTTTTAGCAATTGCCTTTCCTATATTTGGATGGGGTAGAGATTTTCAAAGGGCTATCTTCCCTTGCTGCCAGAGTTTGCCACTAGAGGATGTTTGCAGCCTGGCTATTTAAACACAGCCTCGGGAAAACTAAGCTTTTTTCATCTGGCATCCACAGATATGCACTAGACAAGTTGCGTCTCTCGTCTATTAGGACTTAG
>CM042166.1:54003450-54007879 GCA_023376005.1 Doryteuthis pealeii
CGATTTGAACCAACTCTCAGTTACCAAGCGCCATTGAGTTCGTGCCACACCACCTTAACTGAGATAGACATGCTCTATCAACGACATTGAGCATCGTTTATTCTATAAATATAGAACACTTATACTATCAATATTATTATATAATATATATATTATTATATATATATATAAGTTTTGAGACCTCTAGGTGAATTCATTTCCGCTTAGAAATGCTAGCGATCAAATAGCCTGCTATACTTGGCAGCTGACTGTGGCCGTATGGGTAAGAGGTTTGGCGAGCGTAAGTTCGTTCGGGTCTCGAACCCGGCCAGAGGTAGCTGCTACAATGGTATAAACTGCCACTGATGAGAGGTGATACCTCGAAACACCGTGTCTGTAGTTTACTCTCTCTCTCCTCTTCTATATATATATATATATTATTCTCATTATGTATGAGCCTGTAACTTTAATCCAGGAAAAATGCACACTAAAAAAAGAAGAAAATAAGAATAAGTATTTTTTTTCTTTTCCTTTTTCATTCCTTCTACCAAAAAAAAGGTGGTGTGTGCGCAAGCCGCGCGCGCGCGCGCGCGTGTGTTGGGGGGTATGTTGTGTGTGTGTGCGGCGTGGTGTGTGCATGTGTGGTTGCGAATGAGATTGTCATTGAGATTTATCGATAGCATTTTAGCACTGAAAAAGCTGATTCGCGTAAAAACTTTCAAATCACATTAAGACTGTTCATATGTAAGAAAGAGAGGGGACATACCAGCTTCTAGAAATGTTGACAAAATTAATAGACAACCGTTATATCAAGATATTGAAGTGAATCCATATCAAAAACATTTGATAATCAGGAAATATATTGGAGCTCCTAATTAAAAACAAAAGAAGAAAGAAGAGAAGAAAAAGATGTATTTGGAATTCCAAAAACATCAACCGCTAGAAAATAAATGGAAGTACAAAAGAAATTCACTTAGTTAATGCATACAGCATGTGTGAAAGTAAACTAGTTTCTTGACCGTATCCAGAGCTGTCATTTATATAGGAGGGGATCGCATATCCTTTTTCGGAAAAAAATGGATTTTTCAAAAGTAACACCTTAAGAATTCCTGGGAGTATAGCACATTGTGATTAAAAAATAATGGGCGAATACATTAATCTAAATTATCGCACGGGTGGTGATTCAAAGGGTATTATTATTTTTAATTATTTTCTCACCTGTCACCTCTTGTGACATATCAGAATAAGACCTAGACGGAACGAATCACATATTTCTTTAAGAAAACAAACCTAATGATTGATTGCTTGATTTTTAAACGGATGTCAACCCCTCTAAATTTATGTTATGCCTAGAGGTTATGGGAATCACTTTATCATGTTCGTTATATTTAATTTTTTGTCAAGTTTTGTTTGTGTTTTTGTGTAGAGTTTTTACATAGTTCATATCTAAATACGAATAATTTTAAACGGATCTATTTGAATTCATAGATGAGGACCCTAACTGGTACTACCAATCCGGGTCAAAGTGGATCTGTGAGTAATGACGATGGGGTATTCCACAATCCACAGATTTCTCCGACCTGGGGCCTTCCACCATTTTTTGTTTTAGATTCATAGCAATGATACACCCTTTGTGGGGGTCTTAACCTTTAACTGGTTCGGGGTACAGTCAGTTATACGGTACGTATTCTAAATCCCACCGACAAGGTCTCGAAGCAACAAAATCAGCTTCTGAAGTTTGGTATCTTATTCTGATACATTGATACCCTTCACGCCACCCCATATCTCCGCATGATATTGGTTTTGTTCAACTATACTTTCAAGCAGTATTTAAATGTAGATTCTTACGTGGAACTAAAAACGCTTAAACGAGCGTAATTGGCAACCCAACGCGACCTTCTATGTGACCAAGCGCAAAAAAGTCACGCACAGAGTGTGTAGGTGTCAGCTAATCAGACAGAATCTAGTTCATTTAGAAATGATTTTTTATGCTTCTAGACAGAAAATATAAGACCGCGATGTTTGTTATGTAAGGTCGCGACAGGTGTTTGCCAGGAACCTTAGCACAGGCTGCTGTGAATGAGAGGTGTTTTGCGGAGTTTGGGTCGTGAGGATCACCAAGAAGAAGAGAGTAAATAAACCATTCTGATAGATAACTTACTTTCTGCTAGCGGGGTGACATCTCTCGACATTCCAGATTCGAGATATTTATCATATTAAACACACACCAATTTGATTCTTTTTGATTGATGATTTTTAATGGCATTGTTCAACCTGCCAAGAGTTATCTTTTAATATCAAGGAGTTTGGAATTGCGTTCATTTCTACAGTACAAAACTCGGCTTTAAAATAAACCCATACTATTGTTATAACTTCTGAAATTTTGGGGGGCTTTTGGTTTTTTAAAAAGTATTTTCAGCCAAAAAAAGAAATGAGATGATGTAGAGCACGGAAAGTAGAGGTGGTTCGGTGGGGACAAGTATCATTGGTGAAGTCATCACGAAGGCTTAACCCCGCGTCAGCGGCTAATGTATGTAGTTAAAGCATACATAGGTGGTTATGCGGGGCGTTGAGTGTTTATTTTAGCTTTAGTCCCCTTCTCTGTCAAAGTGACAAACACCAACCCCGAAGAAACAAAGATAAGTAATAGGTTAGTTTCTAGTCGATATTAATTTATAGATGTTTTTTAATGCGAAACAATGTGATAAAAAATTCACACTGACCCCGTTAAGATCTATTGTTGCTCGTAATGCTTAGTTCGCACATGTAAATCACGGACTGCTATTGAAGCGATCGGAAAATACCACATAGATAAAGGCAAGCATGAAATGACCCTATGGCATCATTAATGTGCTTGCTGTCTGCCAGTAAACGAATTCAAACTTCCAATCTCGCCTATTACGTTCCACTTTCAGTCCTGTCGGCTAGGCTCTAGAATACACTGACTGCATCTCTGTTTAAGGATTAAGCCCCCCCCCCCAATGGGACCACTTGTTGGCTGTGGTGGCCGATCCGTTGTGGTGCTTTAAGGATGGAACCCTGGTGCATGACATGCAAACACTCCACTTTGGCCCTTATCACTAAGGACGGGATATCGGCGGAAAGCCGGACTCGATGAACAGCTGGTACGTCAAGCCTAGCCACCAATATTGGATTGTCCCAACCGTATTAGCCCTTTGTAGCAAGCCTCAGCCCCTTTATTCATCAATGTTTCTTAGAAGCGTTGATGGCTCAGGTTCTATAATTGTCTGGGTTATAAACTTAAAACTCTGATGATGAAGTTCCAATTCTGGAGCTCTGAGGAATGTGGAGTACCCTTCATCCACCATTACTCCTAGATCCACTCTGACCTTGGAGTTTGGTATACCTTATTAGGGTCCCTTCTATTTGGTTAAATAGAAATATATTAGTATGAAATGTGTTTAAAAACTGAAATTCTTTAAAACAATTGAGTACCCATCAAGAAGGAATAAAACAATGTATGAAGCGTAAAACAATGCTTACTACTGTTCTTCTACAAGGATGTGCGTTGGCATAAGTTAAACACCACGGAGTGTTGAATGCCCAAACAAAGAAGAAGAAAGCAGTATGACTGCCATGACAGGAACGAACCAAGAAAATCTGATATCTCTGATAGATGAAATTGAAAATCTTCCGATGCTGTAAACCGTGTCAGTTAAATCTTGTATGGTTGCACACCTTTGACGTTAATGAAACACACTGGAGAAAAAGTTAGATACTACAACAAGAATGTTGCGTGCTGTTATTAACAAATCCTGTAGGTAGCATTCTCATAAAACAGCAGTGAATATGACTACTTTACTTCTCATCTTAATTTTTGTCTCATGAATTCAACAGAAATCATTATTATGCTTATTGAAGCAAAATTATTTTTAAAATTTTTCACAATACAATAGAATCAGACGATATCCCCAAACTATTTAACTAGGAGCAGACTACGTTAGATAATTAGCACTTTCCTGCAATTATTACTGCACAAACCTGGAGTCTTCTGCTATTATTAGCCTGAGCTGGCAATAAGAGACAATAGTCTATACGGCGAACTCTAAATGCAAATAGAGTTTAAATCTATTTATTTGTTAGCGTTCAATACATAGATAAAACATAGACTGCTACTCGACTAAATTATCGACCATTAGGGAAATATAATCTGTCATGGATAAAATATAACGGGATATTATTTCCAAGCCATCTCAGTTACTATTGTGTGGGTGCGTACCGATTTATACTCTAAGTCTATAGTATACAGGAAATCGTGTGCGTGTAATGTTTAAAGTCATGGGAAATGGACTCGTCGCCCCTGCCGCAAACCTGAATGTGGTAATTGCGACGTGTTCACGTTCCTAGTACCGTTGAGGTGATAATGGCCTGACCCCTGCAGCTGATGGATGAAATGAGGTAGGGTAGACTGGGCTGCGTGATCTCTCTT
>CM042166.1:54012979-54027979 GCA_023376005.1 Doryteuthis pealeii
TGAATGAAGTCGAAATGTAATGCTAAGTAACAATCACTCTATGGCGGCTTTTACATACATACAGATGTGTCTATTAAAACTGTTAAAATCCCCTTCGCATTCTGGGGGTGACGATGGCCGAGCGGTTAAGCTGTCCGATTGATGCTGAATCGATCGGAGTTCTGTCTCGGCTGTAGGTAGATTACAAATGTCTAGCCACACTGAAGAGACTTGATAAGTCGAAATACGTGTCTGTGGATGACTATATATGCTCCCCATCCCTCTGGGGTTGAGCACTATGGAGGGGATTTCACCGTTGACCACCAAATAAAGCGTAAACGCAACACTCTCCACTAAAAAGGGGAATGGAGTACTCAGTGGCGGCGTTTACATACATACAGATGTTTTAAACATTTAAAATCCCCTTCGCATTCTGTGGGTGACGATGGTCGAGCGGTTAAGCTGTCCGACTGATGCTGAATCGATCGGAGTTCTATCCCGGTTGTAGGTAGATTACAAATGTCTATCCACACTGAAGAGACTTGATAAGTCGAAACACGTGTCTGTGAATATATATATATATATATATATATATATATATATATATATATAATATAACAAACATATTGGTAAACCCTTGCGGTGAGAAAAAGACCCGGCAAATATTCTGATGGTAAAAACATACTACCAAACTTCACCTGGGGAAAAATGAAAAAGAGAAAAGACCATATATATATACACGAGGGGGAGTCCAAAATTGTTTGCACTTTCGTCATAACACCTTTACATTAATACTCTTGTTCCTTAATCTTCCGACTGTTATCATCCTCTAGTTAGAAATAACACCGTACGTATCGCCCAATATGAAATGCAAAAATGTACATCCTGAATATCTGGTGTCGCTTGATCATTGAATTCTTATTTCTTATGAGTGTCGTCACCTAGGCTAATGATGGATCATTCCAGTTTTATTGTAAAGAAAGAAAGGGAAGGAAAAGGACAAGCTCCACAGAAAAAGAAAGAAAAAAAGAAAGAAAGAGAATAGAGGAAGATAGAAAGAAAAAATAGAAATCGCTCCCACCCTGTCACTCCAGTGGGTTTAAAACTGACCATATGGGGAAATAAAGGAAAGGACAAACAAATTTCATCATACACTCCGAAAATAGATTCATATTACTGCACACTGCTGAAAATGACCTTATCTGAGGAAAAAAAATAGAAATCGCTTACACTCTGTCACTCCAATGGGTCTAAATCTGACCGTATATTGAAAGAAAGGAAACTAAAGAGGATGTTTTAATTGATTTGACCAAAGGTGTACAGCTTCAATATTTTTATACGCATCTCGTATACCTGTGGGTAATGGTTCATGATTGCTTCATGTATCAAAGTTTGTTTAATCTATCATCGTTTTTATTTCAACTAATTAGCGGTATTATGCTAAGCTTTCAACAGCGAATACATGATTACTCCGTGGGGTGCAAATTTTATTTCATGTATTTCAAGCGATAATACAAAATGCCCGAAAGATATTTGAGATTCTACCTACCTATCTATCTATCGACCCGTCTATCTATCTATCTATCTATCTATCTATCTATCTAAACCATAAGATTCCCTTGACACATAAAATATTTGTATTTTATGTAAATAAACTTGTTTTCGTTTTTATTTTTATCAAGAACACAGAGTAGTTTTATATGTTTTTTCTTGCGTAAGATCCCTGATTATATTTTGTTCTTGTTTTTATTTTTTTTTTATTTTTATTTTTTATTTTTTTTACTGCCGCCATGGGATATATTTTATGAGTCCCTATCCAAGTGATTCCGTCTAGCTTGTAACAAAATGGCTGTCGTCATCAACAGTTGCCACTCTCTGTTTTGTATCGAATTTCAGGACAACAGGTGGGGGGGGGGCATATTAATGGATGGTAGTCGAGTCAATAAGACAGCTAGAGAACAAACTATACAAATGAGACATATAAAATCTATTAGTAAAAAAAAGAAACAAAACAAAAAAAAAAGACTTCAACGATTCTCGTTAGTAAGTAATCTTAAGCCGAATGACACACATTTTCACTAGCGTGTGACTTTGAACAACGATTAACAAAGTAATCTCACAGGCTGTTAATGTGATTGTCACCAAGGGCAGTCCGAGCGTTAAAACAAGTAAAAGTAAAGTCGTCGGGGTGGCCTAAAGCCGGTATCAGCCAATCAGCGAGGGAGTCTATCCCCTTTTCACTAGCGCTAGACTAAAAAGATTGTTTTTTTGCGTCTGAAGTGGAGCGCCACACCTACCATCAGCTCCTTACTTTATCGGACAGATCCGGTGCTACACATACGATGAGTTGACGAGAGCCAGTATCGAACCTAGAACCTTATGGTTTCTTGGCAGGTGCTCTAGCGACTGAGCTAAACCGATGATTTTTTTTTTAAACAAAAGGTTATGTCCATTGCTCCACTATAAAAGTAAGTAAAGTCGTCGGAGAGGCCTAAAGTCGGTATTGGCCAATCAGCGAGGGAGTCTATCCCCTTTTCACTAGCGCTAGACCAAGGAGATTGTTTTTTTTGCGTCTGGGGTGGCGCTCCACACCTACCATCAGCGGCTTACTTACTCATATTCTGGAGTATAAACAAGCTCTGAAGATGATTGTTATAAATCGAAATATTATTCAATATTAGCTATGAATATGATATAAAATCTTTTCACTTTAACAGCATATTGTGTTGTTTTCATATCCTTTTATCTATACTCATATATATATATATATATATATATATATATATATATGGTTGAGAATAGAGCAACCTCCCTTGACGTTCACTTTGAAACAAGCCGGTAACCATTTTAAAAGTCTTCGTGCGAAATAAACAAATCTTAGAAACTTTTTCGAAAACAATGTGAAGTTCATTTCAAATAATGCGCACGCACAATTTTATGCTAGGAATTTAGCCAACTAAAGGTGAAAATTACCTATTAGGGAATTACGGAGCAAGTTAATTATGGAAGACCTTTGTGAAAGACATTTCCCAGCATTTGGGCGGTGGAGGCTCTAATACAAACAAAACATGATAACCTCCTCAACAGAAAAGAATAGATGCAATAACGGTGTCATGGTAACAAAAATGTTTGTCAGGGAAAAGAAATTGGCTAAAAATCAAAATGATAAGATAACATATAATTCCCCGGAACTTGCTGGTACAGTCCACGGATTAATCTGTGGTATCAAGTTTAAGGTTGCCACCCTCAGACGATGATAGGTGCAGATGGGAATTACTCACCTCCACCGTGGTAGTAAGACGTGGGGACGTCTCGAGAAGTTGTTAGGAAGACCTAACAAAAATAGAGTTGCTCCCCTTTGATCAGTAAGGGATTAATGGGAAACCCGGAAATGGAGTTTCTGCCATGTTACTTTTGGATAGGGGTTTGGACTGCGTGGACGCAGCTGACCACGTGCACATTACGGTTGAGCTAGTTATGTCATTTTTAGGGTAGAAGCATTCTCTACCCTATGTTAAATAAAACGGACCGTTAGGCACCCCTTTTGGGATCGATTCATAAGGACATTTTTTTAATTTACACCGTCAAAATCCGGTTGTTTGTTAACAGACGATTTTTAGATTTAAAAAAATTATAAATCTAACCCCTAACTCCTAACGCCTAACCCTAGCCCCTAACAAACAACCGTATTTTTACGGTGTAAATGAAAAAAAGTCCTTATGAATCGAGATCGCAAAAGGGGTGCCTAAAGGTCATATGGTCCAATAAAACCTTGTTAATTTTCGAACAACCAAGTCTTGCATTATCATTTCAATCAATAACCAGCCAATGAGACCTCTCCGACAGTCCGTTTTGCATGTCTTAGTATCCGGGTCACAGACAGCTCAGCCATCACAATCCTGTCCTAAATCATTACGTGTCGCCATTCCCGGTCAGCAGGTGATTCAATTAGGGGTTTCTTACTTCTCTAGTGTTTAGGTACTAGCGCCATATTTGAGCCAAAAATGGACTCTGCGAACCGAATTCAAATTCTGAACAGTGATGTTTGCGTTAATCTTGCACTAATGCAGTTACCTTAAATCAAGGGTTGATCTATACACAAGATCGACGTTACTCAACATCCTTGTAATTAACACGGTAATTATCATCTTTACTTGGCTAAATTCCTAGCAAATAAGGCAATTAGAGTAACCTCCTTGACTTTCACTTTGAAACAAGCCGGTGGGCATTTTGAAAGTCTCCGTGCGATACACACACACACACACACACACACACACACACACACACACATATATATATATATATGGTTGAGAATAGAGTAACCTCCCTTGACTTTCACTTTGAAACAAGCCGGTAACCATTTTGTTCTTAATAACAATTAAGTTCATTTCAGATAATGCGCACGCACAATTTTATGCTAGGAATTTAGCTAACTGACTTTCACTTTGAAAAAAGCCGGTAGCTATTTTGAAAGTCTCTGTGCGATATACACAAATCTTAGAAACCTTTTCGAAAACAATACAACTGCATGCTTTAACACAAAAATATCATAAAATGTGTTCTTAATAACAATTAAGTTCATTTCAGATAATGTGCACGCACAATTTTATGGTAGGAATTTTAACAACTAAAGGGGAAAATTACCATTAACACTACGTTTCAACCTGTCCGTCTCATTGCCTTCTTCAAGAGCACAATCCTTACTCAATGAGAAGTCTGCGAGACTCTGTTTTTAGTGTGTGGGGCTTCTTTTGAGGAAGAAAGAAATCTATTTAAAAGTGTTGACAAACGCCAGCGTCTTAAAATTTAAACTACGTAACAGCTTCTCCGTTTATGCTAAGTATAATGTGTGTGTGTGTGTGTGTGTGTGTGTGTGTGTGTGTGTGTGTGTGTGTGTGTTTCTATTTAATTTTAATTAAAGAAAAAATACCCTATTTAATTGAAGTAACGGCATCCCCCATTTATACTACATGATGAGAAACCCTGCAGAAACATTATTCCTTTATGAAACTGGTGTTTTTTCAATTTTTACAAACACACACACACCCACACACACACACACAAATATCCAAGCTGGTTTCTACCGACTGAGCTAAAATATCTATTATTAATGGAGATTGTCTGTATTTATGTATGTAACAAAAACTGCGTCCTAGCTCTACATCACAGCTTACGTCACAATATTCTTATGCTATAGCATAATTACCACGCATACACCCAAAATTTGAGTAAGCAATTTTAAAAATTGTTTTTTACTCACGTCCCTTTTTTTTTTTACAGTAACAAGAAGTTAACTAAAAAGTTTACAAATAAATAAATACCTACGATTTTGTGTAAAATTGATGTGGAAAATATTCAAAATAATTGTTTGATTATTACATGCACGCAACATTTTATTTGAGAGGGACGGAGCCCAGTTTTCATTTCAAATTGTTTTATTCATTTATTTATTTATTTTACTTCTTTAATAAATATGAGGATTTTGCTTACTTATGATACAAACCCTCTGACATTGAATCTTTAACTCCTACCCTCTCAGGCAATGTCTTTCAAAAATTATTTTTTACGGCGCCCGGAGGGTTTTTTTCTATTGTTAGTGACTATAAATTATAATCGCTCTCTACTTGATAAATAGAAGCATCTCTATCATCATGGACCGATGGAAAAAGTTAAGGGCAACGAGTTCACGGTCTTCTTGTGTGCTGCAATGATTTCAACCATTCTTTTAATTCAATCTTACACAATTATCTTATTATAATGGAGATTGTGTGCTTTTTTGTCTATAACCGAAACTATATCACTACTCAAGTTACAATTCCCTTAGTTATTGACATCACATACTCAATGATTTTATTTTTATTTTAACCTCTATTATTAATAAAATTGTTTTACATTATTAACACTGTTAACCATATCTACATAGTATTTACCGCGTACCCCACTTGTACGGGTCAGGCACAAAGTCCCTATTAACGTGGGACCACCCACAAACCGAAGCTCATGGAGTGGCAGGTGAAAAATTGCGTCGATCCCGTCGGCATTCCCCCTCAAGGGGGCGCCTCAGGCACTGGGCAATAAACCCAGCCCTGCCCCTTTAAATCAAGGGGGCAGGTGTTGCCTGGGGGATGGCCCCCTGGGATCGACGCCGTTAATTATATCAATGGTCCAGAGGCCGAAGCCACTGTTGACCATATCTACATGATATTTACCGCGTACCCCACTTGTACGGGTCAGGCACAAAGTCCCTATTAACGTGGGACCACCCACAAGCCGAAGCTCATGGAGTGGCAGGTGAAAAATTGCGTCGATCCCGTCGGCATTCCCCCTCAAGGGGGGCGCCTCAGGCACTGGGCAATAAACCCAGCCCTGCCCCTTTAAATCGAGGGGGCAGGTGTTGCCTGGGGGGATGGCCCCCTGGGATCGACGCCGTTAATTATATCAATGGTCCAGAGGCCGAAGCCACTGTTGACCATATCTACATACTAACAACATACAATTATGTTTATATATACAACAAAATGGCGGTTTACAGTGTGAAGGGAAGGCTAATTTGCATATTGATCTTTAAAAATTGAATTTAATAAATATGTGCTTAGTATTATTGATTTCTAACTGTTTGGTTTTATTTTAATGAATATAAGCAAAAATCTCTTCAATGAATCTTAAATGAAATCCATTAACAAGAAAAAATAATTGTCATTTTATTCTTTACTTCCTCTTTTAACTAAATACTTAAATTAGAAAAATAACAATGAAAGACGAGAGTGATGGAAGAGTAAGTTTCAGTTGTTCTATATTTCGATTATACCCCCTCTGTTTCAAATATTTTTATCTGCATTCTTATTTAGTTTCATTGGTCTTTCTTATATAATATTTTATTACATTAAAACTTAAATACTTGCACCCGGAGGGTGCATATATTTGCTAGTATTATTAATTTATCTAGTATAGAATAATGTCCAATCAAAATGCTAAAATTCAGTCTGTGTTTGGTGTAAAAGAAAAGTAACTTCCAATTAAAAAAATAAAAGTAAATAAAAGTATACGAGTTTGCTTATTTATGGGCGATAGTTTATCTATTATACTTGTAAAATATATAGATATATATATTTTATATATATAAATATATAAATATATATTTTATATATATAAATATATGCGAGTAAAGTTTCTTTGCACAAAAATAATCCTATTTTGGTCATAGATTTGTCATGATGTCAGACCGGGATAAATGTATTTTTCTAATCTGATGTGTTTAGGAAGGGGGTTAACTCAGAGGGTAGGTGTGTCTATAGTAAAATGACGGTAAAAGATACCAGTGAAGAAAGGTTACCTGGGTGTACTTCTCCGCCCGGTACTATTTTCGAGAGACCATTTTCTTTTGTCATATCACTTGTCTAATACCCGTTTTGTTTGGGAGGTTGGGGGGGGGGGGCTCATTTCGACGTGTGAAAGTCAAACATTTTGAATGCTCAAAATCGGCACCAGTCATCTTCGCAGTTGATTAATCACTTCTATTGTGTGTGATAATACTTCAGCGTCGATGTTAAGCAATCTACTCTTGAGTCAATTATTGATGGATGACTGTAGAGTCCTTCCGGTTACTTCTTGTCAAAAAGAAAGCAGAGTTCAAATTATATATATATATATATATATATATATATATATATATATATATATATATATGGTAAAGAGAAAGGTTTAAAAATCGGTCATTTTGCGGTTATAGATCTATTTCTTCACATAGATCTATAGCCACAAAATGACCGATTTTTAAGCCTTTTTTCATTACCAATTATATTGCTCTGCTCAATAATATTGAATATCGAGCTCTCAATTTGGACCTGCAAAACTTTAACATTCCGCTGTTGGAAGAAAGATCCAACATATTGATGGATGACTGTATAATTTAATATATATAAATAATCAATTATTAACATTATTAAATTTCATAAAGGCATTATCAAGTATTTGGTAATTTTTATGCGGGGTATTCCCCGACACATGTTACGATTTTATGGGTCATCCTTTAGGCTTCAAAGCAAGTGCGCTTGTCCAGTGGAAATCCTTAGTAAAGAATCTTTTGGTTGTTCCTTGGTGCTCCTCAGTATTGCAAATCCTTCGTCAATGATTGCAAATTGACGCCTCTCGGTATCAGTGATTATGTAGTCAACCATCCACGCATTCGGGCTGTTGATTGGCTGAGGTTTAAATCACGTGACCTCGCTTAGTCTAGAAATTTAAGTGGTGTATTGTAGTACGGCTTATATGTCAGAAATAATCCAACAATAACCCCCTGAATTTCGTGTGAAAATTGGTTAATGTTTGACTTTTCCCGAAGCTCGTATTGACCTAAATTAAACAAATAAACTTTGCTGAACTTCGACTTAGTTAATGCTTGTCATCGATGCCGATGGACGCACTTTACTTATCTATTAGATAGATCATTCCCATTTCCATACGGAATACACATACTGACAGCCGTAAGAAATACATACCTGATTTTCTCGTACTTTAATCTATTTAGCTCATCAATCAGATCATGTGCTCTACCCCACCCCACCCAAGAAAAGGTAATTACGAACTTTTGTTTAATAAATTAGGGTGTCCCAGAAAAAACAGAACCCACAAATGTTGTAGTAAAACTGTTAATTTTCCCATTAAATAAACAGGGTTAGGGTTAGGGTTAGGGCTAAGGTTGGGGGTTATGGTTTATGGTTAGTTTAATGAAAATAATTTGGTTTGTGTTTTTTCTGGGTCACTCTGTACAGGCTGACCCAGAAAAAACAGAACCCAAATTATTCATTTATTTTCCCATTAAACTAACCCTAAAACCTAACCCTATCCATAAACCCCTAGTTAAAATTAACAGTTTTATTACAAAATTTACAGGTTCTGTTTTTTCTGGGACACCCTAATTTAATAAACAAAAGTTCATAATTACCAACAAAAAAAAAAACAACCAAAAACATAAATAAATTGCTCTCAACACTTGGACTAAAAGAAAATGGATAAATTTGAAATCTTGCGTTTTTTTTACGAGCAGCAGCAGCAGCAGCAGAATCAGCAGCAGCTGCAGCTGCCAGAAGGTTATCCATTAATATTCTGCCGTAGAGTGTGTTGCTTAACTTTGACGCTGAAATATTACCACGCATAAAAGAAGCGATCAATCAACTGCAAGGATGAGTGATGTGAATTTAGAGCAAACAAAATTGTTTGACGTTGAAATAAGGAAGAGAGAAAAAAAGAGAAGGTATTAGACAACTAATATTTGTATTCTTCGTAATATAATCTGTAGGGCCACCAATCAAACTAAAAAAAAGTAAAGTCGTCGGGGTGGCCTAAAGTCGGTATCAGCCAATCAGCATAAAAATGTATATATATATATACAACCCCTCATTCATATTCCTAGAATGTTTGAGAAAGGTTGACCTTGATATATGTATACAACACACACACACACACACACACACATATATATATATATATATATTTTCTATATGGGAGAAATGTGAGGAGGTTAATCCGACAGTATGTGGAGAAAGGTAGACAAACATGGGATGTTATGGAAACTGGATGTTTATTGTCGACGATGCAACGTTTCCGTCTCTTATTAGACCATCTTCAGGACTTAGATATAGTTCTTGCTCCAATTATGGACATTCTCAAAATGCTGAAACAGAAGGTCGTCAGTAGGAGGAGGGGTGGTTGGGGGTGGTTAGTGGATTTTCTTTTCTCTAGATGGGGAGTGTCAGAATGGTGGAGGTGTCAGATTGTGGGGATTGGTTAACTAAATATGTGTATGTGTGTGTGTGTCTGTTTAATTGTTTTTTTTTTTTTGTTTATATGTGTTGGGGAACTGGATTTATCGTTAAGTTATATATATATATATATATATATATATATATATATATATATATATACGAGACATATACTAGACATTAACAGACAGACATAAACACCGCCACTTTAATGGGAGAAGTCGACGCTTTAAGGAAAAATACACAAATATCGCCCTTGGAGGCGGGGAGAAATGTATAAATTTAAACTGAATTTGGCCATTTGCCTGTCTGAATAAAATATAAACGTGGTCTGACGAAGCTCGGAGGGTCCCAGATACCCACGAGTGTAAATGGTCCATAATTACGATACCCATGGTATTTAAGGCCTTTTTATTCACAAAATATATATATATATATATATATATATATATATATATATATATATATATATATACAAGGAGTTTAGAAGGATGATATTATTTTTACTTAGCTGATGCTAGAGCATTTTGGTTTTTTTAATGAAACCATATCATCTATGTAGAAATACATTTTTCACAAACAGAATTTTGTAAGCCTTTGTTTTTATCATTGTGTTGCAGATTCTGTTTATTCCACAAATAGGGGGAAAAAGAGATAACTTAAATTAACATAAACACAGTTTTATTAAAACCGGTATACAAATTATTCACACTCTATACTAAGTATACATTTATTTCTTAATGATATATAACACATATCACAGGAATTTAAATAAATTAATAATATGGGCTCTTTTGAAGCAAATCTATCTCAGCTAGACATTCATAGACATTGTTAATAAATAAAAAGCGAATTAAGATTAAATAATGATTATTTAATAACCTTTGAGAATATAATGTAAATAATTAAGGGAATTGTGACATTGGTAGAGAGGTAGTTTCGACTACAGACATACATACACACAATCTCCATTATAATAAGATATTTAAGCCAATTAAAACAAATATGTAAGTTTTTTTTCTACTTTTAGTGGTTTACTTCTGAATGCTTCCAGTCATTGTTTGCTTTGATTGGTCGAAATGGGCAAGGTATGTCATTATCATTTGGATTATTTAAACTTATTGGAAAATGATGGATGAATAAAAGAAAAAGTCGTCGGAGTGGCCTAATGTCGGTATCAGCCAATCAGCGAGGGAGTACATCCCCTTTTTCACTAGCACTAGTCCAAGGAGGTTTGTTTTTGCGTTTGAGGTGGGCGCCATACCTACTATCAGCTCCTTACTTTACTGCACAGATCCCTGTGCTACTCATACGCTGAGTTGGCGAGGGCCGGTATCGAACTATATATATATATATGTTGAAATGAAAGAAAATGTTGAATGGATAAAATAGATTTAATATAAGTTACTAACACTTGTTTCGGCCAGCAGTTTGTTCATTCACACATGTATTCTATTTATTATTATTTTAATATAAAATAATGTGGCCGAAGCAGTATAGTTTCTGACTATCCTGCTGAAGTCCCGGTTTCGATTTCTGTCGGAGGGAAATCGTTAGTATACATCGCTGATGAGACTTAATAAAGTTGAAATAGTATGTACGATGTTCTACACACCGAATAATTCTTTGCGAAATTCACTTGTCATTATTATCTTCTATAATTATCGACTTTATGCGATATGCGCATTGTAATTGCCTTCAAGCAAAAATATAAATATTAATATATACTTTATTCAACAATGCTTCTAAAATAAACAAACATCCAAAAATAATAGAAAATTATAAAATATTTAAGTTTACAAAGAATAACGGCCTTCATCAGAGTAAAATGTTTGATATCGAAAATAATTTTTTTTAAATTATTTGAGAGATGGACCACAGTTGGAGAAAACAGTTATGTCTGTGTGTCGTTTACGGTTAGAGAATATTTTGGCGGGGAGTGATATTTGAAAAAAGAGAATTTTTAATTTCATAAGTAATATTATCTATTTTATCCATTCAACAGTTTCTTTCCTTTATTTATTTTTCCTTGTAACATATCGTCGGATTCATTTTCAATTTCAAACCTGTTAAACTCCGCTTAAGAAATTGACATTGTGTCGCATCCTGCTCGCACGGAGGGATTGGTAAATATATATATGGTAAGAAAAAGAATTACAATCGATCATTTTACGGTTATTACTGTGTACCATTACACACACACACACACACATATATATATATATATATATATATATATATATATGTGTGTGTGTGTGTGTGTGTGTGTGTGTGTGTGGTAAGAAAAGGGTTAAAGATTGATCATTTTACGGTTATAGATCTATTTCTACCCACAGTTATCCGTGTATACCTATGAGTTTCATCAGACCGCTAACTTTATTTAAAATGTTAAAAAAGAAATTCATAAGGCTCTATGAACGGCTCATACCGCAGCTATGAGTTAAATATTGCAACTGCTATTCTTATACAATACCTTTGGGATTAGTTAACCCACGAAGGTTGATATACCGTTAAACAAATAAACTAATCCAAAACTGATATAAATTTGACGTTTCTTGAGACTTCGTCTTCCAAATTGTATATAACACTAATAAATAATTTATAGATAAAATAGAAAGCAAAAAGAAAGAAAGACAAGACAGACAGAAAGAAAGAAAGAAAGAAAGAAAGAAAGAAAGAAAGCATTTAAGCACTACGGAGAAAAAAAGAAAAACGAAATGAAAGACTGAAGAGAACTGAGCAAGTTCAATATGATAAAAGAAAAAGATAGCAAGGAATAAAGAAAGAAAAGGAAAGAAGACGATCATCTAATAGAAAGAAAGAAAGAAAGAAAGAGACCATAGAAAGATCGAAAGAAAGAAAGAAAGAAAGAATTAATGAATGAATGTATAGAACATCGATAGTGCGTTGATTTAAATGTTGTAGGTGAAAAGAATTAAAGAATGAAAGAAAAAGAAACTTAGAAAAAAAAGATAATTAAAAGATAGAAAAGAAAGCAAAAATAAAGAATGAAAATAAAGAAATAGGTCATCTTAAGAAAGAAAGAAAGAAAGAAGAAAGGATAAAAAGAAAGAAGGAAATAATAAAAAAAGAAAGAAAGAAAGAAAGAAATTATCCAAGGAAGGAAAAAAAAAAAGATCACCTAAAGAAAGAAAGAAAAAAAAGAAAAAAAAAGAAAGAATCGTTGAATGAATAATAAAGGAAGGAATAGAACATCGTTAGCGCGTGGAATTAGATATTATAGAAAGAAAGAAAGAATAAAAAAAAAAAGAAAGAAAGAAAGAAAGAAAGAAAGAAATAGATCATCTAATGCGGATTTACATTCGGAGATAAGAGGATATAATTGTATGTTGCGAAATTCGGCAACTTAAAGCCGTCAACGACTTAACCCATATCTCGGTTATGTTACCGTTGGCGTTGATCTAAGTCTACAGCGTTAGAGATATGCTTGTTTGCTGGACGTCTCTGCCCTTTATTGCATTGTCTATATTGTATGCTTTCGGATACAACCTATCTTATGGGACTTCTTTTTTCTTTTGCCATATTATCTTTAGGTTACACCTGCATAGACACCACAATAGTTAAAAGATGTCACCTGCCTAGTATTGAGAGTTTGATCCTTAGATCTCGTCTTTGTTCGTCTGGTCATCTAGTTCGCATGAATGATTGCCGAATCCCAAAAACAACTTTGGGTTGGCCAAAAAGTTCGTTCGTTTTTTTAAAACTACGGCTTTCACTTGGTCACTGTCGATCATCTTTGGCCGGCCAGAGCGAGAGGCATCTCCCACTAAAAAATTTCCTTTTCAGAATCGAGCAAACCATTTCTGGTGCGCCCGTTCTGTAACATCATTCTCCCCATACACATGGCATATCTTTCTGCAGGTTTCTGTAGCTTTTTTTTCCTTTTCTATAATAAAAAAGCATTAGATGTTGGTAGTGCTCTGTTTGATCTTCGATTTCAAGGCGTGAAATACAAGCAACAATGTAAGAAGTCCTCTGCTTGGAGGTTTATTACACACTGACGTCAACAGACTCGCTACACAAATACAGGATTTGAAGAATAGGAATATAAAACGATATTTAGTAGGCCGGAAAGATGACATTCAAAAAACGAACAAACTTTTTGGCCAACCCAATATTTTACGGGGAAATCTCAACAGGCAAACGTCGTCAGTACAAACCCAAATTGAGGTTTAAGAACAGCCTCAAGGATACTCTCACGAACACTGCTATTGCTGTGGAGAACTGGGAGAAGCTCGCTTGTAATAGACCTGGCTGGAGAGCCACTATCTACCTGTCTGTGGAAGAATTTGAGTCCAACCGAATTAAACACCAAAAATTGAAGCGGGCTATTAGAAAAGGTAATTTCCAGCCCAGAAAGATTCAAAGGGAAAAAGTTCCAACGTGTAGTTTATGTGGAAGAGTATGTCTCTCCGGGACTGGCCTTGTGAGTTATCTGAGAAAACACTAGGATACAGTGTCAAATGCCACTGACACCCAACAATGATAAAAAAATGTAAAAAACAGGAAATGGACTTACTCGAACACGAGTTGACAGCCAACACACACACACACGCACGCGCGCACACACACACACACACACACACACACACACATATATATATATATATATATATATATATATATATATGTTGTGAGGTTTTAAGGGGTCAAATAAGAACAAAACAACGGGTAACAAATGAGTTATTGGCACTCGCATTGGCTTACTGCTAAGCCACAATTATCCCTGTTATTTATAGTAACCTGTCGGCGCATTCCATTAGTCTTTTAGGGTGTATCACCTATAACAATATATATATTATATATACCGGTCTGTGAAAGAATTTGAGTCCAACCGAATTAAACACCAATAATTATTAGAAAGGGTGATTTTCAGTCCAGCAACATTCAAAGTGAAGAAGTTCCAACATGTAGTTTATGTAGAAGAGTATGTCTCTCCAGGGCTGGCCTGGTGAGTCATCTGAGAAAACACTTGGATAGAGTGTCAAATGCTACTGGTACCCAACTATGATAAAAATTATTTTTAAAAACAGGAAATGGTCTTACTCGAACACGAGATGACAGCTAACAACACACCTGCATATAAGCGTGAGGCGAAAGAGTAAAAGACTCAAAATTTGAATTCTATCAGTTCTATTTGATTATGAATAAAATTTTATCTCTGCATCTGTATGAACAATTATTTTTTTAGAAAACGATATGGAATCTATAGATTAACACTCCTACAATAACATAAGTT
>CM042166.1:54030479-54045479 GCA_023376005.1 Doryteuthis pealeii
TCTCTCTCTCTCTCTCTCTCTCTCTCTCTCTCTCTCTCTGCGATAGACCGTTATTTGTTTTTCTTATAAAAGACTTCGTAAATTTTCGTACATAAACATGGGTATTTTTTCCCGTTAATTTAATTTTAAAGATGGGTGTCTACCTTGAACGTCTAACAAAACAACGCATATGTATTTACCTAAGCTCTTCCCGCCCTGTCGGCTGGGGCGTCAGAATGCACCGACTGCACCTCTGCAGGGGAGTAAGACTCCCCCAAATGGGACCACCTGTTGGTCGTGGGTGGCGACCCGTGATGCTTAAGGATAGAACCCAGGTGTTTGAGCAGTCCATGACATACAACATTCCACTTTGGTCTTTACGTGGGCTAGACGGCCGGTCGGAGAGACTCCCTCCGATCAATCGGCTGGTCACGTCAAGCCCTAGCCCCTATATGATTGCCCCAGCCCTGTTGCCCTTATAGCAAACCCAAACCCATTTTATCATATGTGTGCTAGAAGGCGGTGGCTGCGAGTCTACATGACTTGGGAATGACGTTAAATTCTATCTGATGGTGAGGTTCCAGTTTTAGAGGTCTGTGGAATGTGGAGCACCCCTTCATCACCATTGCTCCCTGGTCCACTATGACCCGGAGTGGTAGTACCTGTCAGGGTCCCATCTATGGGTTAAATAGAAAAACACGGGTTTATAAACAAAATTGATTATCCATTAAAAATGAATTTATTTCAAAACTTTGTTGGCATTAAATGACCCACTGAGGTTGATATGCCGTAAAACAAACCAAAACCAAACCAAAACTAAGCCCTCAATTTTTTCAGCGGAGTACAGTTGGTTTTAATTCAGTTTACTTTCTCCTAGACTAGTTACCGAATCAAGGCTAAAGAGCCCAGTCTACCCTACTATTTACACATAGCCGTGGAAGAAGAGATTATTGTATGACTTTCATAATGAGATTAGCGATTAGAGTAAATGCAGACGGCCTCGTTCGCTGCGTCATTACTTATCAATACCTGAATTTAATGAAAAAGAAAGATTCTGTGTGTGTGTCTGTGTGTGTGTGTGTCTGTATGTATGTCGGTATGTTTGTTTGTACAACGACTGCGCTCACTTCCTTTACTTGGACATTGCAAATCCATTTCATCCATTAACAACGACCTGTTGAAAAGTAACCAGTCACTCCCTTGTAGTTCGATTTATATATTATATATTTAAGGTGGATGAGATCGAATGGTATCCTCCACTAACTCTTTCGATAACAGCTTACCCAAAATTGAAGTGTCGGTAAAAAATAACAGAAGATTTAGATTTTTTGCGTTATAGCCTATTTCAGGGGGCCTAGAGAAATCGTTTCGTCACTCCCATCTTCAGATGCCAAATAATGGTTTCAAAGAAATCATTTCCCTGAAATAGGCTATAACTCTAAATATAAATATAAATTTTCTGTTATTTTTGCTGATATAATTTTGTTCTGTGACTCTGACAATAAGAGCACACATTGAGCTCAGCAAACTACATTTTGAAAAACTACAACGTCGTAAGGAAGATTTCTTCATCTGACCTTTGGATTATATATATATATATATATATATATATATATATATATATAATATATAGAGAGAGAGAGAGAGAGAGAGAGAGAGAGAGAGAGAGAATTACACATACACAATTTGGTCAGCATCCTTGTTCAACTCCCATCTATCTCATTCTCTTGACGCTTTGCTAGAGTCCAAGTGGTACAGTCATAGAGTAGACCTGATACGGCTACAGCTTAGAATAATTCTCTCTTTATCTAGAAATAACTATTCTCGCTTTATTATTTTTATTTATATATAACTATTCTCACATAGGCTAGAAACTGACATTTACCAAGGGGTAAACACGATGAATTGGTGGTGTTGGATGGATCATATAGGCGTGAAACTAACAGTCACCAAACGCCCATGACTCGTGTTGTATACCCTTAATTACTTCTTTACTTCTTACTTGCTTCTATATCTTGGATATCTATTCTTCTGGCCGGCTTTGCTTCTTTATCATCTTGGTCTGGTCTCTCTAGGGTCTGGACTTTCTTGGGGACTTCGGGTCTGGTTTCTGTTAGGGATTTCTCCTTATCAGAAACCCTGTGTCATTGTTAGTTTTTAGGTAATAAACACAAGACTTTGATGTTATTTATTTTCAATCCCCAACCCAGATATCTGCGCAGTGAGACTACATCTACTAGCTCGGCTTCTAACTTCTAACTGACTGAGACTTACTTACTATTCTTAAACCGGAGATAGGGTCTTCTATGCCTTCCGGTTCTCACGATTTATCCCCGGAAGGTGAGAATGAGGTCAAGCGTTGTCATTCATCCTTCAAGGCCGTGGGCTGTAGTCTATAAGGGCCATTTTGATTTCTACACTATTGCCATAAATATTAGGTAACTAATAATTATGTAACACTCGGTGTCTAGGCTACCTTAACTCAGATATGTATGCTCTATCACCGATAGAACACTTTATTTATAAATATAAGAAACTACATTAAATACATGGTCGGTTTAGCTCAGTCGGTAGATTGTCCGCCTGATTTTCTGGTTCGATACCGGCCCTCGCAACTCAACGTATGAGTAGCACAGGGATCTGTGCGGCAAGTGAGGAGCTGATGGTAGGTGTAGCGCACCGCCCCAGACGCTAAGAAACCATCTCCTTGGTCTGGTGCCAGTGTTACATACTCATACACATATACCCATGTTGGGTATAATAACACAGTGGAAAGTGCCTTTCACTAGAGAGGGAGGATATATATTATATTTACACAAACCCTCGTCACTTTTCATACAGTAGTATTCATTGAATATACATGTATATCTATCAAACTACACCGGATGAGCAGGATGTAACACAAGGTCAATTTCTTAAGCGGAGTTTAACAGGTTTGAATTCAGAGTTTTCCTTCTCCTAGACTGGTTACCTAGCCATGGTTAAAGAGCCAGTCTGCCCTACTATTTACCATAGCTGGAGAGGAGTAGGATCCATACCATTCCCAAGGGTATTAGCGCTAAGTGAAATGCAATTACCACGTCCAGGATTTGAACTCGGGACGGCGAGTCCATTTCCCATGAATTTAACCATTACACACCACGCGTTTCCTGCAGGGAGGGGAGAGTATGGAAGACAGAGCGATGCTTTGCATAACTTACTTTCTCTGCTCTTGTCTGGCGTTGAGTGATGTCTGGTTTGACTTTTATCTTGTTAGTTGTTCATCTCTGATTCATTTACTTCTTTTTCTTGGCTGATCTTTATTGTAGTCAGTTAGCCTACTGTTGGTTTTAATAACAGCAGCTAAGTAGAACACAACAGTGTCCAAGACAAGCTGGTATAAATAGGAATCAAGAATGATCCATTCATGAATCTGGGTGATTTGGGTGATTCCACTCCTTGAGTTCTGATTGGCTGCTTGACTGCTTGATTTGAATGACATGTGTAGTCTTATATATACTTTGTCATTTTGCAGTGGACTTTGTAGCATTCGAGTTTGTATTTGAGTTACAATCGTTTGTTGCCTTGTCTTCCCAGTTCGACGGTAATTCGAATTTATTCTTCATCTCCCTTCCCCACCCCCCATTGCGCGGCGTAGCGGCCTTTGAGGGGAATTAGTTCCTTTCGACCCGGCCGATTACAGGGGAGTAATCTTGGTAAAGCACGGGGTATTTTTGATGGCATTGGCTTAGGGGTTGGAGTGACACTGTGGAGTCTTATATATACTTTGTCATTTTGCAGTGGACTTTGTAGCATTCGAGTTATATTTGAGTTACAATCGTTTGTTGCCTTGTCTTCCCAGTTCGACGGTAATTGGAACTTATTCTTCAATGCAACACCGACATATTGTTCTTTTACATCTTTTTATTTACTAAACTAACTACAGCGCGCGTGCAGGTGAGCCCAACTAACTAAACAAGAAACGTCTTTCTTGCTTAGGATCCTCGTTTGGAATGACGAGTTAACTAACTCTCACGTGACTTCACGTGATTCGCGGCTTTCTGTAATATTCCATGGAAAGGGCCGCCCGTGATATGAAAAAAAGACAATCCTTGCAGAATTACAGGGTGTTGCCAATAATTTGTCACCACATAGATTATGCAACACTAGTGAAAAGGGGACAGAGACTTATATCATATATATATATATATATATATATATATATATATATATATATATACAAGTAATTGGTAATTTGCTTGAAGCATTGTTAAGTATGTTATAATGTATTAATTTGAAAGCAATTACAATGCAAGTAAAAAATAAAAACAAAAAGATGTTTATTTTTTGTCTTATCGATTTCAAATAAAACTTTATCTTCAGAGACGATTTTCGGAAATGGAACGCGTTTTTTTTTTTTGTTTTTGTTTTTTTGTCGTTATTTTTTTTTATGTTATAAACACGCGTTTCGGTGTGTTCTTTTTTTAAACGTCACGCACAAACCCGTAATGGACATTTGCCGTTCATTCAATTTCAATTTTATTATTTTCATCTATTTATATATTTATGTAATATTCATTTGATATATGTATAATGAAATGTACATATCTATGTACTATATACTCTGAGGAACGTGTATTTTAATTAATTATGTATTCAGTGTAGCTCTAATCTATTGTTTATACTAGGACCTAATTTGGCTATTAATAACTTTCTCTAATTCTGAGATTACAATATATATATATATATATATATATATATATATATATATATATATATATATTATATATGGGTGGGGGAGATAAATGGAAATAAATCCGACTGTATATTGAAAAATAATCTGGGAGAGCGTAAAATAGGAGAAGAGGGATAATTTATTGATATTTGATAAATTATTTCGATTGAAATTTACAATATAAAATATTCAAAATGTATTAGATATGATTTTCTAATCTTCACGATCGAACTTGTTGAACAGAAATTGACATCAACGGACGATATTTGTTACCCTGATAAAGATTAGAAACACATGCTCAATACATAGTTATTTTAAACTTGTGTTTGATATTGTAATTTCCTAATCGAAACATTAGTGTCGGTAGATTTTGTCAAATATTCATAAATCATTTTCACTTTTCCTATTTTTTACTCTCACTCACCATTTTTCAATATATATATATATATATGTGTGTGTGTGTGTGTGTGAATGTGTGCGTGTGCGCGTGTGTGTGTATATGTGTATATGTATACTATATGTATATATATATATTGTAATACATACACACAATACACACATACGCGCATCACACACTCACACACACATATTTCAATATATATATATATATATATATATATATATAATATAATATATATATACATATATATGAATATACACACACATACACACATATATACATATATATATAAATATACATATATATACATATATATATATACATATACATATATATACATTTATTATTATATTATATATATATAATATATTCATATATATATATATATATATATATATATATATATTATATATATATCATATTACTTAAAGTTTAGTCATATATCTATCATCAATTGTTTGAAACTAAACAGCAAGAAAAACCGGTTCAGTAAAATCAAATATGTATTCATTACCCAGGAATATACAAAAGATAAAATATTAAATATTTAAATCATAAACCTACCCCATATCGGGGTTTCACTTTAATACGATCTTCAGGTGAGAGCACTTTCTTTTTTAAAATATACTTCTGCCCTCAGTTGATGTAAAAGTTATATAGAGGATTGAGTATTAAAGATCTAATAGGGTTGTATACACACACACACATAAGTATATTAATATTATTTTATATACTTATCCCTGTCTACAGAAACACAAAACATTGATTAGCTTTTGTCACTGTAGGTTTCATTTTTCGATATGACAAAAACTGCAACACCATGTATTTGTTAACCCACATACTTTCCGATATATATATATATATATATTATATATATAATATATATATATATATAATATATGTTGTTTAGCACTAATCGTATTCGATATGACTGTGCTAAAAACAAACTTGAGAAAAATATACACAAAAATGGTTAGGAGGTTGATTTGAAGACTATCACAAATGCAGGTGTAAAGAAAAAATAAATAATAACGGTAACAATGTGTTGTGTGTTAATCTGTATTTATTCTTGAATTTTCGAGATAAAATCCTTTTTCAGAAAGATCACTTGAACTGAAGTAGTCTAGTTCTGGGCATTTCTTTTTAGATGAATACAGTTCTTTTTTAAAAGAATATCATCATTTAAAAAAAAAAAATTAAAAATTCATTTTTTAAAAAAATGACAGAACTAGACTACTTTAGTTCCAGTGATCTTTGAAAAAGAGATTTATCTCGAAAATTCAAGAATAAAATACAGTTAACACCACACACCATTGTTACCGTATTATTATTACTTTTTCTTTACACCTGCATTTACTTGTGCAGCGGGACTTTCCATTTAAACTCGTTTTTCATAGCTGGATTGCATCTAAAACACTTTTACTTCTATTTAACTTTTACTTCCAAACTTTATTGAGTTTTTCTCATTCGGTATCAAGATTTTTAGTTTTAAGAATAAAATTTATTTTATTTTTAATCCAAAATACGCATTTTTAAATATAAATTTTATAAAAGACAGACCCAGAACGTAAGCGTTATTTGAAACTCTCGTGCCAACGGTTCAACTATCCCCCCTTCTTTTTTCATCATATGGTTGCTCTTGAAGAAGACCGGTTTTATAAATCATCTTTTAATTGTCTTCATTTATCTAAAATGATTTCACTTGAATTGTACTTTATAAACCACACATGTCGAAACAGATATCTGTCAGCATAGTAATTAANAAAGAGAGATTAACAAACAACCAAACCAAAACTAAGCACCTCATTTTTCAGGGAGTACAGTTGGTTTTAATTCAGTTTACTTTCTCCTAGACTAGTTACCGAATCAAGGCTAAAGAGCCCAGTCTACCTTACTATATTTACACATAGCCGTGGAAGAAGAGATTTATTGTATGACTTTTCCATAATTTAGCGATTAGAGTAAATGCAGACGGCCTCGTTCGCTGCGTCATTACTTATCAAATACCTGAATTTAATGAAAAAGAAGATTGTGTGTGTTGTCTTGTGTGTGTGTGTCTGTATGTATGTGGTATGTTGTTTGTACAACGACTGCGCTCACTTCCTTTACTTGGACATTGCAAATCCATTCATCCATTAACACGACTGTTGAAAAGTAACCAGTACTCTCCTTGTATGTATATTTATTATTATTTAAGGTGGATGAGATCGAATTGTATCCTCCACTAACTCTTTCGATAAACAGCTTACCCAAAATTGAAGTGTCGGTAAAAAAAACAGAAGATTTAGATTTTTTGCGTTATAGCTATTTCAGGGGCCTAGAGAAATCGTTTCGTCACTCCCATCTTCAGATGCCAAATAATGGTTTCAAAGAAATCATTTCCTGAAATAGGCTATAACTCTAAATATAAATATAAATTTTCTGTTATTTTTGCTGATATAATTTTGTTCTGTGACTCTGACAATAAGAGCACACATTGAGCTCAGCAAACTACATTTTGAAAAAACTACAACGTCGTAAGGAAGATTTCTTCATCTGACCTTTGGATTATATATATATATATATATATATTATATATATATATATATATTAGAGAGAGAGAGAGAGAGAGAGAGAGAGAGAGAGAGAATTACACATACACAATTTGGTCAGCATCCTTGTTCAACTCCCATCTATCTCATTCTCTTGACGCTTTGCTAGAGTCCCAAGTGGTACAGTCATAGAGTAGACCTGATACGCTACAGCTTAGAATAATTCTCTCTTTATCTAGAAATAACTATTCTCGCTTTATTATATTTTTATTTATATATAACTATTCTCACATAGGCTAGAAACTGACATTTACCAAGGGGTAAACACTTGGTGTGATGATCATATAGGCGTGAAACTAACAGTCACCAAACGCCCATGACTCGTGTTGTATACCCTTAATTACTTCTTTACTTCTTACTTGCTTCTATATCTTGGATATCTATTCTTCTGGCCGGCTTTGCTTCTTCTATCATCTTGGTCTGGTCTCTTCTAGGGTCTGGACTTTCTTGGGGACTTCGGGTCTGGTTTCTGTTAGGGATTTCTCCTTATCAGAAACCCTGTGTCATTGTTAGTTTTTAGGTAATAAACACAAGACTTTGATGTTACTTTATTTTCAATCCCCAACCCAGATATCTGCGCAGTGAGACTACATCCTACTAGCTCGGCTTCTAACTTCTAACTGACTGAGACTTACTTACTATTCTTAAACCGGAAGATAGGGTCTTCTATGCCTTCCGGTTCTCACGATTTATCCCCGGAAGGTGAGAATGAGGTCAAGCGTTGTCACTCATCCTTCAAGGCCGTGGGCTGTAGTCTATAAGGGCCATTTTGATTTCTACACTATTGCCATAAATATTAGGTAACTAATAATTATGTAACACTCGGTGTCTAGGCTACCTTAACTCAGATATGTATGCTCTATCACCGATAGAACACTTTATTTATAAATATAGAAAACTACATTAAATACATGGGTCGGTTTAGCTCAGTCGGTAGATTGTCCGCCTGATTTCTGGTTCGATACCGGCCCTCGCCAACTCAACGTATGAGTAGCACAGGGATCTGTGCGGCAAAGTGAGGAGCTGATGGTAGGTGTAGCGCACCGCCCCAGACGCTAAGAAACCATCTCCTTGGTCTGGTGCCAGTGTTACATACTCATACACATATACCCATGTTGGGTATATACACAGTGGAAGTGCTTTCACTAGAGAGGGAGGATATATATATATTTACCAACCCCTCGTCACTTTTCATACAGTAGTATTCATTGAATATACATGTATATCTATCAACTACACCGATGAGCAGGATGTAACACAAGGTCAATTTCTTAAGCGGAGTTTAACAGGTTTGAATTCAGAGTTTTCCTTCTCCTAGACTGGTTACCTAGCCATGGTTAAAGAGCCCAGTCTGCCCTACTATTTATCCATAGCTGGAGAGAGAGTAGGATCCATACCATTCCCAAGGGTATTAGCGCTAAGTGAAATGCAATTACCACGTCCAGGATTTGAACTCGGGACGGCGAGTCCATTTCCCATGAATTTAACCATTACACCACGCGTTTCCTGCAGGGAGGGGAGAGATAGGAAGACAGAGCGATGCTTTGCATAACTTACTTTCTCTGCTCTTCGTCTGGCCGTTCGAGTGATGTCTGGTTTTGACTTTTATCTTGTTAGTTGTTCATCTCTGATTCATTTACTTCTTTTTCTTGGCTGATCTTTATTGTAGTCAGTTAGCCTACTGTTGGTTTTAATAACAGCAGCTAAGTAGAACACAAGCAGTGTCCAAGACAGCTGGTATAAATAGGAATCAAGAATGATCCATTCATGAATCTGGGTGATTTGGGTGATTCCACTCCTTGAGTTCTGATTGGCTGCTTGACTGCTTGATTTGAATGACATTGTGTAGTCTTATATATACTTTGTCATTTTGCAGTGGACTTTGTAGCATTCGAGTTTGTATTTGAGTTACAATCGTTTGTTGCCTTGTCTTCCCAGTTCGACGGTAATTCGAATTTATTCTTCATCTCCCCTTCCTCCACCCCCCATTGCGCGGGCGTAGCGGCCTTTGAGGGGGAATTAGTTCCTTTCGACCCGGCCGATTACAGGGGAGTAATCTTGGTAAAGCACGGGGTATTTTTGATGGCATTGGCTTAGGGGTTGGAGTGACACTGTGGAGTCTTATATATACTTTGTCATTTTGCAGTGGACTTTGTAGCATTCGAGTTTATATTTGAGTTACAATCGTTTGTTGCCTTGTCTTCCCAGTTCGACGGTAATTGGAACTTATTCTTCAATGCAACACCGACATATTGTTCTTTTTACATCTTTTATTACTAACTAAAACTAACTACAGCGCGCGTGCAGGTGAGCCCAACTAACTAAACAAGAAACGTCTTTCTTGCTTAGGATCCTCGTTGGAACTGACGAGTTAACTAACTCTCACGTGACTTCACGTGATTCGCGGGCTTTCTGTAATATTCCATGGAAAGGGCCGCCCGTGATATGAAAAAAAAGACAATCCTTGCAGAATTACAGGGTGTTGCCAATAATTTGTCACCACATAGATTATGCAACACTAGTGAAAAGGGGACAGACGACTTATATCATATATATATATATATATATATATATATATATATATATATATACAAGTAATTGGTAATTTGCTTGAAGCATTGTTAAGTATGTTATAATGTATTAATTTGAAAGCAATTACAATGCAAGTAAAAAATAAAAACAAAAAGATGTTATTTTTTGTCTTATCGATTTCAAAATAAAACTTTATCTTCAGAGACGATTTTCGGAAATGGACGCGTTTTTTTTTTTGTTTTTGTTTTTTTTTTGTCGTTATTTTTTTTTATGTTATAAACACGCGTTTCGTGGTGTTCTTTTTTTTAAACGTCACGCACAAACCCGTAATGGACATTTAGCCGTTCATTCAATTTCAATTTTATTATTTTCATCTATTTATATTTATGTAATATTCATTTGATATATGTATAATGAAATGTACATACTATGTACTATATACTCTGAGGAACGTGTATTTTAATTAATTATGTATTCAGTGTTTAGCTCTAATCTATTGTTTATACTAGGACCTAATTTGGCTATTAATAAACTTTCTCTAATTCTGAGATTACCAATATATATATATATATATATATATATATATATAATATATATATATATATATATATGGGTGGGGGAGATAAATGGAAATAAATCCGACTGTATATTGAAAAATAATCTGGGAGAGCGTAAAATAGGAGAAGAGAGGATAATTTATTGATATTTGATAAATTATTTCGATTTGAAATTTACAATATAAAATATTCAAAATGTATTAGATATGAGTTTCTAATCTTCACGATCGAACTTGTTGAACAGAAATTGACATCAACGGACGATATTTGTTACCCTGATAAAGATTAGAAACACATGCTCAATACATAGTTATTTTAAACTTGTGTTTGATATTGTAAATTCCTAATCGAAACACTTAGTGTCGGTAGATTTTGTCAAATATTCATAAATCATTTTCACTTTTCCTATTTTTTACTCTCACTCACCATTTTTCAATATATATATATATATATGTGTGTGTGTGTGTGTGTGAATGTGTGCGTGTGCGCGTGTGTGTGTATATGTGTATATGTATTACAATATATGTATATATATATATTGTAATACATACACACAAATACACACATACGCGCACACACACTCACACACACATATTTCAATATATATATATATAATATATATATATATATATATATATATATATATATAATATGAAATATATACACACACATACACACTATATATATATATATATATACATATATATATATATATATATATATATATACATATACATATATATACATTTATATATATCATATATATATATATATATATATATATATATATATATATATATATATATATATATATATATATATCATATTACTTAAAGTTTAGTCATATATCTATCATCAATTGTTTGAAACTAAACAGCAAGAAAAACCGGTTCAGTAAAATCAAATATGTATTCATTACCCAGGAGATATACAAAAGATAAAAATATTAAAATATTTAAAAAATCATAAACCTACCCCACTAATCGGGGTTTCACTTTAATACGATCTTCAGGTGAGAGCACTTTCTTCTTTTTAAAATATACATTCTGCCCTCAGTTGATGTAAAAGTTATATAGAGGAATTGAGTATTAAAGATCTAAATAGGGGTTGTTATACACACACACACACATAAGTATATTATATATCTATTATATACTTATCCTGTCTACAGAAACACAAAACATTGGATTAGCTTTTTGTCACTGTAGGTTCATTTTCGATATGACAAAAACTGCAACACCATGTATTTGTTAACCACATACTTTCCGATATATATATATATATATATATTATATATATATATATATATATATATATATATATATGTTTGCACTAATCGTATTCGATATGACTGTGCTAAAACCAAACTTGAGAAAAAATATACACAAAAATGGTTAGGAGGTTGATTTAGAAGACTATCACAATGCAGGTGTAAAGAAAAAAAAATAATACGGTAACAATGGTGTTGTGTGTTAATCTGTATCTTATTCTTGAATTTTCGAGATAAAATCTCTTTTTCAGAAGATCACTTGAACTGAAGTAGTCTAGTTCTGGCATTTCTTTTTAGATGAATACAGTTCTTTTTATAAAGAATATCATCAAAAAAAAAAAAATTTAAAAAAATTCATTTTTAAAAAATGACAGAACTAGACTACTTTAGTTCCAGTGATCTTTTGAAAAAGAGATTTTGTCTCGAAAATTCAAGAATAAAATACAGGTTAACACACAACACCATTGTTACCGTATTATTATTACTTTTTCTTTACACCTGCATTTACTTGTGCAGGGACTTCCATTTAAACTCGTTTTCATGCTGGATTGCATCTTAAACACTTTTATCTTCTATTATACTTTTACTTCCAAACTTTATTGAGTTTTTCTCATTGGTATCAAGATTTTTAGTTTTAAGAATAAAATTTATTTTATTTTTAATCCAAAATACGCATTTTTTATATAAATTTTAAAAGACCCAGACCCAGAACGTAAGCGTTATTTGAAACTCTCGTGCCAAACGGTTAACTATCCCCCCTTCTTTGTTTCATCAATATGGTTACTCTTGAAGAAGACCGGTTTTATAAATCATCTTTTACAATTGTCTTCATTTAATTTAAAATGATTTCACTTGAATTGTACTTTATAAACCACACAGGTCGAAACAGATATCTGTCAGCATAGTATTAACATTTGTGTTTCTATCACTTTTCAACCACACACACACATATATAAAGAGTTTAGTATATTTATCAATAAAGAGTGTTAAATATCAATGATACACCATATATTTCTACGTTTGCATAGCGTTGACATTGAGTGAACGCTGCGCACTGATTGTCAATTCTCGCTGATGCGATTTTGGTTCGAAATAGCAGTTACGGCATTGACTCTATGCCAAAGCCATTATATATATATATATATATATATATATATATATATATATATATATATATATATATATATATGATGCACTGATGAGAGTTGATACCTCGAAACACGTGTCTGTAGTTTACTCTATTATACGCTCCCAATTTCGGTTGAGGCACTTTATTTAGAAGGGATTTAATTGCAAAATTCACCGTATTCGGGGTTCAGCTAAGACTCACTTTGTTTACAAAGTTTGAGACCTCTAGGTGAGTTCCGCTTAGAAATGTAGCGATTAAATAGCCTGCTATACTTGGCAGCTGACTGTGGCCGTATGGGTAAGAGGATTGGCGAGCGTAAGTTCGTTCGGGTCTCGAATCCGGACAGAGGTAGCTGCTAAAATGGTATAACTGCACCGATGAGAGGTGATACCTCGAAACACGTGTCTGTAGTTTACTCTCTCTCTCTCACTCTCTCTCTCTCTCTCTCTCTCTCTATATATATATATATATATATATATATATATTATCATAAAGGTACACGGTAATAACCTACTCGAGTTTCACTATGAGGATCTTCAGGGTTAAATCCATTGAATTAATCAAGATATTGATTAATTGCAGTCGATTTCACGTGTGTATTTTTTTTCAAATTTTCGTGAAATCGACTGAAATTAATAAATACCTTAATTAATCCAGTGGATTTAACCCTGAAGATCCTTATGGTGAAACTCGAGTAGGTTATTACCGTGTACCTTTAGATAATAAATTTGCTCTACTAACGTATTGAGCACTTTATATTTGTTATATCGCTGTCTTATTATTGTGAAACTTGAATCAACTAACCACTTCCTTTTTTTGTTGCTAAAAACCGTTAAGATAAATGGACTTTCGACAAATATTAGTTATCATCAATTTTCCTGTGAATTTTACCCCCCTCCCATATTTAACACAATGAAACTTGCATAAAAAAATATATTATCTTGAAAAAAAATTTTCCATTTGAAAGAAAAAACATTAAACAAACTGCTGATGATTTTTTAAAAAAATTTCGGCTTATGGAAATAATGAAAATTATGATTGAAAAAAATGTTTTCATTTTTGCACCAGTAAATCAAATGAAATTTAACGTAGCCAAAAACAAGTTACGACAAGAGGATTTTTTAAAAATTCTATGAAAAATTAATTAATGGTCCGATTTTCACGAAAATTTCCATAACTATTTACCTTTGGATGTAAATATGTCTGAAAACACTCTCTGGTGTTCCTAAATTTTTTTAGTCCGGTCATTGACCGGGTACTTTAGCTAGTATATATATATATATATATATATATATATATATATATATTCACAGGCGGATTTAATTAAAGAATGAGCCAACGTTACAACGTTTAGGTTTGTTTAATAATCTATTAGAGTAACGTTGAAATGCTGTGACTTCTGAATATTATTCAATTATGAATGTGGATGCACAAATGATATTCACACGTTATATATCAATGATACTCTGATGATGGGTTATTCAACAAACCAAAACGTTCTCACGTCGGCTCTTTCTATAATAAAACCATACTATAATAACTTGCTTTTTCATATCTTTATGTATTTTACATTCCGTCTGATTTGTTTCCATTCCACCCCATATATATATATATATATATATATATATATATATATATATATGTGTGTGTGTGTGTGTGGTGTGTGTGTGCGTGTGTGTGTGTGTGTGTGTGTAGAGTCCGCTGTACATTTTTAATCTACCTGTTCTATATCTATTAAGTCTGACAAAACTTTAAAAAAAGGATATATAAATGCGTTCTTTCATTTATAGTAAATTAAAGAGATAGATAGATAGATAGATAGATATGA
>CM042166.1:54047979-54072979 GCA_023376005.1 Doryteuthis pealeii
TATTATTGTCACTTTTCTTTCTTTCTTCTTATCGCTCCACTGGACACTTTCAGGTTCCTACTAACATAAAATGCACTGCCTAACACGTTTCCTACTGTGAAACACAGCGAGATGACAGAATTACAACTACAATATTACAAAGCGTTGTCAATGAGAATCTTCGCACTTGTACCGGACACGACAGATAAAAAAAAAGAAAAAGAAAAAGAAAAAGAAAAAGAAATCGTAGATTAAACAATAAACGAAACAACGAAACAAGAATAGGTTTAACGATAGACTTCAAAACCTTTAAGAAAAATTCGCCATAAGCAATAGAAATAAAATAAAATATCACGGCTCACCAACAAAGTGGAAAAGCTCTTCTTCTTCTTCTTCTTCTTCTTCTTCTTCTTCTTCTTCTTCTTCTTCTTTATTTCTCTTATTGTTGCCATTCTTCTTCTTCTTCTTTTCCTTCTTCTTCTTCTTCTTCTTCTTCTTCTTCTTCTTCTTCTTCTTCTTCTTTCTCTATTCTCCTTTTTCTTTCTTCATTTCTCTTATTATTGCCATTCTTGTTCTTGTTCTTGTTCTTGTTCTTGTTCTTGTTCTTCTTCTTCTCTTCTTCTTCTTCTCTTCTTCTTCTCTTTATTTCTCTTATTGTTGCCATTCTTCTTCTTCTTCTTTTCTTCTCCTTTCTTCTTCTCTTCTTCTTTCTTCTTCTCTTCTTCTTCTTCTTCTTCTTCTTCTTCTTCTTCTTCATTTCTCTTATTGTTGCCATTCTTCCTCTTCTTTCTTCTCTTCTTCTCTTCTTCTTCTTCTTCTTCTTCTCTTCTTCTTCTTCTTCTTCTTCTCTTCATTTATCTTATTGTTGCCATTCTTCTTCTTCTTCTTCTCTTCTTCTCTTCTTCTTCTTCTTCTTTTCTTCATTTCTCTTATTGTTGCCATTCTTCTTCTTCTTCTTTTTGGCTTTTATACATTTCTTTCTTCATTTCACTTATTTTGTTCATTCTTTTCTTCTTCTTCTTTTTCTTTTTCCTCTTTTTTCTCTTTTTCTTCCTTTTCTTCTTCTTTTACTTTCTTCGTTTCTCTTATTTTTGCCCTCTGACCGTCCGTTTAGCCTAAGTATGGACCAAAGTGGAGTGTTGCATGCCATGGACTGCTCATCCACCAAGATTCAGTCATTAAGCATCACGGGTCACCACCTACGGCCAACAGGTGGCACCATTTGGGGGGGGGGTGTTTTTCGAAAATCAATAGTCACTATTTTCGAAAATACATAGTCACAGTTTTTTTAAAAATTCATAGGCAGTGTTTTCGTAAGTGCAGAGGTATTCTTTTCGAAAAGGCATAGCCACTATTTTCAAAAATGCATTATCGTTATTTTATAAAAATGTATAGCTACTGTTTGCGAAAGAGCACAGGCATTTTATGAATGCAGAGCCATTTTTCTCTAGAATGTTCTCGAAAATGCACAGCTAGTTTTCAAAAAAGCTTAGTGTCTGTTTCAGAAAATGCAGGGGAATTTTTTTTGAAAATGCGTAACCACTATTTTTGAACATACGTAGCCACTGTTTTCAAAAATACACAGCTACTGTCCCGCCCTGTCGGCTGAGGCGTTAGAATGCACCGACTGCACCTCTACAGAGGTGTAAAATGAGCAGTCCATGACATGCAAAACTCCACGTTGGCTCTTTCTTGGACTAGATGGGCGGTCGGAGAAGCTCCCCCCTCGATCAGTCGGCTGTTCATGTCAAGACCTAGCACCTATATGATTGCCCCAACACTATTGCCCTTATGGCAAGCCCCAACCCTTTTTATCATATGGTGCTAGAAGACGGTGGCTGGGTATCTACATGTCCTGGGAATGACGTTAATCTATCTGATGGTGAGGTTCCAGTTTTGGAAGCTTGTGGAATGTGGAGCACCCCTTCATCACCATTGCTCCCAGGTCCACTCTGGCCCAGAGTGGTAATATCTGTTAGGGTCCCATCTATGGGTTAAAAAGGATAAACATGAGTTTATAAACTAAATTTGATGATCCATTAAGAATGAATTCATTTCAAAATTTTGTCGGCATTAAATGACCCACCGAGGTTGATATGCCGTAAAACTAAACAAACTAAACCAAACAGCTACAGTTTTCGAAAATGCATACCTACTGCTTTCGGAAATACATAGCTTCTATTTTCGAAAAAGCAGAGGCATTTCTTTTTAAAAATAAATAGCCGCAGTTTTTGAAACTCTGTTTCGAAAATGCATAGTCACTGTTTTGTAAAATACATAGCTATATTTTCGAAAATGCATTGCCACTGTTTTATAAAATACATAGCTATATTTTTGAAAACGCATAGTCACTGTTTTATAAAATACATAGCTATATTTTCGAAAATGCATAGTCACTGTTTTATAAAATACATAGCTATATTTTCGAAAATCCATAGCCAATGTTTTATAAAATACATAGCTATATTTTCGAAAATGCATAGTCACTGTTTTATAAAATTACATAGCTATATTTTCGAAAATCCATAGCCAATGTTTTATAAAATACATAGCTATATTTTCGAAAATCCATTGCCACTGTTCATAAAATACATAGCTATATTTTCGAAAATGCATAGTCATGTTTTATAAAATACATAGCTATATTTTTCGAAAATGCAAGTGACTGTTTCATAAAATACATAGCTATATTTTCGAAATGCATAGTCACTGTTTTTATAAATACATAGCTATATTTTCGGAAATCCATATCCATATATAAAAATAACATAACTATATTTTCGAAAATTCATAGTCACTGTTTTGTAAAATACATAGCTATATTTTCGAAAATGCATAGTCACTGTTTTATAAAATACATAGCTATATTTTTCGAAAATGCATAGTCACTGTTTTATAAAATACATAGCTGTATTTTCGAAATGCATAGTCACTGTTTTGTAAAATACATAGCTATATTTTCGAAATGCATAGCCACTGTTTTATAAAATACATAGCTATATTTTTGAAAACGCATAGTCACTGTTTTATAAAATACATAGCTATATTTTCGAAAATCCATAGCCAATGTTTTCGAAAGCGCACTGACAAATCTTTCAAAAATGCATGGCCACTTTTTTCAAAAATGCATAGGCAATGTTTTCGACAAAATTTTTTTTTTCTTTCTTAACTTAGAACATTTAGATCAGTTAGTTGATGTTTACGTCTCTGTCTTTTGACATTGAGTGCTAAGCTTTCCGCATGATATCCGGGGGCGGGGGGTTGTTACAAAAACTCGAGGGACAACAAATCTTTTTTTTTATCAAGCATATAAACAGCAAATCTGAATCCGATAATAAGTGTCATGGGATTTTTGCCGACAAACAAAGAGAAAAATGACTTTGAATTTTGTGACGGAACAACAGACATAATGAAGTGTGAAATGGAGGAAAATTTGGAAAAGGAAATGCAAGTGTAAAGAGGAAAGAGAACAATGTGAGAAAGAAAAGGAATGAAAGGGTGAGAGAGAGAGAGAGAGAGAGAGAGAAATAGATAGAAAGAGAGAGAGAGAGAGCAATAGAAAGAGAGAGAGTATGTGTGTGTGTTAGAGAAGAGAGCGAGAGCGATATATATAGAGAGAGATAAATAGATAGAAAGGGAGAGAGAGAGAGGGGGGGGAAGAGAGAGTAATAGAAAGAGGGAGCGAGAGAGTAATAATGAAGTGTGAAATGGAGGAAAATTTGGAAAGGGAAATGCAAGTGTAAAGAGGAAAGAGAACAATGTGAGAAAGAAAAGGAATGAAAGGTGTGAGAGAGAGAGAGATGGAGAGAGAGAGAGAGTAATATAAATAAGGGAGAGTGAAGAGAAAATAGAGAGAAAACAAAAGGCAAGAAATCGAGAAAAGAAAGCGAGAAAGACAGTTTAAATGTTAAAGAAATCGAGACAGGGTGTGAATGAAAGAGAGTAACAAGAGATAGACAGAAAGAAAGAAAGAAAGATTATCAAGGAAATAAGAAAGAAAGAAAGAAAAGAAAGAAAGAAAGAAATATGGGGAGAAAGAAAGAAAAAAAGAAATCAGATGACCAAGTGAATAAATAAAAAGAAAAAGAAAGAAAGAAAAAGAAGAAAACAAGAAAGAATGATGACCAAGGAAATAAAAAAAAGAAAATTGAAAGAAAGAAACAGGAGAGAATGAGAGAATGAATAGTGATCAAGGGAAAAATACAAAAGAAATAAATAAAGAAAAAGAAGGAAAGATGATCAAGTGAATAAGAAAGTAAGGAAAAAGAAAGACAGAAAGAAATAATGGATATGATCAATATAAAAATAAATGAAGAAAGAAAGAAAGAAGCAAAAGGTTTTAGAAAGAAAGAAAGAAGTAAAAAGTTTTAGAAAGAAAGAATAAAAGAAAGAAAGAAGCAAAGAGTTTAGAAAGAAAAAGAAAGAAAGAAAGAATTAAGGAGTTTTAGAAAGAAAGAAAAAACAAAGAAAGACTGAAAGAAAGAAGTAAATATTTTTAGAAGAAAGAAAGAAAGAAAGAAAGAAGCAAAGAGTTGTAGAAAGAAAGAAAGAAAGAAAGAAAGAAATAGATAAATAAATAAATAAATAAGCAAAGATTTTTATAAAGAAAGAAAGAAAGAGGCAAAGATTTTTAGAAAGAAAGAAAGAAAGAAGTAAAGAGTTGTAGAAATAAAGAAATAAATAAAGAAAGAAAGAAGTAAAGATTTTCAGAGAAAGAAAGAAAGAAAGAAGCAAAGGATTTTAGAAAGAAAGAAAGAAAGAAAGAAGAAAGAAAGAAAGAAGTAAAGAGTTTTAGAAAGAAAGAATAAAGAAGTAAAAACTTTTAGAAAGAAAGAAAGAAAGAAAAAAGAAAAAAAGAGATTACGAAAGAAAGAAAACAAATAACACTAAGTGACACTGTAAATCTTCGATACAAACTCAACAAATTCGTGGATTTTGTTTCACAAACTCAATTTAATATTTTCCCCTCCATTTTGTCTTTTTTATTATTTTACTTTCTCCTCCATTTTGTCTACGAGGCTCAGTATAAGCAAATATAGATGTGAGAATCTGTCAAAAACAAAACAAAAACAAAAACAAAAAAAATATCTAAAATAAAATATAAAAAAATACGAAACAAAGGAAGAAAAAACTCTTCTTCTCCACAGCGCCATTGTTTCGACGTCACCACTACCTGTCCCCGGGAAAAAGGGACCCAAAGGTTAAATAATTGAACAAATTCATATTAACACAACATACAAGAAACAAAGTCCGGGGCCGAGAAAAATCATGTGAATTTCATTGTGGCACGGATATAAATGGAATTGGGGTGGGTCCCAGGGGGCAAAGAAGATAATCTGCTCACCAGTGAGTGTCTGGGGGCCGGGGAGGGGGGCTTATGGGGTGATGTACAGCCAGTTTAATGTGACTATGAATGACAAACTGAGTTAGCGAGTGCTTCTGATGGTTGTGTGATAATGTGACTAAATAACCATGGTGGGTACGCGCTTAGATCAATGTTTGTATATATCTTTGTAGGTGGCGCTGCGCTTCTATGTTAGGACATGTGTATTTAGATAGGAAATTACGAATAGTGATAGATAGATAGATAGATAGATAGATAGATATGAATAGACGGAGATTTGGTTGAATAGACTGAGATAGATGGATAAATAGAATAGTCGAAGAGAGAGAGAGAGAGAGAGAGAGAGAGAGAGAGAGAGGGAGAGAGTGAGAGAGAAGAGAAAGAGAGGGAAATCTGAATAGACTGACAAAGAAAGAAAGATACATATCAATACACTGAGATAGATAGATAGATAGTCGAGATAGAGAGAGAGAGAGAGAGAGAGAGAGAGAGAGAGAGAGAGAGAATCGGAATACACTGAGATAGATAGATAGATAGATAGGAGAAGAGAGAGAGAGAGAGAGAGAGAGAGAAATCGGAATACACTGAGATAGATAGATAGATAGATAGATAGATAGAGAGAGAGAGAGAGAGAGAGAGAGAGAGAAATCGGAATACACTGAGATAGATAGATAGATAGATAGTCGAGAGAGAGAGAGAGAGAGAGAGAGAGAAATCGGAATACACTGAGATAGATAGATAGATAGATAGATAGATAGATAGATAGTCGAGAGAGAGAGAGAAAGAGAGAGAGAGAGAGATCGGAAATACACTGGGATAGAAAGAAAGAAAGATAGATAGATAGATAGATAGATAGATATGAAAAACTGAGATAAAGTTGAATAGACTGAGATAGAATAGTAGATAGATAGATAGATAGATAGATAGATAGAAAAGAGAGAGAGAGAGAGAGAAGCAACAGACAGAGAGCGGGAGAAAGAGAGAGAGAGAGAGAGAGATCTTAATAGATTGAAATAGATAGAAAGATAGAGATGAGCAAACTGAGAGAGATAGATAAATAGATTAATATATAGAGAAAGAGATAGGTATATTGATAGATAGATAGATAGATAGATAGATAGATAGATAGATGTGAGCAGACTGAGATACATAGATAGACAGGAAGTGAGATAGATATGAATAGACTGAGATAGATTGATAGATAGATATAGATAGACAGATAGATAAATACTGAGATAGAAAGATAGATTTGAGCAATCTGAGAGAGAGAGAGAGAGAGAGAGAGAGAGAGAGAGAGAGAGAGAGAGAGAGAGAGAGAGAGACGAGGTAAATAGATAGTTAGATAGAGCTAACTGCGATAGATAGATAGATAGATAGTCCATTATTAAATACACACGAAGCAATTTTATCATACAAAGCACATTTTCAATTAAAGCAAAGATACCAGTATTTTATGATTTCTCGTGAACCATCTATACATATATAAAGGTCAGTTGTGTGTATGTGTATATCCGGATGGAACTACGAAAATAAAACAATTAACGACAAAGTAAATATATATACGCATTAAATATCACCAGGGCTTGGTTTTTGAGCAAAAATAACGAGGGTTTGATTTATATTTGTGAAGATGATTAAAAATAAAATTTCAATGATAACAACATAGAATTTCTTTTGCATTTACGATTTTAAATAGTAGACAATAATTTTTCTTTTCAAAGTGGCTGAATCAACGCAAGGTCTTTTTTTTTACATAAGGATTTTAATGGGGCATCCTGCGAGGATCGAACTCGTGATTCAGTAATAATGGATCTGCGAGACTAACTTTTTTGCTACCTACCCTCTACCCAGGCGACGCTGGGTAGCCACTTCTAGCTATACAATAAAAACAGATATTATTAGGTATTTTTTAAATCTTTAAACTCTTCCGCAAAAATAAAAATACAACGTCTCTCTTAGTTTCATTGCTGTAGAGCATGGTGGTAAATAATACCTAATAACATCTGTTTTCATCGAGTATATTGTAGTTTCATTGCTGTAGAGCATGGTGGTAAATAATACCTAATAACATTGAATAGATACATATGCGGTGTACATATTTTGGGACTGCTACATATTCATATTTTTAGCTGCGAAATTCCAACTCTGAAGAGTTTAGTAATAGATAATACCTAATAATATCTATTTTAATTCTATAATGTTCCATGTTAAAATAATATTGTTAAGTTAGGCACAGGTTTACCTCAGCCAATAGAGCATTCACCTAGGAATTGTAAGGTTCCGAGTTTGATATCATTCCCACTAATTCAGCCCATGAGTAGCATAGCTTTGGTAATCTGATCTGTGCACTAAAGCATCTGGCACTCTAAATCAGCAAAACAATCTCTCCGGTCTAGTACTAGCGAAAAGGGGATTCATGTTTTTGGTTATAGAGTTCGAATGCTGTAGAGTTTGGTAATAAATAATACCTAATAATAGTTTCAATTGAATGCATTGTAGTTTTAATGCTGTTGAGTTTGGTAATAAATAATACCTAATAACATCTGTTTTCATAGAGTATATGGTAGTTTCGTTGCTGTATGGCCTGGTGGTAAATAATACCTAATAACATCTGTTTTCATAGAGTATTGTGGTTTCATTGCTGTAAAGCATTGTGGTAAATAATACCTAATAACATCTGTTTTCATAGAGTATATTGTCGTTTCTTTGCTGTAGAACATGGTGGTAAATAATACTAATAACATCTGTTTTGATAGAGTACATTATAGTTTCATTGTGTAGAGCTGGTGGTAAATAATACCTAATAACATCCGTTTTTCATAGAGTACAATTGTAGTTTCATTGCTGTAGAGCCTGGTGGTAAATAATACCTAATAACATCTGTTTGATAGAGTACATTATAGTTTCATTGTTGTAGAGCCTGGTGGTAAATAATACCTAATAACATCTGTTTTGATAGAGTACATTGTAGTTTCATTGCTGTAGAGCCTGGTGGTAAATAATACCTAATAACATCTGTTTTCATAGAGTACATTATAGTTTCATTGTTGTAGAGCCTGGTGGTAAATAATACCTAATAACATCTGTTTTCATAGAGTACATTATAGTTTCATTGTTGTAGAGCCTGGTGGTAAATAATACCTAATAACATCTGTTTTCATAGAGTACATTATAGTTTCATTGTTGTAGAGCCTGGTGGTAAATAATACCCAATAACATCTGTTTTCATAGAGTACATTGTAGTTTCATTGCTGTAGAGCCTGGTGGTAAATAATAACCTAATAACATCTGTTTTGATAGAGTACATTATAGTTTCATTGTTGTAGAGCCTGGTGGTAAATAATACCTAATAACATCTGTTTTGATAGAGTACATTATAATTTCATTGTTGTAGAGCCTGGTGGTAAATAATACCTAATAACATCCGTTTTCATTCAATAATATTTCACTGTAAATAATGAGAAGCTATTATCTTTGAATGAGAGAAAAATTAACTTTTTTTTATTAAAAAAATTGTTTGAAGTGCAAACTATTCCTGTAAGAATAATTAAATCCTAATATATTTTGGTTAAAAGAAAAAAATAGTGTTGTATTTAGTTATAGATGATATTGTATTTACTAACCTTAGTCTGGCACATGATCAATTATTTATGGGTGATATTTTATATTGTAAATTTAAAATCAAGATCTTTGAGGTATACTTATTTATGTGCGAAACTGTATTTTCAAAGTCTACACATGGTCACTTTTTATTGGTGATTTTGTATTTTATTAGCTCAGTCGATAGAGCGTTTGGCTGGGAACCACAAGGTTCTTGGTTCGATACCGGTCCTCGCCAACTCAGCGTATGAGTAGCAAAGGGAGCTGTGCGGTAAAGTTAGGAGCTGATGGTTGGTGTGGCGCTTCACTCAGATGCTAAAATAATCTCCTTGGTCTAGCGCTAGTGAAAAGGGGATAGACTCCCTCGCTGTCTGGCTGATACCAACATTAGGCCACCCCGACGACTTTACTTTTTACATTGAAAATGTACATTATTTGAGGTGTATTTATTCATGGGTGATAGTGTATTTACAAAGCTTAGTCTGGCACATGGTCAGTTATTTATGGGCGATATGGTAAGTATAATTAATTTTTGTTGAAGTCTAAAATGGTGCTTCCTTTGATTTTGATTTCGTAGTACGATGTCAATGATCGATTCCCCCACCCACGCCCTACGCTATTCGACCCCCACACCCAGAGTCATAAATAGAAAATGGCGATTTAAGTCCTTATACCGCTAACCATAGCTGGGGTAGAGGCGTTAAGCTGTGTTAATTATTATTCTATACCTGAAGAAGGCCGGAGGGCACATCGGCCGAAACGTTGTACAGATAACAATGAAGATGAGGACAATAGTCCAAATAATACAAATAATACAAATATTTAAAAGAAAAACGTTTGGGCTGTGCTTATTTGTGGACAATACTGTATTTACAAAACTATGTCGGGCACATGGTCACTTTTTATGAGCGATATTGTAAGTATAATTAATTTTTATTGAAGTCTAAAATTGTGCTTCCTTTGATTCCGATTTCGTAGTATGATGCCAATGATCGAATCTCCCACCCACCCCCTACTCTATTCGACCCCCACCCACCGCACCGAGAGTCATAAATAAAAAAAATGGAGATCTAAGTCCCAGCACAAGAAGAGAACATACAGATACATATTTTCGTGAGCAACAATCCACGCGCCGATAACTACGTTACAGAAAGCAGGCGGGGGGTCGGGAGGTCGGCGGGTCAGAAATATAAGCAAATGAGCGGATAGAATGTTCACACACACACACACACACACACACACACACACAATACATACATATATATCTATATATATATATACACACATACACACACACATACACATATATATATATAAATATATATAAATATATATATATATGTGTAAAGTAAAGTCATCGGGGTGGCCTAATGTCGGTATCAGTCAGACAACGAGGAGGTCTATCCATTTTTCACTAGCGCTAGACCAAGGAGATTATGTAAGCATCTGAGGTGGAGCACCACACCTACCATCAGCTCCTCACTCTACTGCACACATCCCTCTGCTACTCATAGGCTGAGTTGGCGAGGGCCGGTATAGAACTAACAACCTTGTGATTCCTAGGCGAACACTCAACCGACTGAGCTAAACCGGTCCCTTTATATATATATATATATATATATATATATATATATATATGATAGCGTGGACAAGGAGTCAACGGTGCTTGACCACTGACAGTTTCTCTCCTATGCGAATGCTCAAAACCAATCGCATTGGCGAGAAACTGTCAGTAACCAATCACCGTTGACATGTCTACGCTACCCTAACTTAGATATAAATTCTCTAACCACAATATTAAGTAGTGTTTACTTACAAATATAACACTCATATATCAATATATATATATATATATATATATAATATATATATATAAAGTTAAGCTTAATGAGTCAGATATACCTACTAATATTTTTGCTTAGTGGCTCATCAGGGCAAGAATCTTGCTCTGATGAGCTACTAAGCGAAACTATTAGTAGGTATATCTGACTCATTAAGTTTAACTTTATTATTTGCTCTACTTAAGTACTTTTTTTTGTTGTTGTTTTGTTTTTTGTTTTGTTTTTTGGGTTTTTTTTGTTTTTTTTGTTTTTGTTAATTTATTTCATTTGGGCGGGTTTATTGTAGGAGGGGTGCTAAGGTTAAACATTCAAGTTTTCTTTTTGTTTTCCATATATCTAGATCCAGTTCGTAGGGAAAGTGTTGCATATTTCCACCCAAGCACTTTATACCATGTCACTGGTCATCACCAGGGGGATTATTGGCTGTAGTGCTCGTTTGTATGGTGCGAGTTTATTTCGTTTGGATGGGTTTATTGCAGGGTTTTTTTGTGTTTTTATTTGCTTCTTTTTTTTTATTCATTTCTGCGGGTTTATTGTAGGAGGGGTGCTAAGGTTGGTGTGTTAATTGCTAGAAATGTTTAGCATATTGATGCCGGTGTTAAATGTTATTTTATACCTGCTGAAAAAAAAAATGAAAAGACCAATAGAAATATTACTGGACCATATGACCTTTAGGCACCCCTTTTCCGATCTTGATTCGTAGAGACTTTTTTTTCTTTTACTCCGTCAAAATCCGGTTAATTGTTAACAGACGATTTTTATAGTTTTTTTTAAATTATAAAACTAACCCTAACCCCTAGCTCTAACCCCTAACAAACAACCGGATTTTGATGGTGTAAATGAGAAAAGTGTCCTTGTGAGTCGAGATCGTAGAAGGGGTGCCTAAACATTCAAGTCTTCTTTTTGTTTTCCATATATCTAGATCCAGTTGCATATTTCCACCCAAGCACTTTCTACCATGTCACTGGTCATCATCAGGGGGATTATTGGTTGTAGTGCTTTTTTTTTGGTGCGAGTTTATTTCGTTTGGATGGGTTTATAGCAGGGATTTTTTGTGTGTTTTTATTTGTTTGTTTATTTTGTTTGTTTTGTTTTGTTTTTGGTTTTTGGTTTTTTTCTGATTTATTCATTTGGGTGGTTCTGTTGTAGGGGGAGCTATGGTTAGACATTCAAGTCTTCTTTTTGTTTTCTATATTTCTAGATACAGTTCGTAGGGAAGGTATCTCATATTTCCACCCAAGCATTTTCTACCATGTCACTGGTCCTCATCAGAGCGATTATTGGTTACTACAACGGGGCGGTGGGGTTGGTTTTTGTTGATTTATTCATTTGTGCGGGTTTATTGTACGAGGGGTGTTAAGGTTGGTGTGTTAATTGCTAGAAATGTTCAGTATATTGATGCCGGTGTAAAATGTTATTTTATTCCTGCAGAAAAAAAAGACCAATAGAAATATAACTTTCTAGTTATTCAATTCCAAATTCTTTTCAACTAGTTTTGATTTTAGGTCATTTTCAGCAGAAAAGGTTTTTGAAAAAATAACGAAAAATAAATTGGTAATTACTTATCTGTTTGTTGAAGGAAAATTATTTTTTTGGTATAACGAACTCCTGATAAAACATATCTCTATCCAAACATTTAGATTGTATGAATATGTATATAAGAGGTGTGCTTATTTTGGTCCGCTATGAGCCAGTTTAGTTCAGTAGGTAGAGTATCCGGACCAAGTATCCAATAAGCACCCCAAATCATCAACTTAATGATAGGTTCATATTATAACTCATCACCGGTAACTTCCGCTTCCAAAGTTTTGTTAACAAATGATTTTAATCAGAAATTTATGGAGATGTTGAACTCACAATGAATTAAATAGATGGTTGGTACACGTAATCAAATTAAAATTCAATAGCAAAATTTTTTTTTAAATTAATACTTTTTAATCAGAAATTTATGAATATTTTTTAACACTTACGATGTAAGACTAAAGACGTTTTTATAGTAAAATAGTTTTTAATAAATTAGAAGAGAAATGCAATTATGTTTATTTAAATAAAAATACAGTTTTTATTTCAAAATTATTTTTATGCTTATTTAGATAAAAGGAAGTCGTTCAGAAATAGTATCACACAATTTGTAAAATTTGTTTTTGCCAGATACAATATAATTGCAAAAATCGTCTGTTTATTTATTTTCAAATATTTGAAAGCGAAACGGGCGATGAGTTAAAATATGAACCGTTCATAAAGTTGATGAATTAGGGTGCTTATTGGTTACTTGGTCCGAGTATCCGCCTAGGAACCACAAAGTCCCGGGTTCGATACCGGTCCTCGCCAACTCATCTTAGCTCTGTGCGGTGAAGTGGAGGGCTGATGGTAGCTTTAATGCCCCACCTCAGACGCAAACGCAATCTCTCTGGTCTAGCACAAGTGAAAGGGGATAGACTCTCTCGTTGTTTGGTTGATACCGACAATACACCACTACGCGGTATTTAAATTATATGAAATAGCAAAATAAAAAACACCCTCCATTTTTTAAACATATTGCCTGAGGGGTGGGAGTAAAAAATTTAATGTCAGCCAGTTTGTATCCTAAGTAAGTAAAATCATCAAATTCATTAAAGGATTAAAAAATAAAATAATTTGAAATGTAAACTTTAAATATGTATTAAAATAAAACAAACTATATATAGATATATAATACCAGTCATGTATTTATTAAAACTTGTTTTAAAAAACAATGAGGGTTGTCTAATGTTGCGTGTTCAAATTTTGAGTGCATTTATTCTATTTTATGACGAGTTTGGGTAATGGGACGTAAGCAGTGACGTAGTTTTTGTTTCAGACAAAAACCGGAAGCGAATCTCGATTATTAATATGTATATATAAGATATGTGCTTATTTTTGGTAGAATATGGGCCTGTTTAGCTCAGTCGGTAGAGCATCCACCTAGTAACCACAAGGTTCGAGGTTCGTTACGTGCCCTTGCCAACTCAGCGTATGAGTAGTACATTTTGGCTTTGTGCAGTAAAGTGGAGAGCTGATGGTAGGTTTGGTGCTCCGACTCAGAGACAAAAGCAATTTCTCTGGTCTAGCACTAGTGAAAGAGGATAGACTCTCTCGCTGTTTGGCTGATACCGACAATATGCCACTCCGCGGAATTTAGTACTTTCGATATATTCATGGCGGTTACAGATTTTCAGTTACGATTTTATGGGCCATCCTTTAGGCTTCAAGCAAGAGCGCTTGTCCAGCGGAAATCCTTGGTCAAGAATCCTTTGGTTGTTCCTTGGTGCTCCACAGCCGTGCAAGTCCTTCGTCAATGATTGCAAATGGACGTCTCTCAGTATCAGTGATTAAGTAGTCAACCAGCCACGCATTCAGGCTGCAGATTGGCTGACGTTTAAACCACGCGATGTCGCTTAGTCTATAAATTTAAGTGGTGTATTGTAGCACACCTTATATCCAAAATATTCCAGCATTTTCAATGTTGTAACGTTTGGTAATGAATAACCATCATCAGGTAAGTGCTGACAGCACGGATTCCTATTTGTCTCCCCTCCCCCTCTCTTGCTACCCGACCTTGTCGGTCACCGCTTCAGGCGGCTCCTCCACACGACATTCAGAATCTGCATAGAGCTAGTCGATGTAGGTTTTTGCCAGTCGGTCTACACTAGGGTGGTCATGTGTATGTTTCCTCCGGAGAACGTCACATGTGTGGTGCTGTTTCTAAGATTTCTTCAATAGAGTACATATATATTTACCAACCCCTCCACACGAGCAGGATGTGGCACAAGGTCAGTTTCTTAAGCGGAGTTTAACAGGTTTGAATTCAGAATTGGATTCATACCTTTCCCAAGGGTATTAGCGCCATGTGAAATGCCAACAGCTTCGTCCAGGAATCGAACTCGGATCGACGCGTCCATTTCCTATGACTCTAAGCATTAGACCACGCACCTTCACATAGAGTACATAGCATCCTTGTGTATTTGTCGTCTAACTTATTTCTCTAAGCGTTTAAGTGATGAAGCCATACAGTAGCACTGACACGATTACGGGTCTGAAGAATTGTCACCTTATCAAATAAGAGATAGAGAATTTTCATATGATGAATAATCTGTCTATAAGAGTTCATGCCTTTCCTATGCGTATATTGACAGTACTGTAGAAGTGATATTACTACCTAGGTATCAGTTTTGACTGTAAAATATTCCACTAGAAAAATTAAATCCTTGAATCTTAGAAGAATATTTACAAAGCTTAGTCTGGTACATGGTCACTTATTTGTGGGCGATGCTCTATTCACAAAGCTTAGTCTGGTACATGGTCACTTATTTGTGGGCGATGGTATTTACAAAGCTTAGTCTGGTACATGGTTACTTATTTGTGGGCGATGCTCTATTTACAAAGCTTAGTCTGGTACATGGTCATTTATTTGTGGGTGATGGTCTATTTACAAAGCTTAGTCTGGTACATGGCCACTTATTTATGAGCAACACTGTATTTACAAAGCTTACTCTGGCACATGGTCATTTATTTGTGGGTGATACTGTATTTACAAAGCTTAGTCTGGTACATGGTCACTTTTAATGAGCAACACTGTATTTACAAAGCTTAGTCTGGCCCATGATTACTTATTTGTGGGCGATTCTTAATCTGGCACATGGTTACATATTTATGGGCGATACTGTAAGTATAATTAATTTTTTATGGAAGTCTATAATTGTGCTTCTTTTGATTTCGATTTCATAGTACGATGCCAACGATCGGCCGTTCCTCTCCCCAGGTTTTACGCAGCCCCACCTCACTACAAACATTCATAAATAGAAAATGGGAATTTCAGATCCCATAAAATTATCATTTAGTTGCAAATTGGACTATAAATGGATTTATTCTTTTAGTAAGAAAATTAAGAATAGAAGTATATTGCTCTGATAATATTCTCGGTATTATGTGCGGTTTTTTTATTGGGTTGCATTTGCATACATACATATATACATACATACATATATACATACGCTAATAAATAAGTGCACTCCTAAGAATCTTTTTATGTACATGTAGCAATCCAGAATTATGTTCTTATATTGATAGATAGATAGATAGATAGATAGATAGATATTAACAATACGATAGATAGATAGATAGATAGATAGATATGAACAGAATATGATAGATTGATAGATATGAACAGAATACGATAGATAGATAGATAGATATTAACAGAATATGATAGATAGATATATAGATTGATTGATAGATAGATAGATAGATATGAACATAATATCATAGATTGATATATATTAAAAGAATACGATAGATAGATAGATAGATATTAACAGAATATGATAGATAGATATATAGATAGATAGATATTAACAGAATATGATAGATAGATATATAGATTGATTGATAGATAAATAGATAGATATGAACAGAATATGATAAATTGATAGATATGAACAGAATACGATAGATAGATAGATATTAACAGAATATGATAGATAGATATATAGATTGATTGATAGATAGATATATAGATAGATATTAACAGAATACGATATATATATATATATATATATATATATATATATATATATATATAGAGAGAAGAGAGAGAGAGAGAGAGAGAGAGAGAGATAGAGAGAGATAGATAGATAGACAGAAGGAGAACGTTAACAAAATAAGATAGATGAATAAATGTATAAACAAATAGATGGAGAGATATTAACAAAATTGGTTAGATAATAAACTGACAGACAGAGATATATCAAAAGAATAAATATATTAATATATATATATATATTTATATATATATAGATAGATAGATAGATAGATAGGTAATAAACAGGTTGAGAATGAATATATATATATAATATATATATATATATATATAACCCCGGGGAAAGATCATCAGACAAGGATTAAAACGGACACTGCATCTTTCTACTTCAAGAAAGGATCAAATGTTATGCCACAAAGGATCTCCGCTGTAAAACTGCTTTCAACTAGACCCCTAAAATGGCCACACTTACCGCTGCTTTCTTCTGGACCTCTTAGCTTCATGATGTTTGCGTCAGGGTGACTTCAGATATGAACAGTCCTCAACGGAGAGCCTGTTGCCACCGAGGGCGGTCCTAAGCCAAATTCTCCCAGCTGGAAGGAGCAACGCCAAAGCAACTGAGGTAATTTTTGCAGACATCCTTGAACACAGCTGGGGGTGACCAATCTGCCGGGGATGTCCTTGTAGAGGATGTCCTTCGGGACTCGTCCACCATCCATCCGGCGGAAATGACCCAGCGACCGGAGACGACGCTGTCTCATTAGAGAACAGACGAATCGTAACATAAATAATCCCTGGGATTGACATGCAGTGAAATCCAACCGTTGCAAATCATCCATCCTTACTTGCGATGCATTCTCTCTTCCCTTATTATATTATATAACACGCTCAAAGATATTATACATTAGAAACACACTCTAAACACAATATGACAGCAGGCTGAATAGGAGCAATAACACAAACACCCCCATTCCAGCCAAAAGCCGAAGATAGGGACCATCTCACACTACAGTATATATATATATATATATATTATATATATATATATTTTTATATTTATATATATTTATTATACACACACAGACATATATATATATTATATATTATATATATATATTATACACACACACACACACACACACACCACACATATATATATATATTATATATATATATATATATTTATATACTATATTATACTAAAGCTAAGTTAATGCAACTTTGTTTCCTTAAGGCTTTTTTACTGTTTAGTTTAATGAGACGAAAATTATACTAAATTATTCCTTACTTTTAGGTTTAAATTATGTTTGTTTTTAATCAAAAACGCGACCAATCTTTTACTTACTCTGCGTCTATTTCTTTCTTCCCCTCTATGTATCTCTTGACTACTCCTCGTTATATAATGTTAATTTCTCTGTAAAGCAGAGAGAAGAGAGAGAGAGGGGGAGAGAGGGGGGAGAGAGAGGGGGGAGAGAGAGGAGCCGGGAGAATTTGAAATGTATTTCTATTTAAATTTCATAACCATCAACCTGTAGCTTAAAAGAGGTCAAATATTTACTTTCTTAGAAAGCTTACAAATGATTTTAAGGTTTTGTCCCTAATCTCAATTATCCACCTAGAAGCTGGATGGTGACCCAATGGGTCACGTTTTGTCTAGAAATATATATAATGTCGGAGAGAGAGAGAGAGAGAGAAGAGAGAGAGAGCATAGAAAGATGATAGATACGCAATTATTTTGTGTATAAATTTTATAAGAAAGTCGAAAATTATCTTTAATTTTATTAGTTTCAATGAGAATGTGCAATTTACAATGTACGTTAATGTTTAGTCTTTTTCATCGCCTTAAAAAAGACGCCACCGTACAGAGATACGCGGGAACTAGTAAACAGACACGAAATGAGAGATTTGATTTGTGACTAGAATGAAAAAAACATATGAAACACACAAAAATACATACACAAATATATATATATATATATATATATATATATATAGAAAGGTTTTCATTTCCATATAAAACAGTCGGGGGTTTCTATTGTGTGGGTGGATTTGTATACAAAAGTCTGAAAACAAAGTCTGTCTGGGTCAGGCTTATTTTTGGCAGGATTTCTAATTGAAACCTTATCTTGAAAAAAAAATGCCCCAGCAAATATCGGGTCTATCGCTAGTATACGGGCAAATCCATGTTAAATCATTCAGAAAAAGTAAATTGTCACCCCCCCTTCAATTTTTCTCTTTTTGATTTTTCATAGGAAGATCAATATCCGATGTGGCACCGAATCTAGGGCATTTGTTATTTCACATATAATAAACATTATTGGGCACTCATGTGGTTGTAATGGTTAGCAAACTAGATTAGCTGACCATTCTTAGTGAGTTCGATTCTCACTGGGCGCCCTATACTTCTGGCCTTGTGTCATATCTAAGCTAAGCTTAGTAAATAAACTATATCAAACATTATTTGTACCAAAAAGATAGTTTGTTGTTTGTTAGAATCGAAGCTACAATACCAGTTAAAATTTGGTAAATCAGAGATCATTAATAATTTAAAACTGGTTAACTTTCAGACTAGCTCTGAAAATTTGGTGGGGTTCACAAAAAAATGGCGACTTTTTGTAATCTACTTTTTCTAAAATGAGTTCTAGAGCTACCTACTCCTACAAATTGGTTATAAAAAGCATTTTTACACAAGAAATTTAAAAATCTATCGAAAAATTCTGAAAGTCAACTAATTTTAAAGTTATTGATGATTTTTTATTTTTTTTTATAGCAAGATCAATATCTAACTAAATCTAACAGATTCATGAATCAGGAATCATTAATAATTTAAAACTGGTTAACTTTCAGACTTATTTGATAGCATTTTTGGATTCCTTGTGATAAAATGCTTTTATAAATCAATTTCTAGAACTCATTTTACAGACAAAAATAGATTCCAAAAAGTCGCCATTTTCGCGACCCCCTCAAATTTGGAGACCTAAAAATCGACATAACTATAATGAAAAGAAAACGTAAATACAAACTCGTATATATAGTTTGATTTTTTTTCATATAACTTCACATGGGTTCTATCGAAAGGGCGAATTGTAGACAAAAAATCTAAAACTGAAAATAAAGGGGCAGGTTTTTGTTGGGGTGGGCTTCTTTGAATGTTTGCAAATAGAATCTTTATCCAAAAAGCGTATGTGCTAGTATATATATATATATATATATATATATATATATATATATATATATTATATATATATATATCGTAAAGTATATATACAGATGTATGTAAATATAACAGTTAAACATCGTCCTTAGTGGCAGCTGGCGATGTCTAGAGGTTAACGGATCGGTCAGGTTTCGCTCCTAGCCACACTGATGAGACGTGAAAGATCGAAACACGGTGTCTGTGGATAACAATATATATATATATATATATATATATATATATATATATATATATATGAAGTAAATGGAAGTTAATCCGACAATATGAATTTAACATTTTTAGAGAAAAAACATCATTTGTTTTTTCTAAAATGTTAAATTCATATGTAATATAATATATATATATTATATAATCCTTATTATAATGGAGATTGGTGGTTTTTCTGTCTGTAACCGAAACTATATTACTACTCAAGTCACAATTTCCTTAGTTATTTACGCACATTCTCCATGATTCTATTTTCTATTTAAACCTCAATTATAATAAACTGTTTAACATTATCAATCTGTGGCCTTACACTACTACTTAAACATGTAATTATTTATATATACACAAAATACCAGTTTTCAGAGTAAACGTAAAGCTAATTTGCATATTGACTTTTAAAAACTGATTTTAATAAAATGTGCTTGGTATTATTGATTTTCAATGTTTTGGTTTTATTCTTAATGAATATGAAGTAAAAATCTCTTCATAAATCCTAAAGAAATTCACTAACAAGAAGAAATAAAGTAAATTTTATTCTTTACTTCCTATTTTAACTAAATAGTTTAAATTAGGAAAATTTAGCATTGAAAAACGGAAGTGATGAAAGAGTAAGTTTCAGTTGTTCTATTTTCCGATATATCCCCCCTCCGTTTCAATCTTTTATTTGAAGTCTAAATTAGTTCATTAGCCTTTCTGATTTAATCTAATATCTTTTAATCTTTAAAAACTTATATTATATTATTTGCTAGTATATATAATTGTCTCAGAATAGACACAATTGTTATGGTAATCAAAAACCTTACATGGATAATCAAAACGAAGAAAGGAAGAATGCATAGTCAAAGAGAAAAAGAAATATAATGCAAAGAAAACAGAAAGAAAGAAAGAAAAAAGTAAGAAAGAAAGAAGCGTAGGTAGAACAGAAGAGAAGAAGACAAGAAGGAAAGAGGCATAGAAAGAACGCCGAGTTAAAGAAGAATGAAGAATAAGAATAAAGAAAGAAAAAAGAAAGAAAGAAGAAAAAATATGAAACAAAGAAAAAGGAAGAGATTAATTTGGAAAGTAGAAATTGGAAAATATTACAAGAGACGTCATGAGACGCGAAGAGAAAATTGAAATATAGAAAGTTATTGTTAGAGAGTAATATATATATATATAATATATTATATAATATATATATATATAATATATATATATACTATTATATGAGAGAGAGAGAGAAGAGAGAGAGAGAGAGAGATTAACCACGTCATATATGAATATAACCCATCGTTACGTTAGCATACATTTGGTTTAGTGGCTACTCGTGTCGACAATGTTAAAACCAATGTTTTAAATTGTTTAATGAGATAATTAAAACTACTCACTTTGTTATGAAAATAGAAAATTCGTCGTAGAACGAGATCTTCATTTCTTTTTTTTTTAAAACACGAAAAACTTTATTAAAAAAAAAATTAATAAATATTAGGTTATTTTTTGTCCAACATTTCGACGAAAAATTCCGTGCTCTTTTCATTCCTAAAACCAACAAAAAAATCGCAATTACGGCGGACCTATTATCATTTTAAGCACGATTATTATTTTATCTTTCCGTTTTTTTATTGCTATTTATCATTAGCAATTACATCTATTTGAGAAAGGCATAAAGTAAATTTAAATTCAGTATTCATGCAGATATCGTTTGCCTTTCATGAGCGACTCGTGCCTTTGTTTCTTTGGTGCATATCACAAATGGCCCTCCGACCGATTTGATCCCCTCTTATCTGCTCCCACACAGAGCAAACCCCTCTCTTCCTAACCCCTAATCATAACCTTACCTCGAGCCAATTTATCTACCCTCCTCATCTCGTGGTCCTCATTGTTGTTAATGCTAGCTACCGATGCATTTCATTGGTTTTGCTGAAGAGTACATATTCAACCGGACTATTTACATAGGCAATTTCCAGGCTTGCGTCATGGTGAACAAACTGCGTCTTTTCCCCCACTGGCCGGGGTTCAGACCCAGACAAAGCCGGGATTACGAAGGCTGATTTTCAAAGGCGGGGACGAAACTTGAAATAGGACATAAATTTTCGCTATCCATCTTTGCCGCATTTAGTAGATCTATATCAAATCGTTTGGTCTTCTATAAAATAAAACACATTTTCTTTCACACACACACACACACACACAATCAAACACAACACTATAATATATATATATCATATATACTATTATATTATATATAATATATATATATATATATAAACTATATATATATATATATAATATTTATGATAAAGGTTTACATATTTGATCTCTCTGGAGATCGTAAAGTATATACACAAATGTATCTAAAACAGTTAAAAAACACCGGTCCTTAATGGCAGCTGTGGATGGACTAGAGGTTAAACGGATCGGGCTGACGTAAATTCAGTCGGGTTCGCTCCTGGTCGGAGTTAGTTGCTTGTGTCTAGCAACACTGAAGAGACGTGAAATCGTCTAAATACGGTCTCTGTGATATGACTATATATATATATATATATATATATATATATATATATGATATATGTGTGTGTGTGTGTGTGTGTGTGTGTGTGTGTGAAGAGAAATATGTCGGATATATATTATATATATTATATATTATTATATATATATATATCCGACATATTCTCTCTTCATATATATATATATATAATATATATGTATCTATATATATGCTATATATGCTATATATGCTCCCCATCCCCTAGGGTTGAGCACTCTGGGGGGATCTTGCTGACGGCCGCCAACTCAAGCGTAAACGCAACGCTCTTTCTAAGGAATGGAGCACTTTGTGACGGCCTTTACACACAAAGCGATGTGTGTATTAAAACAGTTAAAATCCCCTTCCCATTCTGTAAGTGAGACAGCCTAATGGTTACGGTGCCGGACTGACACCCAACCGATCGGATTTCAATTCCGGCTGTAGGTAGCTTACAAAATGTCTAGCCACACTGAGGAGACTTGATAAGTCGAACACGTGTCCTGTGGATGACCCTATATATATATATATATATATATATATATATATACTATATGAAAGTAAGTGTACCGAAATATATGTATTATCAGTTAGAATTGTTCAGCTGTTACTGACAGCTACGGACGGGCCGAAGAGAGGGTCGGTTTTACTCCCGGCTAGAATTAACTGTTATATCTAGCACACTGATGAAGACGTAAGCCTCGAAACACGGTGTATGTGGATGACTATATATATATATGTGTGTGTGTGTGTGTGACTGTGTGTATAAAGAAAAGGTGGATGTAAATTACACAGAAACACACACACACACACACCACATATATATATATTATATATATATGATATATATATTCCTTGAGGTGGTGCTTAGAATACGCGCTGTATCCCCTACACAGGGGTAAAGAGAAAGAGTAAGTAAAGTCGTTATCAACCAGACAGCGAGGGATTCTACCCTTTTCCCTACACTAGACTAAGGAGATAGTTTGGGCGTCTGGGGCGGAGCGCCACACTGCCGTTAGCTCCTCACTTTACCACACTGGATCCTTGTACTACTCATACTCATACGTAATAGCGTGACTAAAGTCCGAACGTTCTGCACGTTAACCACAACGCCACGGGGACTCGCCTGTGCCGTTTTTTATTCATGGTATCCACTAAAGTTACTTATAGGCATGTTTCTAGCAACTCACATTTAGGGGCCTTTCTCATTCTTATTCCGCCCTGTCGGCTGAGGCGTTAGAATGCAGAGGGGTAAGATTCCCAATTGGGCCACCTGTTGGCCGTGGTGGCAACCCGTGATGCTTAAGGATAGAACCCAGGTGGTTGAGCATCAGGACTTGCAATACTCCCACTTTGGCCCTAACTGGGCTAACGGGGCGGTCGGAGAGGCCTCTCCGATCAATCGGCTGGTCACGTCAAGCCCTAGCACCTATATGATTTTCCCAACCCTATTGCCCTTATGGCAACTCCAACCCCTTTTTTATTATATGGGTGCTAGAAGGCAGTGGCTGAGGGTCTACATATCCTTGGAATTACGTTAAACTCTATTTTGGTGGTGAGGTTCCAGTTTTTGAGGTTTGGGGAATGTGGAGCACCCTTCATCACAATTGCTTCCCTGGTCCACTCTGACCGGAGTGGTAGTACCTGTTAGGCTGCCATCTATGGGTTAAATATTAAATGTATTAATGCAAAAATTGTATTATCCATTAAGAATTGATTTATTTCAAAACTTTATCGGCATTAAATGACCCACTGAGGTTGATATGCCGTAAAAAAACCAAACCAAACGCAAACACAAGCAAAGCTCGTTTTATTTAATTCAACCCATAGACAATAACATCAACAACAGCCACAACAACAAAAACTTTACCACAATAAGGTTAGGGTTAGTTTTTAGGGTTAGGGTTAGGGTTAGGGTTAAAAAGACAATACCAACAATATAATTTAATGCTGTTGAAGTAAGATGAAAAGTTAACATTCGAAATATTTGGTTCGTTGGTTGGCTTTTACGGCATTTCAACCTTTGTTGGGTTATTCTATGGCAGGTTCGTTGCAGTTTCTCTGAACATTTAGTCCGTCGTCCTCCATATAGGCCTGTGAAGTTTTTATTCATATTTATTTTGAGTAAATTGTTCCATATACCCAATAAGTATGGATATCAAATAGGCATCTCTACATGAAACTGTCTGGTTATCGATAGACATATAATCCTGAACGATTACTTATGTCTAGCACCACTTTCGCATCATGCTGATTATTGTCTGTTGTCGGAGATTTCTCTTTCTATGTGCGAAATGTTGGACAAAAAAATAACCTAATATATTTATTAATTTTTTTTTTAAATAAATTTTTTCGTGTTTTTAAAAAAAAAGAAAATGAAGATCTCGTTCTACGACGAATTTTTCTATTTTCATAACAAATTAGTTTTAATTATTCTCATTAAACAATTTAAAACATTGGTTTTAACATTGGTCGACACGAGTAGCCACTAAAGAAATGTATGCTAACGTAAACGATGGGTTTATTCATATATAGACTGGTTCATCTCTCTCTCTCTTCTCTCTCTCTTCTTATATAATATATATATAATATATATATATATATATATATATATATATATATATATATATATATTATTCTCTAACAATAACTTTCTATATTTCAATTTTCTCTTCGCTCCATGACGTCTCGTAATATTTTCCAATTTCTACTTTCCAAATTAATCTCTTCCTTTTCTTTTTCATATGTATTT
>CM042166.1:54077979-54090479 GCA_023376005.1 Doryteuthis pealeii
CTAATATATTATAACCAATGTTGAATGCTATTTTATTAATGTTTTTATGCATTGCCTCATAGCATGATAGGATGGGAAGAATCCTATTCCAACTGGATCCTAACATTAGAAAGATCGCCAGAAGACTGGAAAAGATACAAATCAAGATCATGAAAAAGAAATGTTCGGTGTTGCTTAATAACACCTGCCTCCAAAATAACTTGCTGACAAAATATACACATATATATATATATATATATATATATATATATATATATATATATATTATTATTATTATTATTATTATTATTATTATTATTATTATTATACTAAAGCTGAGATTATCACCTTTTATTTCCTAAATGCTTTTTTCCTATTTAGGTTTTTGTCTGTAACAAAAATTACGCCACTGCTTACGTCACATTACCCAAAATCGTCATAATAGAATAAATACACTCAAAATTTGAACGTGCAACATTAGACAGTCCTCATTGGTTTTTTTTAAACAAGTTTTAATAAATACATTACTGGTATTATATATCTATATATAGTTTGTTTTATTTTAATACATATTTAAAGTTTACATTTCAAATTGTTTTATTTTTTAATCCTTTAATGAATTTGATGATTTTACTTACTTAGGGTACAAACTCGCTGACATTGAATTTTTTACTCCCACCGCTCAGGCAATATTTTTTTAAAATCTATTTTTACATCGCCCGGAGGGTATTTTTTTTTATTTTGTAATAGTATTTCTAAAGTTTCTCAGTGCATTTGTATAGTTTATTTTGATTGGTTGGTTAGATTTTATGGCATATAAACTTTTATTGGGTTATCTAATACCAAAATCAGTCTTTTTATATGAACAATTATATGCTTTACAGGAGAAAATAATAATTTGCAAAAGAAAATTATAGCTTCACGTAAAGGGACCGATGTTAAAACGTATAACCAATGTGTTCAAGGGTCATCTAGTAATCTAGTATTTTATCATTCATATATATATATATATATATATATATATATATATATATATATATATATATATATATGTTATTGGTCTTATCGATATTCGTGCACTGAGAGAACTGTACTCAGCCGTGGTCAGGCTTTGTCTTGACTCGAAGTTCAGAGGTTCACTTGGCGCAGTTGTGTCGTTTTTTGAACATGTTCTTCCCCAGAGAATATCAACGTGTCGTTTACGATGTATCCCTACTTATTTTTTTCCGTTACGTATTTCTCTTACATATTATCGTAATCATTTTTTACAGTTTTTTGTTCTTTTTAACTTGCAACCATCGTTTGTCTTTCTTCTTGTCTTCTCATATATAGATAAATATATATACATATATATGTAATATATGTAAACATATATACATACATATACATGTATATATTATATATAAACACATATAATATATATATATCATATATCAGATATATATATATATATATATAATATATACATATTATCGTTATTATTGACTTCTTGGTATATATATTATATATATATATATATATATATATATATATATATACAGGTCTGTTTCTATCCTTCATGAATTGTACCGAAAATACTGACCAGTATCTTGTAAAGAAGATATATATATATATATATATATATATATATATATATATATATATACTAGCAAATATATGCACCCTCCGGGTGCAAGTATTTAAGTTTTAATGTAATAAAATATTGTATTAAATTAGAAAGGCTAATGAAACTAAATAAGAATACAGATAAAAAGATTTGAAACAGAGGGAGTATAATAAAAGATTTGAAACAGAGGGAGTATAATAAAAAAATGGAACAACTAAAACTTACTCTTCCATCACTCTCGTCTTTCATTGTTATTTTTTCTAATTTAAGTATTTAGTTAAAAGACGAAGTAAAGAATAAAATGACAGTTATTTTATCTTGTTAATGGATTTCATTTAAGATTCATTGAAGAGATTTTTTTTTGATCGGTCTTCAACAAGAGCAAAAACGGAATGAAATGACCGATCTATTACATACGGTCGATACAGATATTCCGAGGGACCTCACAAGTGAGGGGGGACGATGTGCAGTTAAAACCGTTGAGAAGAAGGCCCGAAACGGGGCACATTCTCTCCTGATGATCCCATGCATTTGTAAACATCATTTATTTTTTCAATATATCAAATTCACACTGTCGGATTAGTTTCCTTTTATTTCACACACACACACACACACACACACACACACACACACACACACACACACACATTTTCTTGATTTGTTTAGCCATACATTTAATAGGTATTCCCGCCTAATTCATTATTAATTAATTAATTTTCAAAATTAGATACGACTCCAATAAAGCACTTATTCTCCCAAAAATTATCGGCAAAAAGCCATTCAAAACAAACCGTGTTTACATATATATATATATATATATATATATATATATGTATATATATATATATATATATATATATGTATGTATATATATATATATATATATATTATATATACATATATTTATATATATATATATATATATTATATATATATATATATATATATATATATATATATATATATATATATACATACATATATATATATATATATTTACAATTGTAAAAGTTATTCAAAATCTTTCAGTAAACCGTTTTTATCTTAAATTCAAAAGTACACATTGCTGCATTTTTAACAGAAATAGAACAGACAACATTAGCTACAATTAAAACATTTGAATCATTTCTCAACAGTATCTCACAACGGTAAGACACCTATTTTATCCTCTCCAATATCTTATATAATAATTATATTAATTTAATCTTTCAATAAAGAGTCCATTAAAAACGAAGAAGGCTTTTCCATTAGAGACCTCTCTTAAAAAAAATTTTCTTTTAAGAGAGGTCCTTTGGAAACGATTTTTTTCATTTCTTCCATTCATTCCATTAATTTCTTCCATTAATTCTTATATATATATATATATATATATATATATATATATATGTGTGTGTGTGTGTGTGTGTGTGTGTGTGTGTGTTTGGGCAGCATTTTTTCATTTATGCATGTTGAATTAAACAAAAGACACATCTCCTGTTTAACAATTTTATTTGTGATTTTTTTCAAGTTTTCTGGCCAACTTTTTAATATTTAATATCTAATATTTAATAATATTTCGAAGTGCCGAAAGTACTCGGGACATGAACTTTGGTGGACTAATCCACGAATTCCACCCAAAAATTAAAAAGTTGGCCAGAAAACTTGGAAAAATCAAAAATAAAATTGTTAAACAGGAGATGTGTATTTTGTTTAATTCAACATGGATATATATATATATATATATATATATATATATATATATATATATATATATATATATATATATATAGCTACTGTGTATAAATACATAGCTACTGTGAGAGCATGCTCAACATCTGAGACATATCATATATACATATATTTACCAAACCCTCCGCACGAGCAGGATGCGACACAAGGTCAATCTCTTAAGCGGATTTTAACAGGTTTGAATTCTCCTCGACTGGTTACCTAGCCATGGTTAAAGTGCCCAGTCTACCTTGCTATTTACCCTTAGCTGGAAGGAGTATTGGATTCATACCTTTCCCAAGGGTATTAGCTCCATGTGAAATGCAAACAGCCTTCTCTAGAATTTGAACTTGGGTCGACGAGTCCATTTCTTATGACTCTAACCATTACACCACGCGTCTCCGAGACATATCATACAGACACAGGGAATTTTTACATGTCGCTACTGATAGTTTCACGCTTTTATTATCATGAGCAGGAAACATGAATTGGAATATGATTTACATTACAAAAGATCTGAGAATTCTGTGCAACAGTAGACTAAAATAATATTACGATTTAAAGATGTCTGCAGGAGAGCTATGAGGATATGCCATATTGGCACAAACACGTGGGAGGTAGATGCAAAAGATAAAGCGGTCTGGCGCCTCAACGTTAGGCAAGGCACGAACTGGGGTGAGGCAGAGAGGAGAGTAGCCTCGACAGAAAAGAGAGCCAGAAAGAGAGAGAAAAGACAGCAGCTCCAGAAAGCATCACAGTTTGTGTGCATTCAGAACACCAAGACTGTCGCTCAAGAATTGGCCAGCAGAGTTACTTGCGCAGATGCAGATAATTTTTTTGGGACACTACGCCATCGTCCTTAGTGGACGGAAAGCATCCAATAAATAAATAAATATTGTCGTATCTTTGATATCTATGATATCTTTGATCTTCCTTATATCAGGTAACTATGACTGAGTACCGAGTGAGGCTCAAACATGTTTGGCACAAGGTCTTAATAGTTAGCACTCAGTACGAAGAACTCACGAGGAATGGCATTGCCTAATCATCACACTAAGTGTGAGCACCCACGTTTAAAATAGACCTTACACATCTCTGAAAAAAATCATACACCGACACTCCCTTCACGAGTTACCTTACTACCCATGGATCTATAGATGATCCAAGAGAAAAATATTAATCCATCTAGACCATTTAGATAATGATAAATGCAAACACCAACCTTTTCAAAAAGGAAAAGAAATAAACTTGCCCCACACACAAAATGTATAGCCCATCTTACCCCGCAAGAAAGTCGGGGTAAAAGACTTAAAAGGTTTGCTTTTAGGGGGAACAGATAAAAGTTTCATCTTGCAATTGGCACAAGGCCAATACTAATTGAGCATTAACAGGTAACACAATTGCAAGGCTGGCTTGCTAACCAGCTGCTCTACAACAAGCGCCCTATTTGTGATTTTTTGCTAAATCTGATGGTTAGAGTCATAACAGTTATGTGTTAAATATTCAAAATGATTAATTAATCTTAAATTAATAGATGCGCACAACATTTTATTAGGTTGTTACAAAAATAATGGCCGACTGAAGTGCTCGGTTTTGAAATGTCATTTTAACATAGAATTTCTTTTTTTATTTCAGGTGAATTTTTGCATATATAATAATTAATGTATACTCAAAAATAAAATTTAATTTATTTTCAGATAGAAAGTATTTTTGAAAAATAGGGGCCTTCAAAGATGAACATGCTTAAACATGACCTTCGCCTTCTTATGTTGCATAAGTTCAAGCTTGGGCACAATGCCTCCGAAACTGCTGCCAATATCAACAAAGCATGGGGAGATGAATCCACGAGTGATCGGACTGTACGAAGGTGGTTCCAGAAATTCCGCAGTGGAGATGAGAGTCTTGAAAATGAAGAAGGTAGAGGACGGACATGCAGTCTTGACAATGAACAATTGCAGGCAGTTGTTGAGCAAAATCTACGACAGAGTGTCAGAGAAATGTCTGAGACACTTTGTGTCAGCATTGCAACAGCTTCCCGCCATTTACAGAGTATTGGAAAGGTGAAAAAGCTCGATAAATGGGTTCCCTATGAGCTCAATGAGCACCAAAAACTTAGGCGGTTTGAAGTGTGCTCGATGCTCAGTTTGCGTAACACCAATGACCCCATTCTTGACCGAATAGTCACTTGTGACAAAAAGTGGATCCTTTACGACGGTTGACACACATTATTTATTATATATGCAAAAATTCACCTTAAATAAACAACAAATTTTATGTTAAAATGACATTTCAAAACCGAGCACTTCAATCGGCCATTATTTTTGTAACAACCTAATATTTGAGGGGACAGAACTAAATTTCTATTTTAAATTGTTTTAATTTTTATTTATTTATTTTTTTGTTATGACCCTGTTTAGGGGGCAATAAATAAATACTCAGCACGGAGATAGAAGTAAAGAACAGATCTATTCAACACATATCAAGTACAAAATGAGGAGGGTTTCATTATTACAACGTACACGGAGACATGCACTTGCTACTTCCCACTTGAGCAGCTTTGGTCAGCTAAATATACCCTTTGGGTAAGTCCATTGTTCTGGTAAGTCACCTACAACATTTTTCTTTTACTCCTTTAATAAATTTAATGATTTTATTTACTTTTGATACAAACCCGCTAACATAGAATTTTTAACTCGGCGTGTCCATATCCTACGCCGATAAGAGTTACGCATCGGTCGCCTCCATTTAAAAAGCTACGAAAATTCTGAAAATTCTGAAATTCAGTCGCAAAAATATCGGCCAAAACGTCGCTTTTAAGAGAATTATATATATATATATATATATTTCTTCTTGTCCATATATATATATATATATATTATATATATATATATATATATATTTATATTTGGAGGATATGTGCTTAATTGAAGTCATACCTAATTTTGAAAATTAATTAGTTAATAATTAATGAATTTAGGCGGGCATATATGTTTTAGATGTAAGGCAATCCCTGAACGTACATTTCGACCTATCAGGGATTGACATTTTCTCGATTCGTTTAGCCTTACATTTGAACATATATGCCCGCCTAAATTCATTAATTATTAACTAATTAATTAATACATTGAAGGGCAAATTGTTACCATTACATAAATATATAAACATGTATATGTATATATATATATATATATATGCATATATATATATATATATATATATATATATATATATATATTATATATATTAATAATTTGAAAGCAATTACAATGCATTATTATCATTTATTTGCATTGTAATTGCTTTCAAATTATTAATATATTATAAACATACTAAACAATGCTTCAAGCAAATTACTAATTACTTTTATATATATATATATATATATATATCTTTATTTAATGGTAACAATTGCACCTTAAATGTATTGTATACTATAATGAATATATATATATATATATATATATGTGTGTGTGTGTGTGTGTGTGGTGTGTGTGTGTGTGTGTGTGTGTGTAATTATCTTGTTGGCATCCTTGTGTCTACTGAAGACGATGGCATAGTGTCCATTTTTTATCTGCAACTGTGTGAGTGGCTGAGCAGACCAATTTTTGAATGACAGTCTCTCGAGCAGTGACTGCAAACAAACAGTGACGCTTGCTGGAGTTGCTGTTGTCTCTTCTTCCTTTTGGCTCTTTTTTCTGTCGCGGCTTCTTTCCTCTCTTTTTCACTCCTTTATATATATATATATATATATATATATATATATATATATATATATATATATATATATATACTTAATCGATTTCTAAAGTGCTGATGTGCCCAAAACGAGGCGTTATTTTTGCATATGTTTCGATCCGACGAGTCCTTTCTCTTATATTCCCGAATAATAATAATAAAAAAAATGCCTTACTCGAAGATTTTTCTGCTCGCCTAATATTTTCTCGCCACTGATTGGTTAGTGTTTATTCTGGGGCCAGAATTGGCGCCAAACTCGACGGATGGTTCAGTTACGCGCCATAAAAAAGCCTGATCAGCCATGATAGGATATTTGCTGCCGGCGTCAAGTGACTCCAATTTACGATAAGGTGAAATCAAAGACAAAAAAAAAATCGAATGCTTTACGTATGGAATGGTGGACTCTCCTATCGTGAACAATAGATGAGGGTCAGCAGTGAGTCATTTGTTTCCTTCCATGTTGTGCATGCTATGAAGAAGACATTTTGTGTTTCCTCGAGTGTGATAGCAGCCCAGCCTTGCTGCGAGCTATGAGGCCACACTGACAAAAGAAATGTTCTAAGACGGGAGTCAGATATTTTTGTTTTAAATTTAGGCGGAGCTGATCTCGATGCTTCAGTATATTTTCTTCAAAGTTCTTTAGTCGAGCGAAACATGTCTTACGCCATTCTTTCCGATTTGATGCTAGATTTTCCCAAGCACTCAGGTTAAAATTGAGGCGTTTCAAATTGTCCTTCAATTTGTCTTTATAGCATAAGGTCCAATATGCATGGAATATATATATATATATATATATATATATATAATATATAATATGTGTGTGTGTGTGTGTGTGTGTGTGTGCGTGCGTGGAATATATATATATATATATATATATATATATATATATCCCATATGTAAACAATTCGATTATACATATATATATATGATGTAAAATAAGGAATGAAAGAACAAAGTCAGACAATAATGTGTAGTATATTTCGCTGGAGGTTGACCTCAGCTTCTTCAATCCTCCAGCGGAATATACTACACTTTTTGTCTGAGTTTTGTCATGGGAAAATAAATAGATAATTTGGGTTCAGGTTTTTTCTGGGTCACTCATGTTACTCAACTAGGAAATAACATATTTATAGATCTATGTTATATAGCGTGAACATTGAGTCAAATGTGCTTGGTTACTGACAGTTTCTCGCCTGTGCGATTGTTAAAAAAAGTGCATTTGGATTGAACAATCACCAAGACGAGAAACGGTTAGTAATCAAGCACTGATGATTCCATAACAACGCTACCTTAACGTATATATATATATATATATATATATATATATATATATATACATACATACATACCCGTGTCTGTATCTGTGTGTGTGTCTCTGTGTACATGTAAATAAACACAAAGTTGTATATATATATATATATAATATATATATATATATATATATATATATTTACCAACCCCTTCGCACCAGCTGGATATGACAATTTCTTAAGCGGGGTTCAACGGGTTTGAATTCAGAGTTTTCCTTCTCCTAGACCGGTTAAAGCTTAAAGAGACCGGTCTGTCCTACTATTTACCAATAGCTGGAGGGAGAGTAGGATTCATATATGTGTGTGTGTGTGTGTGTGTGTGTGTGTGTGTGTGTCTGTGTACACATGTAAATAAATACACATTCATATGTACATATACATAGATTTATATATGCATATAAATATATACTCAAACATATATATATATATGTACATATTTATAAACATACATATATACTCATATATAAATATATATATATACATATATATGCATACATATACATATATGCATATTATATATTCTTATATTTCACACCTAATGCTTCATTCTAAATCCAAAATAATATACATTATAGGCATATATATATATATATATATATATATATATATATATATATATATATATATATATATATGAAAAATGAATGGAAGTGAATCCGACAGTGTGAAATAAATATTTAGAAAAAAACAAACACATGATGTTAAATTCGCTGACAGAATTCTGTTTCGACCCTTTATTGAAGTGGTCTTCCTCAAGAGCGAGTTGTGTATGATAGAGAGAACGCCGTTCTCTCTATCATACACAACTCGCTCTTGAGGAAGACCACTTCAATAAAGGGTCGAAACAGAATTCTGTCAGCGAATTTAAAATCATGTGTTTGTTTTTTCTAAACATATATATATATATATATATATATATATATATCACAAATAATATACATTATAGACATATATATATATCCCAAATAATATACATTATATGTATATGTACAAAGACACACACACACACACACACACACACACACACACACATATATAATATATATATATATATATATATATACACGTGTGTGTGTTTGTTGATCAGGTGTAAGCTAATTGATTAACTTAATAAATAATAACAACACCTTTGCAAGGCAGACAATTTCAATGGAACAAGCCATCAGGGAGTAAGCCATGACTAGACTTGTTGTCACTTGACCTCGAGTTTTTGTCGAAAAAAAAAAGACACGCGGGAATTATAATTATCTTTTGTTTGTATGTTGTTTTGTGTTCTTTTTACGTATCGAAAATGGATTCGAAGGAAGGAATTTCTCTGTGAAAACATTCATAAAAAAAACATTTAAAAAAAAACGATATAATGCCACTTGTGTAATTTCTCGTTTCCACAATTGCAGGCGCACACGTACGCACAGGTGCATACAGGCATAGGCACATACATGCTAATACAGACACAAGCACAAACACACATATACACACATATATATATATATATACACACACACACAACTGTTCGCATCTCCAGAAGATTCCCGGAACGGTTCAAGAATATTCAACTGCAGACACCAGACCCCAGGTCGTCAATAATTCGGTGCTTAAGTTTTTTCTATATTTGCTTGCCTATATATATATATATATATATATATATATATATATGTGTGTGTGTGTGTGTGTGTGTGTGTGTGTGTGTGTGTATTCTTGTGAATATCTCTTTTTCAACTGCTCATGCTGTATACGGCCGGTCTCAAACTTTTCCGTGCCCTCCTGCACAGCTCTTCATAAGAAAGTAGGCAATCAAGGGCTTTAAATCGGTCTACTATGTGACCAGTGTGGAAGGCTATGTATGGGCAAAGCTGGCCTAATCAGTCACCAATCTGTGCATCGGCGGGATGGACTAATAAAATACCCTGTGCTCCCTGGAAATACCTGTAATTGTGGGAAGGTGTGCAAGACTTTGGCAGGACTAAAGAACCACTTTCGTGCAGCTCATTGTTGAAATTTTTTGAAGCTCACCATTAAATTGTTTGAACTGTTGAGCTTTTTTCTTTTTTGTTTTTTTATTATTATTGTTACTATATCAAGCAATGGCAATACTTGAACACGAGTTTGCCTCCATCATATATACATATATATTGGTGTGGTTGTTGGTTTTGAAGGCTATCACAATTCAAGTGTAAAGAAAAATAAGATAACTATGGTGTTGTTTGTTAACCTGTCTAAGACAGAACCAAATGGACAGCCACTAGCAACAACTTAACTTCAGTTTCGGAGATCTTCTGTAGAAGAGATTTTATCTCGAAATATTAAGAATAAACCACAGGTTAACAAACAACACCATAGTTACCTTCTTTTTCTTCACACTTGCATTGTAATAGCCTTCAAAACTAACCACCAAAACAATATAAACACAATGCTTCAAGTAAATTATAAAACCCGTATATATATATATATATATATATATATATATATATATATATATATATATTGAACTCCATGGCAGGCGCTTACGCTGATGAATATAAAATTCCTTTGTATTTTTTTCCTGAGTGCTTGTCCTGTGGATAAACGACAAATATGCTGCTTTGAAACCAACAGTAAAAGACACCTTTTAAAATGGAGAGTACACTGTAACATATATATATATATATATATATATATATATATATATATATATATATATATATACATACATATATATATACTCATCCATACATACATATATATTACATATATACATACATATATATACATACATATATATACACATACATACATAGATACACACACACACACACACACATAATATATTATATATATATATATAATATTATATATATATATATATTGGTTAAACTCTACTGACGATTCTGGTCGGCCGCGTTTTTGTTCGATCCTTTCTAACTGATTGGCCATCTCTTTAATGTCAGGAATTGGTGTAAAGAATCCACTAAAGGTTTCTTCACGAGCGCTTTTGGCATGTCCTTATTCCATCTTCAGGCGTGAAACTTGTTGGAACGTTTCCGTTGTCTTGCTTTTAAAACGAGCAATAGCAGTAGGAATTAGTAGGAGGAGGAGTTCACAAGTTCTGTTTAAACGAACAGTGGTAGTAGAGATTTGTAGGAGAGGAGACTCACAAGTTTATGAGAATGTAAGAGGAGTGGTGGAAGGAGAATTGGCGGGAAATTATAGGCATTTGGGGACATGTTGACTAGTTTCAAAGTCTATGTTGTTTAAGGTGGTTTAGTTTTGTTTGATATATAGGGCTTCGATTATTTGAAGTTTTTTGGAGTAGATAAATACAATAATTCATCGCCACCAGCCTCAGTAAAAGTGGAGAGGTCTGGCTCAAGCCCATGATATCTTAGTGACTAAAACTCAATCCTTACTTTCTTAAAGATAAGTCACTTTTGATTCGCACTTTACTGTCCACAGACTGTAACAAGCATGAGACTGTAAAAGGCCCACGTATAGGTTCAGATTTGAAACTTGGTCTGCCATCTGTCGATCACTCATCGTGAATGTTCGCCACATCACTTAGGTTGGTAGAGAAAGACATTACATGTCATTTTTCTAATAGTTAGGAAGAGTACCATATATATATATATGTTCATATATCCTTGAAAGGAAGGAAAAACTCAACACCGTTATTCCATAATAAATTTATTTCGACAATTATTATGGAATAACGGTGTTGAGTTTTTCCTTCCTTTCAAGGATGAATATTGCTCTGTATATAATCTAAAAAGATTATTATACATTGAGCTCTCTTTAGTGATTTAAAGATTCACTGTATTTATACATACTGGATCATACAATAATAATACAGTGTGTCTTAGAAATCACATATAGAATCATCCCTTACTACCAAGTTTTGGATACCTCACATCTCTCTCTCTCTCTATATATATATATATATATATATATATATAGTCTAGCCGCATTGAAAGGGCGTGATACGTCGAAACAGTACTGTATGTGGATAACTTTGTGTATAGATAGATAGATAGATAGATAGATAAAATAATATGAAAAATCACAGTCGTTGTTTAACTTAATTTATTTCTACAACTTTGCATTGCCGATATTGCAATATTTCGATTTTATCAAAATAAATTTATACATTGGCCATGAACATGATAGACACCTTTTTTTTAAAGAGAGAT
>CM042166.1:54095479-54117979 GCA_023376005.1 Doryteuthis pealeii
TCCGACTGACTTTTCTTCCTCCCGATTCATTAACCTTTCGGCCGTTTGGGGTGGTGTTTAAACTATTAAATACATACATTTGTTTAGATATTTTACGATCACCAAAGTGATCTAGTCTGTAAACAGACGATCATTGCTTTATGCTGGCAGGGAAAGTTTAATTTAAGTCACGCCTAAAGAGCTCTAGCGGGTTTTTAATGCTTCCGTTGTCGTGGCATTAATAATTAATTAGTAAATAATCCAAGAGTGTTCAATACTTCATAAAAACTAGAGCTATCATATTTGTATAAAATATTATGGGTCTACCATGGTTTCGATCTTTTACGAATTCTTCGGGTCAATGATCCTGATGAGATCGTGTAGGATGCAAATCCATCTTCCACGCGTATTCTTCAATATCACGGGTTTCATTCTCCTATTGTTGGATTAATTGATAATAATATTCAAACGCTGTTGTCATTTTTGCTTGATAAATCTTTTTATTTGTTTATTTAGATGTGTATATGGGACCTTGAGGTTTTCGTCAATTTCTTTATTCATGACATATTTAGCAGCTGGATCGGCTTTGTCCTATCTTGTTAATCCAACACATAACAATTTTTATTGCTCAGATAATGAATTGAGTTTACATAGTAATTTGACTATTAATGGGTTGTTAAGTGTTTTGGTTTTTAACGTAATTACTACAGTTAATGAATCATAATATATATATATATATATATACATATATATATATATAGGTATATGTAAAAACATATAAATACGAATAACGAATAAAGGGAGGCAACTTCGTTGGCATTACTTCAAAAAAATTCAAATTTTTAAAAATAATAACAGCGTCCGTAAAACTAACCGACGTTATTTACAATCCTAAATGTGACATTGAGTAAAGAACTCCAACAAACACCATAGGATCTTACTCCTCAACCTGATGATTGCCTTTGGCATGAAACCGCGGTCGCTGATAATGAACATTGATCTATGAAAACATTGTAAAATAAATAAATATATATATATATATATATATATATATATATATATATATATATATATTCAGTTGAACCTAATGAGTTAGATATACCTACTAATAGTTTCGCTTAGTTGCTCATCCGGGCAAGAATCTGACTCAGATTCTTGCCCTGATGAGCTATAAAGCGAATCTATTAGTAGGTATATCTAACTCATTAGGTTTAACTTTATTATTTGCTCTACTTAGGTATTGAGCATTTTTTACATTTTAGATTTAGATAATCCTACCGTTTATATATATATATATATATATATATATATATATATATATATATATATATATATATCAGAAAGTTTTGATGTAAAATAACTGACGCATTATACAATTCAATCATTGATAATGATAATGAAAAAAAATTAAGTTCGGTAATGGACCGGGTACTTTTTCTAGTATATATATATATATGCGTATGAAAAGGTGGACTGAAATATATATATATATATATATATATATATATATATATATTTTGCTTAAAGGAAAATATCGCATAAATTCGATAATTATAGAAGATAATAATAATGACAAGTGAATCCCCCAAATAATCACTCGGTGTGTAGAATATCGTACAGACTGTTTCAACTTTATTAAGTCTCATCAGCGATATATACTAACGACTCCCCTCCGACAGGAATTGAAACCGTGACGTCAGCAGGATAGTTAAACACTATACTGTTTCAGCCATGGTACAGCACCGAGAAACTCATGCGAAATTATCCTTGTCATTGATACAAACATCCCAAAAATCTTATATATATATATATATATATATATATATATATATATATATATATTTGCTTTTAAAACGTATATATATATATATATATATATATATATATATATATATACGTTTTAAAAGCAAATGGTTTAAAATATTGCGACTGCAGTTCCCTGAAGATTCCCCATGGCGTGAAACTGCAGTTGGAATATTCGCTTTTAAAACGTATATTTAGCTCTTTTTTACGGAGCACTTATTAAATCGATTTTAATTAATCCAGAAGTAAATATATTTGTTGCTTCGTGGATTGGCAAAGATCTGTGATATATATATATATATATATATATATATATATATTATATATATATATATATATATGTGTGTGTGTGTGTGTGTCTGTGTGTGTGTGTGCGTGTGTGTGTGTCTGTGCGTGATATATGTGATATATATATATATATATATATATATATATATATATATTATATATATATATATATAGTAACATGCGTCTTTATACATAACAAATTCCTACAACACATAGTTTATTACATTCTTTTTCATTATATTTTTATACAATACACCACTATTTTTTCATTTAGAAAAATAATAAAAATATAGGATGTTTTTTTTGTTTGTTTGTTGTTGTTGTTTTTTTTGTTTGTTTTTTTTGTTTTTTTGTTTTTTGCGGGGCTAGAACGGATTAATGGCATTACAGTTTATTTCCATGGGGAAAATTGATTTGATATACGATGAAACTGTTGCGAGCGGAACGAATCAAATTCGCAAGTCAAAGTATTGCTGTATAGCTCAATATTCTTTTCTAGCTATAGATTTATTATCATTTAAGTATTCTTTTATTGTTCGATCCTTTTTGTATATTATGAAATATGAGAGAATACAAGCTTTGAAGCATTTTTTAAATACATTTTGAAGATTTTATTTCTTATCCTAAAAAAATTCCAATATTTTAGAAATTGAAAAAATATCTGATTTGGAGGATGAAATAATAAAATACTAATTGTTTAGCTTATTCGTTCACCTTTTCTTTAGGGTAGAATCAGTGCCGAATTTATGGATTTAGGGCTCTTAGACTAAAGGAGTCCCCAAGAATCCTCTAGTTTTTGACCGCTTACAAAACTATAAAAATATAAAGATATAAGAACAGAGGAGATTTGTTTATTTTCATATTTAGTTGAGCTCCTTTGAACTAATTTGAAACAATTTTGAGTAGTTTGGTCTCTCTAGTTGAAGCGGGTATTTTAAATTTGATAGGGCCCTTTTAAGGCTGTGCTAGTAGGCGGTGGCTGAGGGTTTTAGTGTCCTGGATATGACGCTAAACTTCATCTAGGGTTGAAGTTCCAATTCTGGAGTTCTGGGAGTTTGGAGAACCCTTTCATTGTCATTTTTCCCAGGTCCACTGTGACCCAGAGTGGTATGACCTGTTAGGGTCACATCTATGGGTTTAATAGATAAAAAAAACGACTTTACAGATTTTTTTTTTTAATTGAATGTCCAACGAGAATAAATTAAACAAACGTCTTCAGCATAGAATAATCCAAGAAGGGTTGACATGCCGTAAAATCCAACCAATCAACCATCGCTCCTACAGGCATCTGGAATATGTTGGCTTAAAATTGATCACGACGTCCAGAAAGCAAATAAAAGTGCCATCGGCGGGAACACACCCTATTCTCACTGGGTAGAGGGTCCAAGAATTTTTTGCAAAGGAATGTCTGTTACATTTTTGCATAAAATTCATTGGAAGTGTTATTTTAAAAGCTTTATGGACCATATGACCTTTAGGCACCCCTTTTGCGATCTCGATTCGTGGGGACATTTTTTTTTCATTTACACCGTCAAAATCCGGTTAATTGTTAACAGACGAGTTTTTTTTTTTAATAAGACTAACCTCTAACCCCTAACCCTAACCCCTAACTCTAACTAACCCTAACCTAACCCCTAACAAACAAGCGGATTTTGACGGTGTAAATCAGAAAAGTGTCTCTTCCGCGATTTCGACTCACAAGGACACTATTCTCATTTACACCGTCAAAATCCGCTTGTTTGTTCGGGGTTAAAGTTAGGGTTTAGGGTTAGAGTTAGGGTTAGGGGTAGGGGCTAGTTTTATAATTAAAAAAAACTAGTCTGTTAACAATTAACCGGATTTTGACGGTGTAAATGGAAAAATGTCTCCACGAATGGAGATCGCAAAAGGTGTGCCTAAAGGTCATATGGTCCAGCTTTAATTTATACGCCTTGCAAAAAATGAGCATTCATTAGAACAGCGGTCCCCAATCTTTTTTGCGCCACGGACCGGTTTCATCTAAGACAATATTTTCACGGACCGGCCTTCATATGCTCCGGCCTACATTTGCTCGATAATCGTTAATGACGTAACCTAATAATAAATCATCCCCAGTGGTCTTATGTCAAATGCAAACATCAACAGACAATAAACAACCTTTTGTTCATAAATTAATAATCAACAACATCTCTGTAAACGAAAATATTTATTTTAAAACGAAAATTGGGCCAAAGATGTTTGTTTTTCACTCATTTTTGCTAGTTTTTGGGGTAACGGCTGGTGACCTATCACGGGACCGAGACCTGTCAAGAGGCACAGAAGTTACTTTTCAAAATAAAACATCAACATTTAGACTGATAATCAATTTAAAAAAAGAAAAATTCTAATGTTCTGTGCGGCCCGGTACCTAATGGGTCGCGACCCGGTGGTTGGGGACTGCTGCCTTAGAGGAAAATATTCAACAGTCTTACATAAGTATAGAGATATGAAAAACAAAGCAACAATCCAGAGGATATACTTATTTATTTATATACTCACATGCTGTCGTATTTATTTCCATTTTCAATATATCTGTCTATAACTGGCCATAATTTATCTATCTACTTTTTAAGAAACATTATTTTCAATATATATATATATATATATATATATATATATATATATATTTAAAAATTAATGGTAAAATGAATGAATGGATGAAATAAAAATGAATGGAAAATCCTTTTCACAGGACCCCTCTCAAAAGTATTAAAACACTGATAGAAAGTTTTTTCTCGTCTATTATTAGACTCCTTTGAAGCATCAAGTTAATATAATTATTCTATAAGTTATTAGAGAAGATAACATCCGTCTCTTACCTTTGTAATATCTGTTGGGAATGGGTTTGAATTTATATATATATATATATATATATATATATATATATATATATATATATATATATATATATAATCTTGTCTGGTTAACTTCCGGTGAATATTGCTACATTGTAACTATCGTGAATTCAAAATACAAACGGTCAAATAGAAGAATTTATTTAATTAGCTTTTTTTTTCCAGTTGTAAAATAAAATAAAATATATTAGATTATATAATATATATATATATATATATTATATATATATATATATATATGAGTATAGATAAAAGGATATGAAAACAACACAATATGCTGTTAAAGTGAAAATATTTTATATCATATTCATAGATAATATTGAACAATATTTCGATTTATAAAAAGCATCTTCAGAGCTTGTTTTACTCCAGACTTAACAAGAGCGGAGACGAAAATAATATGTGTTCACTTTTCCCTTTAACTGCATATTGTGTTGTTTTCATATCCTTCGGATTCATTTCCTTTCTTTTAACTTATATATATATATATATATAATATATATATATATATATATATATATATATATATATATATATATATATATATATATAATAGACTAGACTAAACGTGACCAGAATTTAACCTGCAGTCTCGAGATAACTGTCAACCTAACTCCTTTATCCGCTAGGCTATGTGTCGAATAAAGATGAGGACAATAATCCAAATCATACCAATTATTTGCTATTGAAAAAGACTCAAACCTTTTATAACAAAAGATCTGTTGCATTTCCTTTTCATATTCATCACCTATTTATCACATGCCGTAAAAATAATATTGTAAACATTTCAGGCCTAAGAATGTAACTATTAGGAGACAGGGGAGGAGGCACCATGCATGGGGTAACGTTTACATAACTATGATAGACACTTCGATTCTAACCGAGTACTCTTGTAATAAACTATGCTCAACTATTAGTTATTCACCAAGCTTAGCTTAGCTGTGGCACAAGGCCAGGATCATTGGGCACCCAGCCAGAATCTAATTCACTGCTAATGATCTACTAATCTAATTCGCTAACCATTACACTACGTGGAGTGTCCTATACTAAGATCAAATATTAGGTAAGTGATAAATATGAAAGTGAAAAAAAAATTGAATCCATTTTGCAATTGAAGGGATTTCTATATATTCAACTGGGGACACGTGATAATGCACGAAAAACGAATTTGCTTTTGTTACGGAATTCAATTTACCGTACTATTGTAAGTGATAGCTTATATTTTATAGTATTAAATATTTCAGTTCTTCCAGGCCGTTGTCGTATCAGTACTGCTGTATGGCTGCACCACCTGGACCCTAACTAAGCGACTAGAGAATAAACTAGATGGGAGCTGCACAAGAATGCTGCGGGTGATCCTGAACAAGACGTGGAAACAACACCCTACGAGAAAACAGCTGTACGGCCACGTACCACATATCACCCGAACCATCCGAGTAAGATGAACAAGACACGTGGGACACTGCTGGAGAAGCAAGGACGAACTCATAAGCGACGTCCTCCTGTGGAAGCCAGCACATGGACAAGCGAGTGTGGGCCGACCAGCAAAAACGTACGTTGATCAGCTCTGTACAGATGCAGGATGCTGCATAGAGGACCTCCCGTGAATGATGAGTGATAGGGACGGATGGAGAGAGATTGTCATGGTTATCCGTGCTAACAGCGCGACATGATGATGATGAAATATTTCAGACAATCATTAAACAACTTTCATCTACATTTACGTGAATATGAAATGGTTAATAAAAAAAAACAACTCTAAACCCTTGTCTGTCATATTTAATAAAATATGTGTACAAGAAAATTCGCAGCTTATATTTACACTCTCTCTCTCTCTCTCTCTCTTCTCTCTCTCTCTCTCTCTCTCTCTCTCTCTCTCTCTCTTCTCTTCTCTTCTCTTCTCTGTGTCTCTCTCTATATATATGTATGTATGTAAAGAAATATAGTTATAGATACTAGTACAAAATAAAAAAAAATCCCTCTTGGCGATGTAAAAATATATTTTTGAAATATATTGGCTAAGGGGTGGGAGTAAAAAATTCAATGTCAGCGAGTTTGTACCCTAAGTAAGTAAAATCATCAAATTCATTAAAGGATTAAAAAATAAAACAATTTGAAATGTAAACTTTAAATATGTATTAAAATAAAACAAACTATATCTAGATATATAATACCAGTCATGTATTTATTAAAACTTGTTTTAAAAAACACATGTGGACTGTCTAATGCTGCATGTTCAAATTTTGAGTGTATTTATTCTATGTTATGACGATGTTGGGTAATGTGACGTAAGCAGTGACGTAATTTTTGTTACAGACAAAAACCGGAAGCGAATCTCCATTATTAATAGATAAATATTGATAATATAGTTTAAAGTCAAAGTAAAGTGGACGCGGCGGCCTAATGTCGGTATCAGCCAAACAGCGAGGGGGTCTATCCCGTTTTCACTAGCGCTAGACCAAGGAGAATGTTTTTGCATCTGAGGTGAGGCGCCACACCTACCATCAGCTCCTCACTTTACCGCACAGATCTCTGTGCTACTCATACGCTGAGTTGGGGAGGGCCGGTATCGAACCCGGAACTTTGTGATTCATAGGCTGACGATCTACCGACTGAGCTAAACGGGCCCTTTAAATATAGTGTAAATGGCACTCAATATCATGGATAGATAATGTATACATATTTAACGTAGTGTAGACATGAAGTCAACTGCTCCTAATTTCTGGCAGTTTCTCCCCTATGCGATTTTCAAATCAGATGCACTTGGTTTGACAATCTCATCAGCGAGAAACTGTCAGTAATCAAGCGAAGTTGACTTCTTGTCCACCCTACCCTAAATTATATATATATATATATATATATATATATATTATATATATATATTATAAGAATAAAGAATAAATCACAGGTTAACGAACAACACCACAATTACCTTCTTTTTCTTTACACTTGCATTGTGATAGCCTTCAAAACCAACCAGCAAACCAATATATATATATATATATATATATATATATATATATATATATATATATATATAGACTAGACTAAACGTGACTAGGATTGAACCTGCAGTCTAGAGATAACTGTCACTTAGAACTGTCTTAACTTAATATATATATATGTATATATATTTATTTATTCAATTTAACTAATACAAATGAAAAGTCTGTCTAACCATTGGTTTCTGAATATCACTTTTTCGGTGTTATTCGTCGTCAGAGACGTTGACTTTTGAAAAAATGGACAGTTTTTAAACTTTTTGCTCGTGTTTACGTGATCCGTTATTCGTTCTTGCATTTTGCTTTCGTCACTATTTGTCGTCGTTGGGTCTCGTGTTTATATGGTGATTTTACATTTTTCCGTTTTTATTTTTTATTTTTTTATTATTTTAGTTTGTGTGTGTTTATATATATATATATATATATATAATATATATATATATATATATATATATATATAACGTAACATCAATGAACACACGTGTAATCGGCTGCAATTAATCGGTACCTTGATTAATTCAGTGGATTTAACCCTGAAGATCCTTATAGTGAAACTCGAGTAGGTTTCTATTGTATCCATTTCTTTAATAAATTTGCTCTACTTTGTATTGAGCACTTTGTATTTGTTTTATCGCGGACTTAACCCCTGGATTCTGTGCTCCTCCAACGATCATGTCCATATTCACCGGCAAGCCACCTTTTATCTATCTATCTATTTATCTATCTATCTATCTATATATATATATATATATATATATATATATATATATTGTGCGTGTTGTGTGTGTGTACGTGTGCGTGTGTATGTGTATGTCATTCTTATTTCATCCATCTATCAATCTGTTGATATATATATATATATATATTATATATATATATATATATATAAATTATAAATTATATATATCATAAACAGTGATAAGTTACATAAATGGCTGCTGCTGTCTCATAAAAAAAACTGTACGAGGTCAGACGTATATAAACTGATAGACCGGCCTTGGGTACTCCATTTTTATTTGTTAAATACCGACATTGTAAGCGAGAAGAATCATTTGAGTCACTTTGATAAAGGCGAAATTGTTATGGCTACAGGACTAGGTCAGAATATTTCCAAACGACGCAGTTTTTCCCTGAATGTGTGAGATGAGGCTTGATGATTGGTATCATCTACGTTATTCGGACTATTGTCCTCATCTTCATTTATTATTATTTTTTTTTTTTTTACTGTTAAGCCTGGTGGATCTAGCTTGAGATCCCGGCATCTGTATAGTTCTTATTAATATATATTCCACATCCGATGACAAAAAAAGAAAATATTCAAATACTTATTTATATTATTTGGATTGTTCGGACTATTGTCCTCATCTTTATTGTTATCTGTAATAATTTTAGTGATAAGGCTAGTGGACTAGCTTGAGATCCCGGCATCTGTATAGGAATGTGAGGTGGTTGGTCATTCGTGCCAGTTTTTGATTTGATTTCTCTACGAGTTTCCATTGACTGATTATATCGGGTCCGTACCGATTATATACTATTTCTCAATAGTCCGAATAATACTGATAATAATAATAATCAAACCTCATCTAAAAAATTCAGAGGAAAAAAAAGGAGTTCTGCTTATTGGAATGTACTGAGGCTTTCTGGTTTATGAAGGGTTAAGTTTGTACCACTCATTTAAAACGGCGTTTTTATTCTTGTGTTAGGAGGATAATTTGAAGGAGGTGAATTGAATATGTGGATGTGTGTAAGTCTATGTAACAGGTCATTCGTCTTTATTTGTATCAATTATTTAAAACCAGCTTTTATTATTATTTTTACTTATGTTCTTATGTATTTTTTTATTCTTTTAGTTCTTATTAATATATATTCAACATCCGATGACAAAAAGAGAAAATATTCAAACACTTATTTATATTATTTGGATTGTTCGGACTATTGTCCTCATCTTTATTGTTATCTGTACTAATATTAGTGATAAGCCTAGTGGAACTAGCTTGAGATCCCGGTATCTGTATAGGAATGTGAGGTGGTTCGTCATTCGTGCCAGTTTTTGATTCAGTTTCACTAGGATTTTCCATTGACTGATTATATCGGGTCCGTGCCGATTATAAACTATTTCTCTGAATGTTTGAGATGAGCCTTGATGATTAGAATTATCTGCGTTATTCGGACTATTGTCCTCATCTTCATTGTTATCTGAACAACGTTTCGGCCGATGTGCTCTCCGGCCTTCCTCAGGTATTTGTAGTCGGACTCATGCCTAGTGGATAAAGGAGTTAGGTTAAGACAGTTCTAAGTGACAGTTATCTCTGGACTGCAGGTTCAATCCTGGTCAAGGGCAGCAGTAACATACAGTAATAATTAACACAAGCTTAACGCCTCTACCCCAGCTATGGTTAGCGGAATGAGAACAGGATACCCCCGTGGACTGAATAAAGGGTTAGGTTTGAAATTCGTGATGGCTCCCGATTACAAAGAGAAGGTTCCCGATTACGACAAGAATGTTTCCGAGTTCGAAAAGAAGGTCCGAGTCCGTAAAAAGGTTCTCGAGTCCGGGAAGGTTCCCGAGTCCGACAAGAAATAATGAAGAAAGAATTGCACATCGGCCGAAACGTTGTACAGATAACAATGAAGATGAGGACAATAGTCCGAATAACGCAGATAATACTAACCGCATTTTTTGTTTTTTTTTTTTTTATTTTTAATGTTGTTGTTTTTATTGGAAGAGTTCAACGTTTACTTGTAGTGAGTACAATCAGCAGTGTTCTTAGGTAAGTCTCATCACCACAATTTGAATAAACGTCTTTAAAAGGAAATAATTTAGATACCCGACAAAAATATTCTTTAAACTCGAGTCAAAACGGATTCCTCCCCCCCCCCACACACACAAAATGTTTTGCTCAGATTAAATTTCACATAAAATCTATATGAAAAATTAAGCAATAAAAATATTTTAGAATAAACTTTTTTGGTGCCATTATAGTATGTGTCCTACCTTTTTGATTCTGTTATAGTATGTGGCCTACTCGGTTTGAATGTGTCATACCTCAGTAAGAATATATTTATAGATATAAGTAGTAGGCAATTTATTGAAACTAATTATTTTTCATATATATTCAATTTCATGAAATGCAATTCTGTCATAAGCTGTATATAGTAATTAAGAATGATTAAAAAAGAATTTATCCATAATTTACATGAATCAGATATCTATTTAATTCTAAAATATTTTAAAATTCTGAGCATTAGTAGTGAGTTCGCATCTCACTGGGTGCCCCATGCTTCTTGTCATGTTCTAAACTAAGCTAAGCTAATCCCATCCTTAACTAGTATTCCTTTTCTGCTAGTTTAGCGCATAGAAAAATAATCTAGACGTGCATGGGATTGTTAGTGAGTTCGCATCTCACTGGGTGTCACATATTTCTTGCGTTGTGCTAAACTAAACTAAACGAATCGGCTTCTTAACGCAAATTCCTTTTCTGCTAGTTTCACGCATAAAGAAAAATAATCAGATATCTAAACCGCCCTGCCGGCTGCACCTCTGCAGAGGGGTAAGACTCCCAATGGGGCCACCTGTTGGCCGTGGGTGGCGACCTGTGATGCTTAAGGATAGAGCCGAGGTGGATGAGCAGTTCATGACATGCAATACTCCACTTTGGCTCTATCTTGGGCTAGACGGGCGGTCGGGGAGGCCCCCCTCCGATCAATCGACTGGTCACGTCAAGCCCTAGCACCTATATGATTTTCCCAACCCTATTGCCCTTATGGCAAGCCTCACCCCTTTTTATCATATGGGTGCTAGAAGGCGGTGGCTGCGGGTCTACATGTCCTGGGAATGACTTAAACCCTATCTGATGGTGAGGTTCCAGTTTTGGAGGTTTGGGGGAATGTGGAGCAACCCCTTTATCACCATTGCTCCTGGTCCACTCTGAGTGGTAGTACCTGTTAGGGTCCCATCTATGGGTTAAATAGAAAAATGTATTTATAAAAAAATTGTATTATCCATTAAGAATTGATTTGTTTCAAAACTTTATCGGCATTAAATGACCCACTGAGGTCGATATGCCGTAAAACAAAACAAACCAAACCAAACCAGATATCTAAAATCAAACCAGATAAATTATTGCAAATTTTTTTAGCTGCGATCTTTTCTCTGTTCGACTTTGTTATTTCTATTGATACATCACAGTTTTTATTTGCGTTGTTCATGTCCAGATCTTTTATTGAAAGAAAAATTCGTGACAGAAATGATTTAACGGTGTCATTTAAGCGTCGTAAAACTCCTTACATTAATATTTGTTGGAAAAGATTGTAACATTAAAAGACGCAACATACAAATAATTTATCTCAACAACGTATATGTTTATTATTTATCATTAATACTGACTAAATTAACGAATAGACATCACCCTCTCGGCGGAGTGATACCTAAGCCGATCGTGTCTCCTGTAGAGAGTTGCTATTGAGTACGACACTCAAATGAACCCAACGGTGAGGCTCCAGTTCTAGATATCTGGGGAGTGTGGAGTACCCATTCATTGCAGATTCACATCATATATTGCGTAGTATGAATTACCTATTATAACCCTTACCTATCATCGTTTACTTATTACCTGTTATATTTTACCTTTTTCCACGTATCTCATTGTTTGATTGGTTGTTTGGTTGTTTGGTTGGGTTTTACGGCATGTCAACCCTTGCTGGGTTATTTTATCCCGAAGACGTTTTTTTAACTCAATTTTTTTTACACATGTTTTTTTTTTCAAACTCATTTTTTCTATTTAACCCATAGCTTGAACCTAATAGGTACTACCACTCCAGGTAAAAATGAACCTGGAGTAATGGCAATGAAGGGGTACTCCACACTCCTCAGAGCTCCAAAATTGGAACTGACCATTAGATGTCTAACGTCTTACCTAGGACTCCACCTACTTACCTAACATGGAAGGAGGATCAGGTGTAGTATCTGTTCCAGATTCTATGCTTTGACCTTCCTTCTATACCCGGCCTCGCTGGGGGTCCAGTGTGCTTCGGCCCTCTGGACCGGTAAAGTACAATTAATAGCGTCGATCCAAGGGGGTCCATCCCCCCAGATCGACGCAATTTGTATGCGCCCACGTAAAAACGAGAACTTGTGTCCAGCCCTCATAAGTGGGATGAGCAGGCAAATACCCTTACCTAGGACTCCAAGACCCTCAGTCACCCCTTTCTAGCACACATATGATAAAAAGGGTTAGGCGTTTGCCATAAGGGCAATAGGGTTGGGAAAGTCATGTAGATGCTAAGGCTTGACGTGACCAGCCTATTGATCGGAGGGGGCCGCTGTGACCGCCTGTCTAGCCGAAGTAAGGGCTAAATTGGAATGTTGCATGTCACGGGTCAGCTCGGCCAACAGATTTCCATCCCTAGGCATCTACGGACAACAGGTAGACCCATTGTGATGGGGTGTCTTATCCCTCCGCACAGATGCAGTCGGTGTATTTTACAGTCCCTGTAGACAGGGTTGTTCATCTATGGGTCAAATACAACTATTAGAAAATTATTTCCACTATGCTCTCCAGACCCTTATAATAATTATATAATTTAACGCTTTAACTTTTCGGGAAAAACGCCTTAAGCGCAGGGTGCTTTTTTTAGCAGGCACCGCTTCAGCTAGTTATTTAATTCCTAGAGCAGGTTGTTTTTTCAGTTATCACCGCCTAGCATTTTTTAAGGCCGGGTCGCAATTCTGCGAAGAGCCCCTTATTTTCTTTTTCGATAAACCGGTCCGGATTATCCAATTAATAAAAATTATTCACAAACGTCAATTTAAAATCTCACATTTCCACACACGCATACACACGTGTGTGTGTGTGTGTGTGTTCCCACCTGTGTATATGTGTAAGTAGGCATAAACAATCAGCACGCCTCTTTCAGTCTCACACATAACCACACACACACATATATTCATACACACACACATATACATAAACATAAGATATGTAATTTCAACTGTGCGCGAACTGGATATATCTACCATTTTTAAGCAGTAGACTGGCTCACATAAGGACGAAATTCATGTATTATAATTATCAACATATATATATATGTGTGGTGTGTGCCTATATATATATGTATATATATATATATATAAATACATATATATATATATATATATAGATATATGTTGTGACATATATATATATATATATATATATATATATATATAATATATATATATATATATATTAAGCATTAGACTGACACACATAAGCACGAAATTATATAATTATCAATCTATATATATGTTTGTGTGCCTGTGCGTTTGTATACACATATATGTTGATATATATATATATATATATATATATGTGTGTGTGTGTGTGTGGCGGGGGGCGGGGGTGCGAGCGTGTGTTTGTCTGTTTCTTAACCTTAGTTTAGATTTGACACAAGGCCAGAAATTTCGATAATCGAAATTACCAGTAATAATCACTTAGCAGCTTAACCATCTCACAAGCGCGCAACCTATTTGATATATATATATATATATAATATATATATATATATATATATATATATATATATATACGTGTGCGTGTACGTGTATGTGTGTGACTTGATTTAAATAGATAGATCGATAGGCATGAACAGCCTGAGATAGAGAAATTGATATGTACAACCTGGGCCAGGCAGATAGATAGATATGAACAGCCTGAAACAGATTGCCAGACACACACACACACACGCATATATATATATATATTATATATATATATATATATATATATATATATATATATATGTGTGTGTGTGTGTGTTGTGTGTGTGTATGTGTGTGTGTGTAAATAAAAAAAAATGAAGAAAATACTAAAATCTAAAAAACACATGTCGCTGAAGTGAAATAAAATAGCAATAGATGTATATGTATATATATTAATGACACGCACACAAATACATATATATATATATTTATATACATATGTGCTTGTGTGTGTGTGTGTGTGTGAGAGAGAGAGAGAGATTAATACTGATGTAAACATAGGGGAAGAGCAATATACCGAAGTACCTATGTAAATTAATAGGTGTAGTTTTAATAAACGTACACGCACACATATAGACACACACACACAAACACACACACACAGAGAGAGAGAGAGAGAGAGAGAGAGAGAGAGAGAGAGAGAGAGAAATAGAGAGAAATATATATATATATATATATATATATATATATATATATGAAAAAGGGATGACTTACCGGTGAAATTGGTCTCAATGTTTAGTTGAGAAAAGTTTTACCATAAGTCAGCGATATAACAAATATAAAGTGCTCAATACATAAGTAGAGCGAATTTATGTATGTACAGAAATGGCCTACTCGATTTTCACCATGAGGATCTTCAGGCTTAAATCCACTGAGTTACTCAAGATATTGATTCAAATGCAAGTCACCAAAGTGGAATATAACTGAGTTCAAGACAAATGAAAAATCTTGGAAAACCAGCTAGTGTAATGGTTAGAATCCTCGTCTGTCAGCCTGACAATTAGGGTTCGAATCACACACAGAGCAGTCTTCCTGTCTATAACTCTGCTGATGAGGCATAATAGGCCGAAATGTACATACAGAGATTGGCTTTGTCTCGATTTGTTTAGACTTACATTTGAACAGATATGGCCGCCTAATTCATTAATTATCAATTAATTGATTTTCAAAATGAGGTATGACTTCAATATAAGCACATATTCTCCCAAACACACACTCACACACACACACACACACACACTCACATATATATATATGAGATGTCTTGTGTATACTTATTGCTTGACTGTACTGTCAAATTGCTTTTATACAGCTATGTTTCTGCTTGTGTAATGCACAGCTAGACTGTTTTCAACAATATATGCTTAAATATACTAAAAACAATTTTCCCGAATCTGACCTGCTGAAATGGGGGTGCGTATTATATGCCCGTGCGTCATATATGCCGTCAAATACGGTACATACCTAGTACAGCGACGGAGGGCCGTCAGCCCAGGCAGTGTCTACATTTAATATATTGGAAGGTGGTATGGTTAGGATAAATCGATGATTCTTTCGCCCCTCCCCACGCCTACCTAAAAGAATACAATACTTTGCTCCGTTTGCTTTGGTGTATTTGTACACTGGCATATCAACTTCCTTGGGTAATTTAATTCCAAAGCCACCTTTTAGAAGAACAGTAAAGTAGTTGTAGTGGTCTATTCTCGATATCATTCGCGAGGGAGTCTATCCCCTTTTCACTAGCGCTAGACCAGGAAAATCATTTTTGCGTCTGAGATGGCGCGCCACACCTACCATCATCTCCCCACTTTACCCCGCAGAGCCAAGCCGTGCTACTCATGTTCGATATTAAATCCGGAATCACGTGGTTCCGAGCCGTATGCTCTACCGACTGTGCTAAATTGGCGCATTATTTGAGCTATAGCTGGTGGATGAGAGGGTTCATACCTTTTCCAATGGTATTCGTCCGAAATGGAACGTAATGGCGCGACAGGAATTCAAACTCGCTTACTACCGTGTACATCTCGTTAGCCACTACACCACGGAGAGTCCCCCTCGAACTATATGATTGATTAATGGAGGCGGGTGGTGTAATGGTTAGAGTCGTAGGAAATGGACTCGGAGATCCAAGTTCAATTCCTGGACGAAGCTGTTTATATTTCACATGGCGCTAATACCCTTGGGAAAGGTATGAATCCAATTCTCCCGCCAGCTATGGATAAATAGCAGGGCAGACTGAGCTCTTCAACCTTGGCTAGGTAACCAATCTAGGAGAAGGAAAACTCTGAATTCAAACCTGTTAAACTCCGCTTAATAAATTTATGGTCGAGTCACGTGGAAAACACCGGTTCCCACTAGATCACCGAAACTAAGAACCGATCATACAAAGATGGGTGACTATTTAAGCAACAAAAGCAACCTATTTCTCTGAATTTTTGAGATGAGGCTTAATAATTAGTATTATTTATATTATTCATTGTTATTGTACAACGTTTCGGCCGATGTGCCCTCCGTCCTTCTTCACGTATTTATTGTCGGACTCGGGAACCTTCTCGAATTCGGGAACCTTCGGGACTGAATAAAGGGTTAGGTTCAATGTTCCGTGATGGCTCCCGATTACGACAAGAGGGTTCCCGAGTTCGTGAAGGTTCCTGAGTCCGACAAGAAATACCTGAAGAAGGCCGGAGTGATAGAGAATAGTGATGAAGGGGTGCTTCACATTCCCTCCAAACCTCCAAAAATGGAACCTCACCATCAGATAGTGCTTGAGAAATTGACCTTGTGTCACACCCTACTCGTGCGGAGGGATTGGGTAATATATATACGCTTGAGAAAGACATGTACTCCAACTACTCTCCCCCATTATGAGTAATTAGTATAACAGATTGGGTCCTTTAAACTTAGGCAACTTGTCAAAAAGGAAAACTTGTTAAACTCAGCTTAATAAGTTTATGGTCGAGTCACGTGGATAACACCGGTTCCCACTAGATCACCGAAGTTAAGCAGCGATGAGAATGTTTGACACAAGGTTTGATCATTTAAGCAACAAAAGCAAACTAATGACTCGATTCGGCATTGAATGACCGAAAAAAGTATTGATATGCAGCAATACAAAAAAAAAAAAAAAAAAAAAAAAAAAAACAGCAACAGCTTAAGAAATTGATCTTGTGTCACATCCTGCTCGTGCGGAGTGGTTGGTAAATATCTATATGATTGATTGTTTGATTGATTTTAACAGCATGTAAACCTGTTTGGGGTTATGTTATACCTAAAGGTTTGGTTGGATGGTTTTTACTGCATGTTCTTTTTTCTTTTTTTTCAAACTAAATTTTTTAAAACCATTTTTTAACTCATTTTTTCTATTTGTGCCCACAAGAGAATGTCACTTATGAGCTGTTTCTTGATTCTCCAGCAGTGTCCAGCATGCCTTTTATCTTACCCGGGTGCTTTGTGTAATGGGGAGTAAGTAGTCGTATACCTGATATTTACATCGTATATCTGCAATTAATCAATGTCTTGATTGATCCAGTGGATTTAACCCTGAAGATCCTTATGGTGAAACTTGAGTAGGTTATTACTGTGTACCATCATTATAATATATATATGTATATAAAAAAAGTAAAGTCGTCGGGGCGACCTAAAGTCGGTATCAGCCAGTCAGCGAGGGAGTCTATCCCCTTTTCAATAGCGCTTGACCAAGGAGATTGTTTTGGCGTCTGGGGCGGAGCGCCACACCTACCATCAGCTCCTTACTTTACCGCACATATCCCTGTGCTACTCATACGCTGAGTTGGCGAGGACCGGTATCGAACTAGGAGCCTTGTGGTTTCTAGCCGAACGCTCTACATTTTGTTCTATTTATTCTTGTTGGGTATTCAATTTTTTCTTCAAACTCAATTTTTGTTAAACACTTTTTTAATACCCATGTTTTATCTATCTAACCCATATATGGGACCATAATTGGTACTACCACCCCGGTTAGAGTGGACCTGGGAGTAATGGCGATGAAGGGATACTCCACACGCCCCAGAGCTCCACAATGAAAACTTCACTGTTAGATGAAGTTCAACGTCATACCCAGGAATATAAGACTCTCAGCTTTCTGGCACATATATGTAAAAAGGGTTGGCGGTTTGCCATAAGGGCAATAGGGTTGGGACAATCATATAGGTGCTAGGGCTTAACGTGACCAGCCAATTGATCGGTGGGGGCCTCTCCGAACACCCATCTAGACTAGGTAAGAGCCAAAGTGGAATGTTGCATGTCATGGACAGCTCGGCCACCAGGATTCCACACTTAAGCATCATGGAGCACTACCCATGGTCAACAGGTGGCTCAATTTTGGGTATTTTACCCCTCTGTAGAGATGGAGTTTGTGTATTCTACAGCCTCAGCCGACGGGGTGGCTTAGAGGTTAGGGAATCGCATTTATTGTGTGCTAATATCTACATTCCTTGTGTAGTTGTTTCATGTGAGGTTTCTGTTATTTTTGCATAGAATTCGATTTATTTTTAAACAATTCTATTTAACCCATATATCATCATCATCATCATCATCATCATCATCATCATCATGTCGCGCAAGCAGCACGGATATCCATGACAATCTCGCGCCAACCTTCCCTATCATTCATTGCCTGTGGGATTATTATTGGCCTTGACTTTCTCGTGAACCGTTAACGTTAGCCTTATTGCAAATCGAACCACACACCTAAAAAGATTAACTAAATTTCTCTAAAAAACGAAGAAAAAAAATGGTTACACTTCATTGATTTGACGGGGGTATCCTGTTCTCATTCCGCTAACCATAACTGGGGTACAGGTGTTAAGATATGTTAATGTTGTGGGGTTTTAAGGGGTCAAATAAGAACAAAACTACGGTTAACAAATGTAGGAAAATATATTAACAAAAGAGTAGACGATTACAGTACAGAGAAGTGGGAAATACGTCCGACAATAGAGTTATGAGCTGACTCGCAATGGCTTACTCCACAAGCCATAATTGTCCCTGTTACTTATAGTAACCGTCGGTGCATTCCATTAGTCTATAGGGTATATCACCTATAACAGTTAATTATTATTCTATGTTACTGTTGCCCCTGACCAGGATTGAACCTGCAGTCCAGAGATAATTGTCACTTAGAACTGTCTTAACCTAACTCCTTTATCCACTGGGCTATGTGTGAATTTTGGAAACTTATAAACGGCCGAAACGTTGTACAGATAACAAGGAAGATGAGGATAATAGTCCAAATAATACAAATAATACTAATCATTCCCTGTTGTTGTTGGGTTTTTTTTGGGGGGGTTATAATGTTGATGTGTTAATAACTTTTCTAATGATTCTCAGCAGTGATATTGTTGCTATTGGCCTTGACCTTCTGGTGAAGCGGTAACGTTAGCCTTATTGCAAATCAAACCACACACCTAAAAAAAATAATTAAATTTCTCTAAAAAACGAAAAAAAAATAGTTACACTTTATTGATTTTTGTGAGATTGTTCTTATTTAAAAAAATCTTAGAGTAAAAATCGAAATAATTTATCTGAAAATGTTATTTATAGTTATTTACAAAAGCTTAGCATAATTATGGCACAAGGCCAGAAAAAAGGAGTAAATATACAATAAATATATATATTGTTAGGTATTCAATTTTTTTTTTCCAAACTCAATTTTTGTAAAACATTTTTAATACCCATTTTGTTTATCTATTTAACCCATATAAAGTAAAAAAGTAAAGTCGTCGGGGCGGCCTAATGTCGGTATCAGCCAGTCAGCGAGGGAATATATCCCCTTTTCACTAGCACTAGACCAAGGAGATAGTTTTTGCATCTGAGGTGGAGCGCCACACCTACCACCAGCTCCTTACTATACCACACAGATCCCTGTGCTACTCATACGCTGAGTTGGCAAGGGCCGGTATCGAACTAGGAACCTTGTGGTTTCTAGCCAAACGCTCTACCGACTGAGCTAACCCGGATCCTAGTTGGTACTAACTACATTAGAGCGGACCTGGGAGTAATGGCGATGAAGGGGTACTCCACACTCCCCAGAGCTCCAGAATTAAAACTACACTATTGGATGAAGTTTAACGTTATACCCAGGAATATAAAAACCCCAGCCTTCAGGCATATATATGATAAAAAGGGTTGGGATTTTCCCTAAGGATAATTGAGTGAGGACAATAATATAGTTGTCAGGGCTTAACATGTTAAAATCTTATTTATAGTTACTGGCAAAATAAAAAGACACCCCGCGGGCGATGTAAAAATAATTTTTTGAAAGATACTGCCTGAGGGGATGGGAACTGAAAATTTAATATCATAGAATGTGTACCATAATTATGTAAAATCGTCAATTTTATTAAAGGTGTAAAAAAAAAAAAAAAGAAAGAAAGAAAGACAATTTGAAATGGAAACAGTTCCGATAACTTTAAATATTATATTAGAATAAAACACTATATATATATATATATATATATATATAACGCCGGGCATCTATTTATTGAAACAATGAGGATTGTCTAACGTTGCATGCTCACATTTTGAGTATATTTATTCTATGTTATGACGTTGGATTATGTGTTGAGTAATGTGACGTAAGCAATGACGCAGTTTTTGTTACAAACAAAAACCGGGAGAGAATCTCCATTATTAATAGATTTACAAAAGCTTAGCTTAATTGTGGCACAAGACCAGAAAAAAGGAGTATTCGAGTGAGAATCTAACTCACTAAGAATCATTTATTTTGCTAACCATTACACCACATAAGATGTACAAAAATGTAATTTATTGTTTATATTTTTGTACATTTATCATTTGATATTTTATAATCATACATGTATTCCATTAATTTCCAAGTATATATATATATATATATATATATATATATATATATATATATATATATATATATATACTCACACCGTAAATGAGAATATTTGACGTCATATTTCAAAGCGTCCACTTTTTTCAGTGTCCTTTCTTCAGACTTCAATTTTTGGACAGACTGATAAACAAGGACTATCACTTGCTGTTCTCGTTATTCTGTGATTTTTTTATCACCTTCCATATACCAGCAAATGCCCTGAAGATGATCTGATTAATCGAATCACTTCCTTTTCTTCATACACACACACACACACACACACACACACACACACACACATATATATATATATATATATATATATATATATATATATATATATATAATTTAGATGGGGCATCCCACGGGGATTCAACTCACGATTCAGTATTAATAGATCTGCGGGACAAAATTAAAAAAAAATCCCCCTCTACTCTAGCGACGCTGGGTAGCCGCTGCTAGTTTTCTTATATAATTCGACGTACGAATTGCTACACAAAAGTAAGCGAATGCGAAAAGTCCGTTCCTCTATGCCTCGCTGAATAATTTTCATACCCTCTTTAAATCACAACACCAGGAAATAAACGATTATCTCTTCCTCAGATTTTCATTTTTTCTTTGCTTTTTAGTGAGATTTTTTTGTGTTCAGTTTGATTAAACATTTCGATAAAACGTCATAGCTAGATAGATAGATAGACAGACAGACAGACAGAGAGACAAAAATACATGATAAATAAACATGCCAGAATCTTCCAAATTCACACACACACAAACACACACACACACACACACACACACACATATATATATATATATATATATATATATATATAGAGAGAGAGAGAGAGAGAGAGAGAGAGAGGAGTCAGACAGACAGAAAGTGAGAGTGTGTGGAGGGGAGAGACAGACGAATAAACGAAGAGAGATAAACATATAGCTACGCACGTGTATAAATTAGAATGACAAAATCTACGGTGATATATACAAGCATATATATATATATATATATATATATATATATATATATATATATATATATGTGTGTGTGTGTGTGTGTGTGTGTGTGTGTATACAAACACGTACAAATAAGCATGGCCAAAAGCAATACATAAATACAAATATATGACAAACTCTGCTGGTGCGATAGATACCCCCACACACACACAATAT
>CM042166.1:54122979-54130479 GCA_023376005.1 Doryteuthis pealeii
GGTGATAGAGATGAGACTGTAAACCATGTACTATGCGAGTGTAGCAAACTAGCACAACGGGAGTACAAAACTAGGCACGACAGGATTGGAAAGGTGATCCACTGGGAATTATGCAAACAATTAAATTTTGACCATACAACAAAATTATATATGCATAAACCAGAATCTGTTCTTGAGAACGAAACGCATACAATTCTGTGGGACTTTCAGATAAAAACGGATCACCTTATCCCAGCAAGAAGACCAGACCTAGTGTTGATAAACAAAAAGAACTTGTCAACTGGTGGATTTTTGCAGTTCCAGCAGATAACAGAGTGAAGCTGAAGGAAAACGAAAAAATGGACAAATAGCTGAACCTTGCCAGAGAACTGAAAAAGTTATGGAATATGAAAGTCAAAGTGATACCAATTGTAGTTGTGCACTTGGAACGGCCCAAAAAGATTGGAAAAAAGTTTGGAAAATATGGAAATCGGAGGGAGAATCGAAACCATCCAGAATACTGCACTGCTATATTCTGCCAGAATACTCAGAAGAGTTTTGGAGACCTGAGGAGACTTGTTGCCACTCAGACTCCAGTGAAAGGCCATCAGCTAACCTGATGTGAAAAACTCAAAATAATAATAATAATGATAATAATAATAAAGGATAAGTGCAAATAAGAAAAGTTTGCAAGAGGAAGTGCTCGATGCCACATCAGCAGAGCACGCATACAACAAGACGGTTCTCATTTTCCACCTGATGTCTGTGCACAATAGATGAAACTTAAAGTAATGGATTACTATTTATAATTTGATATTTTTTCTCGTTTTTATACACACGCGTATATATATATATATAATATATATATAATATATATATATATATATATATATATGTGTGTGTGTGTGTGGTGTGTGTGTGTGTGTATGTAATCACAAAAACGGCAATATATATATATATATATGTGTATGTGTGTGTGTGTGTGTGTGTGTGTGTGTGTGGTGTGTGTGTGTGTGTGTGTGTGCATATATTCTTTTTTTTTTCTGTTCTTTAGTTTTGTCATTTTATGCTGCGAATTCAATATTTCTTTTAAAAAATATTAAAAATACACTCATGCCAATATTCATAATAATATCCTATATATGTAATTAATATATATATTATGTATACATATATATATATATATATATATATATATATATTATATATATATAATTAAAAGGGATATATATTGATAATATATATATATATAATAATATATATAATAACAACATATATGTATATATACATATATGTATGTATATACATATATATATACATATATATATACGAATATATGATATACATTAATTACATATGTATGATATGTATATATGATATATATATATAATTACATTGGTATGATATATATATATAATTACATATGTATGATATATACACACACACACACACACACAATATATATATATATATAATTATATATGAGAGATAATATAATTACATATATGATATATATATATATAAATTACATATGTATATTATATATATAAAATTACTATATGTATATATATATATATATATATATATATATATATATATATATATATATATATTAGATGTATGATATATATTCATATAGAATTACACATGTATGATACATATATGTATATATAATTACATATGTATGATATATATATATATATATATATTATATATATATATATATATATTTATATATAAACTATGTACGATATATATGTCATTAATCATAATCTATGCAGACAAAGAATATAAAAATTGGACAATATCACACCTGATGAAACTAGGTTTTTTTAAAAAAGAATACACAATGTCTACATATCCAGAACATCAATTTGCAAAATTGCATAGAACATGAAACAGCTGTTATGGCCAAATTGAATAGAGTACATTGATTCTAATTGATTGTTGCATATAATTATTATTTGAACAGATTTTTTTTTTAATGTTTACTTGTGTTATTTCATGCAGAAACCCGCACAACAAAATCCATCTTCAGCATTCCACAATATAAGATAGTAAATCTTACTTACCTAGAATGACCGTTGGGTTCCTCTGTCCACCCTCTGGTTTTATCCAAAGTTCGATGGTGAAGTGCTGTCGGGGGATCATTTCTTGGGCCAGGCCCGACCGTTTCTTAGAACGAAGTTGCAAAAGTTCCCGCACCCCAGAAAAGTAAGCAGCTTTGCCAAAACCGTCCCCAGTGAATGTCTGGGAGGCCGACGGGAAGCGAACGTCGCGTGGGTACCGGTGCCGGGCTCGTGACGCCCGGTGGACGTCCGTCGCTGATGTCGTGTAAGATGCTGCATGCCACCAAGTGGCTTCGATGACGGCCGTGATTTCCACACGGTTTGTGTTCATCGTCGCCATCGATTGCTTCGTCACCAAAGGGTCCATATTTGGGTGGTTTGAGGCCCCCGTTGAAAAAGTGTGTTGCGCTGCGTTTTGTTCGGGGTTAAAAGGCGACTTTCGGCATTTACGTGTTGGAAGTCGTTTGTTCTTTCACGATTTGAAATAGTCGGTGGATAAACACGGTGCGGTTGAATACTGTTCAAAGGTAGATATATATCTTCTGCGCGAACAGATGCGCCCATACCCTGTTGCCAACTGTGCAATTGGTGACCTTTCCATCGTCGCAGAACCTTGCGTTCTAACCGTTTCTTTTCGAATTCAGGGTCCAAAAATAAGTCATGACTCTGCCGATAGGTGATGCTTTTATAAGCATTTCTCAGCCACGAATATTCTCGTTCTCTTCTCGCTTTTTCTCGTTGGAGAGTATCTTTCAGATTATTCAATATTGCTGGTTTGACATTTTTGTCCAAGATGTCATCATCATCATCATCATCGTCATCGTCTTTAAAAAGTTTTCGTTCGCCTTCCTCATTCAATTTTTCATCATCCTTTTCATAGTCCTCATCTGCCTCAATTGCATCGGTTTCATTATTGTCAGTAATCACATCAAGGTTCTCAGTTAATATTCTCCGTTGAGGGCCAATGGTTGTGTACCCAGTTCGCAACCCATTGATATCGTTTCTATCTTCGGCTCCGTCTCAAACTTCCTCGTTGCTTTGGAGTAGATTTCATTTTCGAATCTCGATGGTCAGATTCGATTTCGACTTTGTTTTAAAGTGATCCCGGGTATAATCCTCATTTAGTGAATCGTTATGGCCAGATATTTTAAGCGTTGAATATGTGTTTTTTATTAGTCTTCATCGAATCAATTTTTTTTCTAATTTTTCTGATGAATAATTGTTCTTAGTTAGACAGAATCCTCCAACAAAATTTTTTGCGGTAAAGAATCCGACCCTGGAATTTTCATCCGTGTGGTTCTCCGAAAGCTTTTTTGCTTGCCGGATTTGTACTGATGAATTTTCAGATAGTAAAGACTGCTTCTCTTTTAAAGTTGTTTCCTTTGTTTTGTCGTAAATCGTTTTGTTAGTTTCATAGTTGTTAAGACCTTTCTTTGATTTTCTCCCAGATTCCAATGATTTGACTTGGGTATATTTTCCAAAAGTAAATCCAGAACTGTCGGACTTAACGTGGGATTTTTCATCCTTTGAAATTTGATTGGTAATATCCTTCTTACTCGCTTCCAGGAAATTCATCGTGGTTTTAGCCAAAGATGAAGATGATATTGAAATGGATGGTTTGAAGCTTTGGTGTAGTTCCGGTTTCAAATTTGGGCAGGATTTGTTGTTTTTACATTTTAGAACTTTGTCAGCAATAACGTTATTATTAGAAGTTTGGTTTCGATCCGAATTAGAGGACAAAATCCGAATATTGGTGCTGTTTGTAAAATTGGTTTTCTTAGCGATTTTTGATACAGCTTTATCCCCGTCGATCAAGGGTGTAATTCTCGACTGGGATCACAGAATTAGTTTCATCCTTTAAGTGTTGAGAGGAAAGCACATGAATTTTATCAGAATGTACTTCTTTTTTCTGTGTGTCCAACAAAATGGGGTTTATTTTGGAAAATCCATCAAAGGTTTCCTTAATTTTCTTTACAGAATGCAGCATTCCTTCAGAAATCTGACCATTTTCCGTGTGTTTTATAATTCCTGCTGATAAAGGAATCTCTTCTTTATTATCCAGATTTTTAAGGCCGGTGTTTGCAAGGTAAAAATGTTCCGTTTTTGTTGGGTTCGTTACTGTTAGGTGACGCATACGTTTTATGTAATCCTGGTCTTTCATAAAAGCCTGCCGTTTTTTCGGCTCCTTTATACGCGAGCAGAAGGGACAACCCCTCCAAGAGAATAAATCCTGACGTGATGACGTCATCGCAGAAAGCAAGCCTTTCTGGTTTGCACTATTTTGATCCGAAGAACGTTGAAATATAAAGGAATCCATTCGTTGATCCTTTTTTCCATGTTTAAGATTATTTTTTAAAACTTGATTATTTTCTTTTCCCTTGCTATCCCCAAGGAGGTTTAATCGCTTTCTCTGTGAGCGTTTAGTTCTGTCGATGCTCTAGAGTACGTAGATTCTGTCAAATTAGTTTTATCAAACTTCGACGGGAACTGTAATGATGTCCAAGATTTAAGTGGCGCTGTTTTAGATTGTGTTAAGTTTCCCTTACCGGTAGGGCTCGATCTTTCGACACGTACCTTCCTGACTGGAATTCCGGTCGATGCATTAGAATCACCGACACTGTCAGGGCCGTGTTTTTGGTCACCAATGTCCTCTGTGTAGGGTAAAGCATTTCCAACGTCTCTAAATTGGATCCGAGGTAAACTGGAGTTTTGGTGCGAAGGTGAGGGAGAAGTTGAGGGGGTAGTTTTTTGGGGTCCGGTATTATTTGTTTTGAAATGTGCAGCGTGTGCGAAAATGTTGAGACTTTTTGAGGTGTTGGTTTTGTTTTGGAGATGATGTTTTTTAATGGTGTGTAGGTCGACACTTGGAGAATTATTTCCGACATGTAAGTTCCCAAAGTTTTCAGCGCCGACAGTTTTCCCGCCATAGCTAGTGTTGACGTAAACAATACTGCTTGAATCTTTGATTTTGTTGTTAACGGTATTGAAAGCATTGTTGATAGTACTGGTACCGTTACTGGTAGCAGATATGTTATTGGTAGATTTTGAATGAATGGGCTGTTCTGTTTTGGTTGAGATTTCCTGACTTGGTGGTTGTTTTGTTATTATCCGAGATGTATCTTGGACGGGCGGAAATGTCATGTTTTTAGTTGAATTCGGACGCGTGGACGTAGAAATAGTAATCCTATTATTTTTTGACGCTGTTGTTATTGGTGTCGTTTCAGAAGGGGAAGCAGCAGCAGCTAGAGTGATATTCATAGAAACTCTTGTACTATTAGTAGATATAGAAAAACCAGTTCTTGTAGTTTTAGTGTTCGTAAGTTGAACGGCCGACGTCTCACTAAGGAAAGCCGCTGCCGTCCTGGCCACCACCGTCATCGCCGTTCTAGCGTCGGGACTGGTGGAGGCGGTGGTGGAGGCAGCGAGGGTCGCGTTTGTGATGTTGGTATGTGAAATAGTCACTGTCGTCGATGTTATAGCTATCATAATTGTCATTGCAACATGTGCCAGACAGTTCAGCTTTGAATTGGAGTACATCTTTCGGCTAGGAAAGATTGCTAAGTCTTATAAACTGAAGGAAGAAGAAGAAGAAAAAAAAAAAAGAAAGAAGAAGAAGAAAAAGAAGAAAAAGAAAAAAATTGCACGCGGTCAATAATATAATAATAATAATAATAATAATAATAATAATAATAATAATAAAGAAATGAAAAGAAAAAAAAGAGAGTAAAAAAAAAACAAAAACAAAAAAACTAATAAAGTAAATAAAGAAGCACGCTTTCTTTCACCCTTTTTATCATTTATATACACATTTATGTACACGTCTATATACACACTTGAAAGAGCGTACACAGCACTTAGTGATAGACATTGTACATAAATGTGTATATAAATGATAAAAAGGGTGAAAAAGCGTGCTTCTTTATTTACTTTATTAGTTTTTTTGTTTTTGTTTTTTTTTTTACTCTCTTTTTTTCTTTTCATTTTCTTTATTATTATTATTATTATTATTATTATTATTATTATTATTATTATTATTGACCGCGTGCAATTTTTTTCTTTTTCTTCTTTTTCTCTTCTTCTTCTTTTTTTTTTTTCTTCTTCTTCTTCCCTTCAGTTTATAAGACTTAGCAATCTTTCCTAGCCGAAAGATGTACTCCAATTCAAAGCTGAACTGTCTGGCACATGTTGCAATGACAATTATGATAGCTATAACATCGACGACAGTGACTATTTCACATACCAACATCACAAACGCGACCCTCGCTGCCTCCACCACCGCCTCCACCAGTCCCGACGCTAGAACGGCGATGACGGTGGTGGCCAGGACGGCAGCGGCTTTCCTTAGTGAGACGTCGGCCGTTCAACTTACGAACACTAAAACTACAAGAACTGGTTTTTCTATATCTACTAATAGTACAAGAGTTTCTATGAATATCACTCTAGCTGCTGCTGCTTCCCCTTCTGAAACGACACCAATAACAACAGCGTCAAAAAATAATAGGATTACTATTTCTACGTCCACGCGTCCGAATTCAACTAAAACATGACATTTCCGCCCGTCCAAGATACATCTCGGATAATAACAAAACAACCACCAAGTCAGGAAATCTCAACCAAAACAGAACAGCCCATTCATTCAAAATCTACCAATAACATATCTGCTACCAGTAACGGTACCAGTACTATCAACAATGCTTTCAATACCGTTAACAACAAAATCAAAGATTCAAGCAGTATTGTTTACGTCAACACTAGCTATGGCGGGAAAACTGTCGGCGCTGAAAACTTTGGGAACTTACATGTCGGAAATAATTCTCCAAGTGTCGACCTACACACCATTAAAAAACATCATCTCCAAACAAACACCAACACATCAAAAAGTGTCAACATTTTCGCACACGCTGCACATTTCAAAACAAATAATACCGGACCCCAAAAAACTACCCCCTCAACTTCTCCCTTACCTTCGCACCAAAACTCCAGTTTACCTCGGATCCAATTTAGAGACGTTGGAAATGCTTTACCCTACACAGAGGACATTGGTGACCAAAAACACGGCCCTGACAGTGTCGGTGATTCTAATGCATCGACCGGAATTCCAGTCAGGAAAGTACGGATCGAAAGATCGAGCCCTACCGGTAAGGGAAACTTAACACAATCTAAAACAGCGCCACTTAAATCTTGGACATCATTACAGGTCCCGTCGAAGTTTGAGAAAACTAATTTGACAGAATCTACGTACTCTAGAGCATCGACAGAACTAAACGCTCACAGGAGAAAGCGATTAAACCTCCTTGGGGATAGCAAGGGAAAAGAAAATAATCAAGTTTTAAAAAATAATCTTAAACATGGAAAAAAGGATCAACGAATGGATTCCTTTATATTTTCAACGTTCTTCGGATCAAATAGTGCAACCAGAAAGGGCTTGCTTTCTGCGATGACGTCATCACGT
>CM042166.1:54142979-54145479 GCA_023376005.1 Doryteuthis pealeii
ACGACTTTACGCTTTTTACTTTATATGGGTTAAATAGATAAACAAAATGGGTATTAAAAAATGTTTTACAAAAATTGAGTTTGAAAAAAAAAAATGAATACCCAACAATATATATATATTTATTGTATATATACTCCTTTTTTCTGGCCTTGTGCCATAATTACGCTTAGCTTTTGTAAATAACTATAAATAACATTTTCAGATAAATTATTTCGATTTTTACTCTAAGATTTTTTTGAAATAAGAACAATCTCACAAAAATCAATGAAGTGTAACTATTTTTTTATATAATAAAAAAATATGTATATATATATTATAATAATGGTACACACTAATAACCTACTCGAGTTTTACCATAAGGATCTTCAGGGTTAAATCCACTGGATCAATCAAGACATTGATTAATTGCAGATATACGATATAAATATCAGGTATACGACTACTTTTAGAGAAATTTATTTATTTATTTTTTAGGTGTGTGGTTTGATTTGCAATAAGGCTAACGTTACCGCTTCACCAGAAGGTCAAGGCCAATAGCAACAATATCACTACTGAGAATCATTATAAAAGTTATTAGCACATCAACATTATTAAAAAAAAACAACAACAGGGAATGATTAGTATTATTTGTATTATTTGGACTATTATCCTCATCTTCCTTGTTATCTGTACAACGTTTCGGCCGTTTATAAGTCCCCAAAATTCACACATAGCCTAGTGGATAAAGGAGTTAGGTTAAGACAGTTCTAAGTGACAGTTATCTCTAGAGTGCAGGTTTAATCCTGGTCAGGGGTAGCAGTAACATAGAATAATAATTAACATATCTTAACACCTCTACCCCAGTTATGGTTAGCGGAATGAGAACAGGATACCCCCCGTCAAATCAATGAAGTGTAACCATTTTTTTTCTTCGTTTTTTAGAGAAATTTAGTTAATATTTTTTTAGGTGTGTGGTTCGATTTGCAATAAGGCTAACGTTACCGGTTCACGAGAAAGTCAAGGCCAATAATAATCCCACAGGCAATGAATGATAGGGAAGGTTGGCGAGAGATTGTCATGGATATCCGTGCTGCTTGCGTGACATGATGATGATGATGATGATATATGGGTTAAATAGAATTGTTTAAAAATAAATCGAATTCTATGCAAAAATAAGAGAAACCTTACATGAAACAACTACACAAGGAATATAAATATTAGCATACAATAAATGCGATTCCCTAACCTCTAAGCCAACCCGTCGGTTGAGGCTGTAGAATACACAAACTCCATCTCTACAGAGGGGTAAAATACCCACAATTGAGCCACCTGTTGACCATGGGTAGTGCTCCATGATGCTTAAGGGTGGAATCTTGGTGGGCGAGCTGTCCATGACATGCAACATTACACTTTGGCTCTTACTTAGTCTAGATGGGTGTTCGGAGAGTCCCCCGCCGATCAATTGGCTGGTCACGTTAAGCCCTAGCACCTATATGATTGTCCCAACCCTATTTTTCTTATGGCAAACCGCCAACACTTTTTACATATATGTGCCAGAAGGCTGAGGGTCTTATATTCCTGGGTATGACGTTCAACTTCATTTAACAGTGAGGTTTTAATTCTGGAGCTCTGGGGAGTGTGAGGTACCCCTTCATCGCCATTACTCCCAGGTTCACTCTAACCGGGGTGGTAGCACCAATTAGGGTCCCATATATGGGTTAGATAGATAAAACATGGGTATTAAAACAAGTGTTTAACAAAAATTGAGTTTGAAAAAAAAAAACTGAATACCCAACAAGAATAAATCGAACAAAATGTTTTCGGCATAAAATAATCCAACATGGGTTGATATGCCGTAAAATCCAACCAACCAATCAACAGAAAGTAATATCAAATACGCATAAGAAAAACATGTACTGCTATAGACAGGTTATCCAATTTGTAGCCATGTTAGTATTACTGTATGGCTGCAACACTCGGATTCTAACGAAACGTTTGGGAACTGTACAAAGATGTTACCTACTGTCTTGAACACATTCTGGAACATACATATAAAGGTAATTAAAGTTTATAATATAATAGATTTATCATTTAATAATAAAAACACGGAATCATGCGTATATTCCGTCAATTTCAAACGTATACCCCCTCCCATGGGGCCGGGTTAGCTCAGTCGGTAGAGCGTTCGGCTAGAAACAACAAGGTTCCTAGTTCGATACCGGTCCTCGCCAACTCAGCGTATGAGTAGCACAGGGATCTGTGCGGTAAAGTAAGGAGCTGATCGTAGGTGTAGCGCTCCACCTCAGACGCCAAAACAATCTCCTTGGTCTAGCGCTATTGAAAAGGGGATAGTCTCCCTCGCTGACTGGCTGATACCGGCTTTAGGTCGCCCCGACGACTTTACTTTTTTATATATTTTATAATAATGGTACACAGTAATAACCTACTCGAGTTTTACCATAAGGATCTTCAGGGTTAAATCCACTGGATCAATCAAGACATTGATTAATTACAGATATAC
>CM042166.1:54150479-54155479 GCA_023376005.1 Doryteuthis pealeii
CATGTAGACCTGCAGTCACCGCCTTCTAGCACCCATATGATAAAAAGGGGTTGGGGCTTGCCATAAGGGCAATAGGGTTGGGAAAATCATATAGGCGCTAGGGCTTGACGTGACCAGCCAATTAATCGGAGGGGGCCTCCCCGACCGCCCGTCTAGCTCAAGATAGAGCCAAAGTGGAGTATTGCATGTCATGAACTGCTCATCCACCTGGGCTCTATCCTTAAGCATCACAGGTCGCCACCCACGGCCAACAGGTGGCCCCATTGGGGGAGTCTTACCCCTCTGCAGAGGTGCAGCCGGCAGGGCGGTTTAGATATCTGATTATTTTTCTTTATGCGTGAAACTAGCAGAAAAGGAATTTGCGTTAAGAAGCCGATTCGTTTAGTTTAGTTTAGCACAACGCAAGAAATATGTGACACCCAGTGAGATGCGAACTCACTAACAATCCCATGCACGTCTAGATTATTTTTCTATGCGTTAAACTAGCAGGAAAGGAATACTAGTTAAGGATGGGATTAGCTTAGCTTAGTTTAGAACATGACAAGAAGCATGGGGCACCCAGTGAGATGCGAACTCACAACCAATGCTCAGAATTTTAAAATATTTTAGAATTAAATAGATATCTGATTCATGTAAATTATGGATAAATTCTTTTTTAATTATTCTTAATTACTATATACAACTTATGACTGAATTGCATTTCTTGAAATTGAATATATATGAAAAATAATTAGTTTCAATAAATTGTGTACTAATTATATCTATAAATATACTCTTACTGAGGTAGGACACATTCAAATCGGGTAAGCCACATACTATATCAGAATCAAAAAGGTAGGCCACATACTATAATGGCACCAAAAAAGTTTATTCTAAAATATTTTTTTTGCTTAATTTTTCATATAGATTTTATGTGAAATTTCATCTGAGCAAAAAATTTTTTTGTGTGTGTGTAGGGGGGGGAATCCGATTTGACTCGAGTTTAAAGAATATTTTTGTCGGGTATCTAAATTATTTCCTTTTAAGACGTTTATTTAAGTTGTGGGTGATGAGACTTACCTAAGAACACTGCTGATTGGTACTCACTACAAGTAAACGTGAACTCTTCCAATAAAAAACAACAACATAAAAATAAAAAAAATAAAAAAAACAAAAAAAAATGCGGTTAGTATTATCTGCGTTATTCGGACTATTGTCCTCATCTTCATTGTTATCTGTACAACGTTTCGGCCGATGTGCAATTCTTCTTCATGTATTTCTTGTCGGACTCGGGAACCTTCCCGGACTCGAGAACCTTCTTTACGGACTCGGGACCTTCTTTTCGAACTCGGAAACATTCTTGTCGTAATCGGGAACCTTCTCTTCGTAATCGGGAGCCATCACGGAATTTCAAACCTAACCCTTTATTCAGTCCATGGGGATATCCTGTTCTCATTCCGCTAACCATAGCTGGGGTAGAGGCGTTAAGCTGTGTTAATTATTACTGTATGTTACTGCTGCCCTTGACCAGGATTGAACCTGCAGTCCAGAGATAACTGTCACTTAGAACTGTCTTAACCTAACTCCTTTATCCACTAGGCCATGAGTCCGACTACAAATACCTGAGGAAGGCCGGAGAGCACATCGGCCGAAACGTTGTTCAGATAACAATGAAGATGAGGACAATAGTCCGAATAACGCAGATAATTCTAATCATCAAGGCTCATCTCAAACATTCAGAGAAATAGTTTATAATCGGCACGGACCCGATATAATCAGTCAATGGAAAATCCTAGTGAAACTGAATCAAAAACTGGCACGAATGACGAACCACCTCACATTCCTATACAGATACCGGGATCTCAAGCTAGTTCCACTAGGCTTATCACTAATATTAGTACAGATAACAATAAAGATGAGGACAATAGTCCGAACAATCCAAATAATATAAATAAGTGTTTGAATATTTCTCTTTTTGTCATCGGATGTTGAATATATATTAATAAGAACTAAAAGAATAAAAAAATACATAAGAACATAAGTAAAAATAATAATAAAAGCTGGTTTTAAATAATTGATACAAATAAAGACGAATGACCTGTTACATAGACTTACACACATCCACATATTCAATTCACCTCCTTCAAATTATCCTCCTAACACAAGAATAAAAACGCCGTTTTAAATGAGTGGTACAAACTTAACCCTTCATAAACCAGAAAGCCTCAGTACATTCCAATAAGCAGAACTCCTTTTTTTTCCTCTGAATTTTTTAGATGAGGTTTGATTATTATTATTATCAGTATTATTCGGACTATTGAGAAATAGTATATAATCGGTACGGACCCGATATAATCAGTCAATGGAAACTCGTAGAGAAATCAAATCAAAAACTGGCACGAATGACCAACCACCTCACATTCCTATACAGATGCCGGGATCTCAAGCTAGTCCACTAGCCTTATCACTAAAATTATTACAGATAACAATAAAGATGAGGACAATAGTCCGAACAATCCAAATAATATAAATAAGTATTTGAATATTTTCTTTTTTTGTCATCGGATGTGGAATATATATTAATAAGAACTATACAGATGCCGGGATCTCAAGCTAGTTCCACTAGGCTTATCACTAAAATTATTACAGATAACAATGAAGATGAGGACAATAGTCCGAACAATCCAAATAATATAAATAAGTATTTGAATATTTACTTTTTTTGTCATCGGGTGTTGAATATATATTAATAAGAACTATACAGATGCCGGGATCTCAAGCTAGTGCCACTAGGCTTATCACTAAAATTATTACAGATAACAATGAAGATGAGGACAATAGTCCGAACAATCCAAATAATATAAATAAGTATTTGAATATTTACTTTTTTTTGTCATCGGATGTGGAATATATATTAATAAGAACTATACAGATGCCGGGATCTCAAGCTAGTTCCACTAGGCTTATCACTAAAATTATTACAGATAACAATGAAGATGAGGGCAATAGTCCGAACAATCCAAATAATATAAATAAGTATTTGAATATTTACTTTTTTTGTCATCGGATGTGGAATATATATTAATAAGAACTATACAGATGCCGGGATCTCAAGCTAGTTCCACTAGGCTTATCACTAAAATTATTACAGATAACAATGAAGATGAGGACAATAGTCCGAACAATCCAAATAATATAAATAAGTATTTGAATATTTACTTTTTTTTGTCATCGGATGTGGAATATATATTAATAAGAACTATACAGATGCCGGGATCTCAAGCTAGTTCCACTAGGCTTATCACTAAAATTATTACAGATAACAATGAAGATGAGGACAATAGTCCGAACAATCCAAATAATATAAATAAGTATTTGAATATTTACTTTTTTTTGTCATCGGATGTGGAATATATATTAATAAGAACTATACAGATGCCGGGATCTCAAGCTAGTTCCACTAGGCTTATCACTAAAATTATTACAGATAACAATGAAGATGAGGACAATAGTCGAACAATCCAAATAATATAAATAAGTATTTGAATATTTTTTTTTTGTCATCGGAATATATATTAATAAGAACTATACAGAATCTCAAGCTAGTTCCACTAGGCTTATCACTAAAATTATTACAGATAACAATGAATGAGGACAATAGTCCGAACAATCCAAATAATATAAATAAGTATTTGAATATTTACTTTTTTTGTCATCGGATGTGGAATATATATTAATAAGAACTATACAGATGCCGGGATCTCAAGCTAGTTCCACTAGGCTTATCACTAAAATTATTACAGATAACAATGAAGATGAGGACAATAGTCCGAACAATCCAAATAATATAAATAAGTATTTGAATATTTACTTTTTTTGTCATCGGATGTGGAATATATATTAATAAGAACTATACAGATGCCGGGATCTCAAGCTAGTTCCACTAGGCTTATCACTAAAATTATTACAGATAACAATGAAGATGAGGACAATAGTCCGAACAATCCAAATAATATAAATAAGTATTTGAATATTTACTTTTTTTGTCATCGGATGTGGAATATATATTAATAAGAACTATACAGATGCCGGGATCTCAAGCTAGTTCCACTAGGCTTATCACTAAAATTATTACAGATAACAATGAAGATGAGGACAATAGTCCGAACAATCCAAATAATATAAATAAGTATTTGAATATTTACTTTTTTTGTCATCGGATGTGGAATATATATTAATAAGAACTATACAGATGCCGGGATCTCAAGCTAGTTCCACTAGGCTTATCACTAAAATTATTACAGATAACAATGAAGATGAGGACAATAGTCCGAACAATCCAAATAATATAAATAAGTATTTGAATATTTACTTTTTTGTCATCGGATGTTGAATATATATTAATAAGAACTATACAGATGCCGGGATCTCAAGCTAGTGCCACTAGGCTTATCACTAAAATTATTACAGATAACAATGAAGATGAGGACAATAGTCCGAACAATCCAAATAATATAAATAAGTATTTGAATATTTACTTTTTTTGTCATCGGATGTGGAATATATATTAATAAGAACTATACAGATGCCGGGATCTCAAGCTAGTTCCACTAGGCTTATCACTAAATTTATTACAGATAACAATGAAGATGAGGACAATAGTCCGAACAATCCAAATAATATAAATAAGTATTTGAATATTTACTTTTTTTGTCATCGGATGTGGAATATATATTAATAAGAACTATACAGATGCCGGATCTCAAGCTAGTCCACTAGGCTTATCACTAAAATATTACAGATAACAATGAAGATGAGGTCAATAGTCCGAACAATCCAAATAAATATAATAAGTATTTAGATATTTACTTTTTTTTGTCATCGCCCGATGGGGTGGTATTGAACATAAAATATATCAAGAAACTATACAGATCCGGAAATCTCAAGTAAGTCTTCGCCACTTAGCTTATCATCAAATTATATACATGTTAATCAATGAAATGATGACGGTACATATCTAG
>CM042166.1:54157979-54167979 GCA_023376005.1 Doryteuthis pealeii
TTTAAATACATTTTAAAAAGGGGGCGGAGAAAAGAAATTCAACAAAAGTCTCCTTGTGTGGGGCGTGTTATGTTACATTCTATTTATCGAATTCATAATATACACATGGATTTTTATTCAACGAACTTTGACCTACTAAACATTGCTCAAAATATCAATACCAGGGGTCACAAATAAAAACTCTTTGAAAGATTTTGTAAAACAATGCAAGACAAAATTATTTTTGTAAGAGAGTGGTAAATACATGGAATAAACTACCATCATCAATAGTGAATGCCCCATCTCTAAACTCCTTTCGGCATGTTAGATAATCTGTGGAAAGATTATAAATACTCTGTGGAATTAAGATGAATGTTTATAAGGAACAGCTGACAGGTCTCAGACCTAATATATTAGCTGAAAAAGATATTATTATTATCCTTTTTTGAATTTTCACATCAGCGTCAGCTGATGGCCTTTCGCTGGAGTCTGAGTGGCAACACGTCCCTCAGGTCTCCAGGACTCTTCTAAGTATTCGCAGCAGTGCAGTGTTCTGAATGGTATCAATCCTTCCTCTGATTTCCAAACTTTCCAAACCCTTTTCCAATCCTTTTGGGCCATTCCAAGTGCACCAACTACAATTGGTATCACTTTGACTTTCATATTCCATAACTTTTTCAGTTCTCTGGCAAGGTCCAGATATTTTGTAAATTTTTCATTTTCCTTTAGCTACACCCTGTGATCTGCTCTAGAACTGCAAATCCACCAGTTGACAAGTTTCTTTTTGTTGATCAACACTAAGTCTGGTCTTCTTGCTGGGATAAGGTGATCCGTTTTTTTATTCAAAGTCCCAGAGAATTGTATGCGTTTCGTTCTCAAGAACAAATTCTGGTTTATGCATATACCATTTTATTGTATGGTCAAATTTAATCTTTTGCATAATTTCCAGTGGGTCACCTTCCCATCTCTATTACCACATAGTCTACATTTACTATTTTGTTGGGTCTTTTGGCGTAATAAATTTCGTAATTTGTGAACTTATTAACATGAGTTCATTGAAGCCCGCTCGTACCCCAAACTTTAGCTCTCAACACAGTACAAAAAATCAACCGAATAACAGCTCGTAATTCGGAAACTCGTACGTTGCGGTACTCGTAAGTCAAGGTACCATCATTTTTTTAAATACCGTATTTGACGGCATATAAGACCCCCCCCCCATTTCAGCAGGTCAGATTCAGGAAAAAAGTTTTTAATGTATTTAAGCATATATTGTTGAACACAGTCTATCTGTGTATTACACAAGCAGAAACATAGCTGTATAAAAGCAATTTGGCAGTACAGGCAAGCAATAAGCATATACAAGACATCTCAATAGCAGGAAATAATAATATAAATAATAATAATATAATAATAATATAATATTAATAATAATAATAATAATACCAATTGTAGTTGGTACACTTGAAACGGTCCCAAAAGGATTTGGAAATCTGGAAATCAGATGAAGGATTGATACCACCCAGAACACTGCACTGCTGCAATCAGCCAGAATACTCAGAAGAGTCCTGGAGATCCGAGGAGACTTTCTGTCACTCAGACTCCAGTGAAAGACCATCAGCTGACGCTGATGTGAAATCTCAAAAGAAGTAAATAATAATAATAATAATAATAATAATAATAATAATAATAATAATAATAACTGAAGGTCTCAAACTTCACCTACGATGTATAAAAAGCAGGGCAATATTTTGAGCCAACATTTGTGGAAAGAAATGTGTGTCCTATATGCCGTCATATACGGTACTTACTTAATAAATCAATATAAAATGATATCATTCATCATTATTTAATATTTTGTACATATCTATCCGGTTATCTGACTGGATATAAATATTCCTTCACATTAGCAAACACATTATTTTTCAAAGATAAAATGCAAAATATGAATTTAAAAACTGTGAAAACCTCACACATAAGTAAAATAAATGGCCATTATATTTTGTGACAATCCGAAACTTCAACATAATCTCATTAGACGAACGCATCAAAGGATCGGAGCTCTATGTCAACCATTGAGAATATCAAAGTTTTAGTAGTTTTTCAACTTGAAGTCGTAACTAAATCAGAATTCTTGTGCACTGCAATCAAACATACAAGTGTCTTTTGTACTTGGGGTTTATATTCTTAAATAACTATATAACTATTTCTCTGAATGTTTGAGATGAGGCTTGATGATTAGTATTATCTACGTTATNTCGGAACCTGCTTAATTAAAAAGGCTAGATTAGATTAATAAAAAAAATTTAAAAAACACAAAAAAACACACACACACACACAATATGAGTCTAGGTAAAAAATCATACATCAAATGAATAGGTAGATATTCTAGCCAAAACAAAACATTAGGTTTATAAGTTCCCTAAATTCACACCGAATTGTCCAATTGGACACATGGCCTAGTGGATAAAGAAGTTAGGTTCTAAGTGACATTTATTTCTGGATTATGGCAATTACATAGAAAAATAATTAACACAGTTTAACGCCTCTACCCCAGCTATGGTTAGCGGAATGAGAACAGGATATCCACGTGGACTGAATAAAGGGTTAGTATCAAAGTTCCGTGATGGCTCCCGATTACGACAAGAAGGTTCCCGACTACGACAAGAAAGTTCCCGAGTTCGAAAAGAAGGTACCCGAGTCCGAGAAGGTTCTCGGGTCTGACAAGAAATACCCAAAGTAGGCCGGAGGGCATATCAGCCAAAACGTTGACAGATAACAAAGAAGATGGGTACAATAGTCCGAATAACTCGTATATATATATATATATATATATATATATATATATATATATATATATATATATATATATATATATATATATATATATATATATATATATATATATATATATATAAGTTAATATACCAAATTTGTTGGTAAATCCTCGCGGTGAGAAAAAACCCAGCAAATAGTTTGATTGTAAAAATATACTACCGGACATCAACCGGGAAGAAAAAAAAATTTGGAAAAAAGAAAAGACCAAGATAATCGTACCAACAAAAAATAATCTATTAGTACAATATTTTGGCCAAAAGAAAAAACAATTTATATGCATATGTATATATATATAAGATGTATATATTCATACAAAACCACGAGGAGACTAAAGCTAATAAGTAAAAAGTGCTCAATACCTAAGTAGAGCAAATAATAAAGATAAATCAAATGAGTCAGACGAACCTAATAAAAGTTTCGTTTAATGCTCTTCAGGGCTAAGTTCTGACTAAGATCTTCGCCCTGAAGAGCATTAAACGAAACTTTTAGTAGGTTCGTCTGACTCATTAGATTTATCTTTATATATATATATATATATATATATATATATATATATATACACATTATTTTTTTTTTTTTTTATTCTTAATTTGATTTAGGCTTTTTAATAATAATAACAAAATCACCGAGATTATAATACACCCCCACACGTATTCCCACATTCACTTCATATTAGCTTCCATTAAAATAAAATAAAATAAAATAAATAAATTTGAATAAATAAATTTGAACATATTTTGATAAAACCACATTTAATCACCATGCATTGTCCTTTAATTGTTATTCTTAATTTACTTTAGGCCTTTTTAATTATAATAACTAAATCACCGAGATTATAATACATCCCCATACGTATACCCATACTCACTTCATAATAACTTCAATTAAAATAAAATAAAATAAATGAATTTGAACATATTTTAATATAAGCACATTTAATCACCATAACCCATACAACAATATAGACAGTCGTAATCCAGTAAAAACAATAACACAAAACGATTTACTACCAATGTTTACATTTTGAACTTTACGAAAAAAACAACAACTTCCGCTTTTGGTACCTTTGAATTTGAAACCAGCGTTCCTCATAACGAAACGTTTATCGCGAAAGACACACACGTGTAATCATTGAAAAAATTGGTAGGGGTGTACTTACTTCTGATCAATTCTATATTTGCAAACGAACAAACACACAAACGCACACAGTGGGCGAGGGGATAACATATCGGACTACCATGCGGTCAGTCTGAGTTCGACCCTACCCAAGGGCAGTTGTGTCTAGCCACACTGAAGAGGCATGATATGCCGAAACACGTGTCTGTGTATGACTTTATTAATATATATGCTCCCATAAATTTGGTAATGAGCTCTCTAATTGGTAATTTAAATTAACTCTCACTACTAAGCAAATAAGCAATGATCATTTCTCCGGAAATTTGATCTCTCAGTGACCGAAAAATACATTCTTATGTATTTAATAGTTTAAAAACACCAGTCCCCGCATCAGCTGTCAGGGGGCGAGGGGATAAGATATCGGACTACCATGCGGTCAGTCTGAGTTCGACCCTGTGTCTAGCCACACTGAAGAGGCATGATATGCCGAAACACGTGTCTGTGGATGACTTTATTAATATATATATATATACCATGTTCGAAAAAAGAGGCCTGTAGTTAATGAAAGGACTAGATAAATACAAGAACAATAGAGGTTATCAGCATCTCAAGTGGTGAAATGGTTTAAGAACTAGACAATTATAAGTGAATGTTTGAGATGAGGCTTGATAATTAGAATTATTTGTATTATTCGGACAGAATTCGGATTCAATCCTGGTCAGGAGCAGCAGTAACATAGAATAATAATTAACACAGCTTAACACCTGTACCCCAGCGGAATGAGAACAGGATACCTCCGTGGACTGAATAAAGGATGAAGTTCAAAGTTCCGTGATGGCTCCCGATTACGACAAGAAAGTTCCCGAGTTCGAAAAGAAGGTACCCGAGTCCGAGAAGGTTCCCGAGTTCGAGAAGGTTCCCGAGTCCAACAAGAAATACCCGAAGAAGGCCGAAAGGCACATCGGCCGAGACGTTTTACAAATAACAATGAAGGTAAGTACAATAGTCCGAATAATACAAACAATACTAGTTATTGGTGAGTCTTATTTTAACTGGGTGCCCCATACCTCTATGTGCTAAATTCAGGTAAGCTTAAAAAAAAAGAGTGCCTTGCCTGATGTACTAATTGGTAGCAGTCCATTCTTAGTGAGTTCGATTCTTGCTGAGTATCCCATAATTGTAGCCTCGTTGCACATTGAATTTAGTAAATAGAGTGCCTCGTTAGGTTTAATGATGGATAGTAAGATAGGTTAGCAGGTCATTGTTAGTGAGCTTAATTCTTACTTTAGTGACTGTAAGTTTCTTGTCCGTGTGAACTTTATATATACTAGCAAATATATGCACCCTCCGGGTGCAAGTATTTAAGTTTTAATATAATAAAATATCATATTAAATTAGAAAGGCTAATGAAACTGACTAAGAATGCAGATAAAAAGATCTGCAACAGAGGGGGTATAATCGAAAAATAGAACAACTTTGAAACTAACTATTCCATCATTTTCCCTTACTCCCCTGTTTCATTGGTAAATTTTCCTAATTTAACTATTTAGTTAAAATAGGAAGTAAAGGATAATATTACAGTTATTTCTTCTTGTAAATAAATTTCTTTTAAGATTTATCTACGAGATTTTTGTTTATATTTCTTAAGATAAAACCAAACAATTAGAAATCAATAATACCAAGCACATATATTTATTAAAATAAAATTTTAAATATCAATATGCAAATTAGCCTTCTCGTTCAAACTGTAAATCGCTATTTTGTTGTATATATAAATACAATTGCATGTTATTAGTACGTAGATATGATCAACAGTATTGATAATGTAAAACAATTTTTATTAATAACTGAAGGTTTAAAAGAATGAAATCATGGAGAATTTGACGTAAATAATTAAAGGAATTGTGACTTGAGTAGTAATATAGTTTCGGCTTCAGAAAAAATGCAGTCTATCTCATTATATATATATATATATATATATATATAATATATATATTTATATATATATATATACAAAATATATATATATATATATATATACATAATATATATATATATATACATATATATATATATATATATATACACATAATATATATATATATATATATTGTCAATATCAGCAATGAAAAAGAATATAAAAATATATTGATTCTAACAACAAAGTGTGTTTTTCATAGCCTTTTATCTATACATATACCGTCGGATTCATGTCCTTCCTCTTAACTCATATATATATATATATATATATATATATATATAATTTTTTTAAAATGGACTCACCCGTCGATTTTCGACGTATGAGGGTTCATACACACAATGAACATCCACGCAGGGATTTGTTTATAGTGGTGAAGGCTTGTGTTGGACTATCCACACTTTTTGGCACAGTCGATAGGAAAGAATTGGTGCATCAAGGGTTGCCACAAACCCAATCAACGACCAACCTCAGGAATTTTGAATTCAGAGTTATCCCTCTCCTAGACTGGTTACCTACCCAAGGCTGAAGAGCCCAGTCTGCCCTACTATTTAACCCATAGCTGGAGGGAGAATATATGGATTCATACCTTTCCCAAGGGCATTAGCGCTATGTGAAATGACAACAGCTTCGTCTAGGAAAGGAACTCGAATCGCCGAGTCTATTTTCCACGACTCTAACCACTAGCCTCTATATGGTATGGCGCTAGTGAAAAGGGAATAGATTCTCTCGCTGTCCGGCCGTTATCGACAATAAGCCATTCGACGGAGTTTGCTCAATTCAATACAAATATATATCAACCAACCCCTCCGCCCGAGCAGGATATGACACAAGGTCAATTTTTAAGCGGAGTTTAATAGATTTGAATTCAGAGTTTTCCTTTTCCTAGACTAGTTACATAGCCTTGGTTAAAGAGTCCAATTTTCCCTGCTATTTGCCCATAGCTGTAGGGAGAATTGGATTCATACCTTTCCCAAGGGTATTAGCGCCATGTGAATTGCAATAGCTTCGTCAAGGAATTGAACTCTAGTCGACGAGTCCATTTCCTACGACTCTAACCATATATATATATATATATATATATATATATATAATATATATATATATATACCAACCCCTTCGCAAGAGCAGGATGCGACACAAGGTCAATTTCTTAAGCGGAGTTTAACAGGTTTGAATTCAGAGTTTTTCTTCTCCTAGACTGGTTGCCTAGCTACGGTTAAAGAGCCCAGTCTGCCCTACGATTTACTCATAGCTGAAGAAAGAGTTTGATTCATACCTTTCCCAAGGGTATTAGCGCTATGTGAAATGCAAATAGCGTTTTCTAGGATTTGAACTTGGCTCGACGACTCCATTTCCTACGACTCTAACCATTACACCACGCACCTCCTCAAACACACACACACACACACACACACACACACATATATATATATATATATATATATATATATATAATATATCGTATAGGCAAGAAACTGACAGTTACCAGGTGACATTGACTCCACATTACTTTAACTTAAATATAAATGCTCTATGAATGATATTGAGCACATTATTTATATATAGAAAAGGCCAGGGTAGTAAGTCACGAATACAAACCAGAAGCTGGAGTCCCTAAGGTGGTGTGATGTTGAAATCCAGTGCTACCCACCAACTCCTGTGATACTGCGACACTGCATTGGTTCCTTACCTTTCCTTTGGATGACAGCGGCAGTAGGGAGACGGGGAGTTGCTGCTTGGACAACAGCTCACCCTCCATATGAACCCGCCTAGGCTACGTAATTCCAATAAATAAAATTGGACACTACTCCATCGTCTCTCGCAGACAGAAGGATGCCAACATAACATACTTTAAGATAATATTATTACATGAATAACAACAATAATTTTGACTAGGAAGAGGATTTCTTCCACGCTGTAGCCATGTCATTACTACTGTATGGTGAAATTTAACGATACACCTGGAGAAAAAGCTAGATGGGAACTACAGAAGGATGCTGCATGGTATCTTAAACAAATCCTATATACAGCACCCTACGAAATAGTAACTGATCATATGAGTTAGTTGTCTGTCTTTTCTTACTGAATGTTTAGTGTTAGTGTATCTAGGGATGCACTAATGTATTATAAAGGCTTAGTATTTCTTTCAAACTAATACCCACTAAATCAAATATAGCACCCATATTTTATATATATATATATATATATATATATATATATATATATATATATATAAGTAAAGTAAGTAAAGTCGTCGGGGCGGCCTAAAGTCGGTATCAGCCAATCAGCGAGGGAGTCTATCCCCTTTTCACTTGCGCTAGACCAAGGAGATTATTTTAGCGTCTGAGGTGGAGCGCCACACCTACCATCAGCTCCTTACTTTACCGCACATATCCCTGTGCTACTCATGCGCTGAGTTGGCGAGGACCGGTATCGAAAAGAGTGGAGGAATCATATGTATATAGGGGGGTAATATTTTATTATAAAATAAAATATAAAATAAAGGGAATACGAAGGCCTTTTCGACCGGTACTTTTTCAAGTATATATTCGGCTATAGCTGAACACTTGTCATCTATAAATGCTTGTAGGGCCGACTATACGGACAAGTGTTTCTCCGTCTTGCACAGAGCCAGGTCTAAACAGCGCTTAACCATCCTCGAAGCTATTTATATTTCTTTCTTTCACCCTACTCTGTGCAAACAAACACCAAAACACTCCCTTTATTTAATGGGTGACATTTCTAACCCTGTTTCGACCTAGGGTTCATACATACACCCCCCCCTTATTTTCTTTTTTTCCTCTCTTTTCTTTTGTCCCCATCTGGTTCACCCCCATTTGTTCTTAACGATTTTCTTATACAATTTGACTTTTATTCGTCACTGGTGTTTATACTTGAAAAAGTACCGGTCGAAAAGGCCTTTGTATTCCCTTTATTTTATATTTCATTTTATAATAAAATATTACCCCCTACATACATATGATTCCTCCACTCTTAGTATTATATAAGTTCACCTGTACCAAAAATCTATTCACATATATATATATATATATATATATATATATATATTATATATATATATTATTTTATATTATATATATATATCGATAGAGCATATACCCTTATTCGGATACTGGGTTCGATATCAGTCTCCGTCAACTTACTTCATGAGTAGCACACATTGAATAAACCTGATTTGTGCAGTAAATTTTTCACATGACGGTAGGTGCGGCACTCCACCTCAGCAGAAACGATCTCCCTGGTCTAGTGCTAACAAAAAGGGGATAGACTCCTTCGCTGGAAGGATATGAGGAATCATTTCACAACGGTATTAGTTCGAAAGTGAACGTAATCTTAACATTAATGTCCGATTCTACGATATCGCCGTCTAGCACGTTATCTATTACGGCACGAGAACACACACCCCAAGATAGTTTTGAGTTGGTTTGGTTTATTTGTTTAACGGCATTCAAAATCATTATGTGTTATTTAATGCCGAAATTTGATTTATGTGGAAATGTTTAATGATACTCATAACTATATATATATATATATATATATATATATATATATATATATTTATATTTATATTTATATTAATATATAAATTTTAAGTTAAATTGGTAGTTTTTAAACCATTCGATTTTAATCGTCTATTTAGCTCTTTATATTGAGCACTTTTTAATCGGTTTTAGTGAAAAAAAAATTCAGAAGTAAATAAAATTGTATACTTATTTGCTTGGTGGACTAATAGTAACTGTAATATATATATATATATATATATATATATATATATATATATATATATATATATATGTGTGTGTGTGTGTGTGTGTGTGTGTAGATATATTGTGTGTGTGTGTGTATGTGTGTGTGTATGTGTGTGTGTATATATATATAAGCATGTATACATATATATATATGCGTAGGTATATATATGTGTATGTATATATACATGTATGTATTTTTGAATATATATATATATATGTATTTATATATATGATATATATATGGAAATTTGAATATAATATATATATATATATATATATATATATATATATATATATATGTTTCCATAACATCCCATGT
>CM042166.1:54172979-54180479 GCA_023376005.1 Doryteuthis pealeii
ATATACCCACGAGTGGAAATGGTCCATAACCACGATACCCATGGTATTTAAGGCCTTTTCTTGGTGTTGTTTTTCTTCCCTAACTACAACGCTAATAAAATTATTAAAAAAACCAGCGCTATCCACATCAGTGAGAGTAACAAATACGAAGAAGAAGGCAAGAACGGTTATTGAAATAGTAGCAGCAGCAGTAATAATACCGCTCCAGACACGATTTGTCCCGGGAACAATATCGATATAAACAAACATGTAAAACAGGCTAAGTAAAGTACTACAATAATCAAGGCGAAAGGCTCTTTCTATAAAGTAATGGTTAACAAAACTATCTCTTTTGACAAGAGAGTTCTGTCTCCACTGAGTGCACAACGTTTGAACAAGTGCTAAGCGAAGCTTACCAAATATATTGCTACCTTGACTTACGATTTTTATTCTTTCGCTCGTAATTCAATTTTCCTCGTTTATCAATTCAATTTTCCCCAGTGAAATAAACTGATATGTAATTAATCCGTTCCAGCCCTCCCCAAAACACCCTAATTTTTGGTTACGTGTTGTTTTTTTAAATAAGAAAATTAGCACTGTGTTGTATAAGAACATAAGGAAATAGAATGGTTATCTTGTTTTGTTTTACAGCATATCAACCTCCGTGGGTCATTTAATGCCGACAAAGTTTTGAAATGTATTCATTCTTAAATGGATACTCAATTTTTTTTATAAACACATTTTCTATTAACCTATAGATGGGACCCTAACAGGTACTACCATTCTGGGTCAGAGTAGACAACGAGCAATGGCGATGAAGGGGTGCACCACATTCCACAGGCCTCCAGAACTGGAATCTCACCATCAGATATACTTTAACGTCATTCCCAGGACAATTAGACCTCAGTACCGCCTTCTAGCATCCATAGGATAAAAATGGTTGGGACTTGCCATAAGGGCAATAGGGTTGGGAAAATCATATAGGTGCTAGGGTTTGACGTGACCAGCCGATTGATCGGAGGGGGCCTCTCCGACTGCCTGTCTAATCCAAGAAAGGGCCAAAGTGAAATATTGCATGTCATGGAGTGTTCATCCATCTGTGTTCCATCACTAAGCATCACGGGTCGCCACCCACGGCCAACAAGTGGTCCCATTGGGAGAGTCTTAGCCTTTGCAGAGGTGCAGTCGGTGCATTCTAACGCCCCAGCTGACCAGACGGGGAAATAGAATGGAATGAATTATGTGTCGTAATATGTTTTAATGTTTATTCTTTTTATAGATAATATTTCTTCTTTGGCTTAATAACTTTGGAAACTTAAATGTTTTTAGTGAACTTATCAACATAAGCGTATCTGAAGCTCGCTCGTATCTCAATTTTTTGGCTCTCTAGAAAAAAAAAAAAACACTCATAAGTTGGAACTTCCATAAGTCAAGGTACCACTGTATTCTGGATATGCGGAATTTGTATCCCACCCTCAGTAGTCCGCGTTCACGGCAAGGATTTCGAACAGGTGCTCTTTATAAGCGGACAAGCATATAGGGCCTTCTATGGAGGTGCGTGGTGTAATGGTTAGAGTCGTAGGAAATTGACTCGTCGACCCGAGTTCAAATCCTCAACGTGGCTATTTGCATTTCACATAGTTTTAACACCCTTGGGAAAGGTATGAATCCATATATTCTCCCTCCAGCTATGGGTAAATAGTAGAGCAAACTGAGCTCTTTAACCTTGGATAGATAACCAGTCTAGGAGAAGGAAAACTCTGAATTCAAACCTGTTAAACTCCACTTAAAAATAGACTTTGGGTCGCATCCTGCTCGTGTGGAGGCATTGGTAAATATATATACGGCCTTCCGACTTAGAACCCAGTGTCTATCTCTCCAACCTTTTCACCAAGCCGGCCACCCTGTCGACTGGGGCGTTAGATTGCATCGACTGCACCTCTGCAGAGGGGTAAGACTCCTCCAATGGGGCCACTTGTTGGCCGTGGGTGGCGACCCGTGATGCTTAAAGATAGAACCCCGGTGGATGAGCAGTTCATGACTTGCAATACTCCACTTTGGCCCTATCTTGGGCTAGACGGGCGGTCAGAGAGGCCCCCTCCGATCAATCGGCTGGTCACGTCAAGCCCTAGCACCTATATGATTTTCCCAACCCTGTTGCCCTCATGGCAAGCCCCAACCCCTTTTTATCATATGGGTGCTAGAAGGCGGTGACTAAGGGTCTACATGTCCTGGGAATGTCGTTAAACTCTATTTGATGGTGCGGTTCCAGTTCTGGAGGTTTGGGGAATGTGGAGCACCCCATTCATCACCATTACTCCCTGGTCCACTCTGACCCGGAGTGGTAGTACCTGTTAGGGTCCAATCTATGGGTTAAATAGAAAAACATGAGTTGATAAACAAAATCGTATTATGCATTAAGAATGAATTTATTTCAAAACTTTATCGGCATTAAATGACCCATGGAGGTTGATATGCCGTAAAACAAATCAAACCAAACCAAACCAAGCCGGATGTCGATAATCTATTGTAGTAGGTATTTACCCAACCTGCCCCCCCCCCATGTAGGATGTGACACAAGATCGCAACTATGAAACATCCAGCAAGGATCGAACTCACTATTCAATAGTAATGGATATGCTAGACTAGTTTGCTAACAATTGACGGGACGCTATTTTATTTATTCAACTCGTTTCCCACGGGTAGGATGTGACATAAGGTCGCAACTATGGAATATCCAACGTGGATCGAACTCACTATTCAGTAGTAATGGATATGCGAGACTAGTTTGCTAACAATTACACCATGATGGGACGCTCTTGTATTTACCCAACCCATTTCCCACGGGTAGGATGTGACAAGGTCGCAAGTATGGGGCATCTAGCGAGAATCGAATGTATTCAGTAGTAATGTAACTGGAGCTTGCTGACAATTACACCACGGTGGGACGCCCTTGAATTTATCCAACTCGTTAACAACGGGTAGGATATGACATGAGGTCGCAAGTAGGGGACATCTAGCGAAGATCGAATTCAGTATTCAGCAGTAATGGATCCGTAAACTTGCTAATCATTACAACATAATAATACACCCTCGCATTTACCCAACCCTCTTCACCTCAACTTGAATGGGACAGAAGGTCGCGAGTATGGGGTATCTAGCGAGGATTGAACCTGCTATTCAGTAATGATGGATCCGTGTGACTGGCTTGTCAACCATTATACCACGATGTAATAGTGTTTATCTTTATAATGCGCATACGTCTTTTTTTAGATCAAGGTGTTTATTAAACACGCATTTTGGCAGACTTCAATCTTCCTAACATGCAGCCATTTAATTTTGCCTAATTCAATTTTCACCAGAAAACTAAATAGTACATGCACAAGCCTGAATCTGTCCTGCAGAATGAGATGCATAAAATTATCTGGGATTTCGAGGTACAGACGGATTGCCTAATCCCGGCTAGGAGACAGGACCTAGTACTGATTGACAAGAATAAGAAAACCTGTCATCTCGTGGATTTTGCCGTCTCGGGAGACCACCGAGTAAAAATGAAAGAAAGCAAAAAGATTGACAAATACTTGGACCTTGCCAGAGAACTGAGAAAACTGTGAAACATGAATATGAAGGTTGTGTTAATTGTTATTGGTGCCCTTGAAGTGGTCCCCAGAGCTCTGGTAAAGGATTTAGGTGACTTGAAAATCAAAGGAAGAATCGAGACCATCCGTCCTGGAGATCTGATTTGGTTTGGTTTGGTTTGGTTTGTTTTACGGCATATCAACCTCGGTGGGTCATTTAATTGCCCTCATGACAAGCCCGAAACCTTTTTATCATATGGGTGCTAGAAGGCGGTGGTTGAGGGTCTACATGTCCTGTGAATGACGTTAAATTCTAACTGATGGTGAGGTTCCTGTTTTGGAGGTTTGGGGAATGTGGAGCACCCCTTCAGCACCATAGCTCCCTGGTCCACTCTGACCCGGGGTGGTTGTACTTGTTAGGGTCCCATCTATGGGTTAAATAGAAAAACGTGAGTTTATGAATTGAGTATCCATTAAATTTATGAATTGAGAATCCATTAAGAATGAATTTTATTTCAAAATTTTGTGGCATTAAATTACCCACTGAGGTTGATATGCCTTAAAACAAAACAAACCAAACCAAATCAAATTAAAAAAAATGTTAATTCTATTTTTGGTTGGCCCGATATATTTTCCGCTTTTCTTTTTACATTTCTAAATAAATAGACAAATTCAATTGATTTTTAAACTTAATTTTATTTTTGTTCGGGACGATAACTTTTCAGCTTTGTTTCTTACAACTGTCAAAGCCTTCAAATAAAGGAATTCTTTAAGAAAATAGTTATTCTATTTTTGTTTGGGCTGTTAACTTTTTCAACTTCGATTTTTACAAATATTTAGAAAAGAATATAAAGTCGTCGGGGTGGCCTAAATTCGGTATCAGCCAGACAGCGTGGGAGTCCATCCCTTTTCACTGGCGCTAGACCGAGGAGATTGTTTTGGCGTCTGGGTCAGAGCGCCACACCTACCACCAGCTCCTCATTTTACCGTACAGATCCCTGTGCTACTCATACGCTGAGTTGGCGAGGACCGGTATTGAACCCGGAGACGTGTGGTTCCTAGTCGGACTCTCTACAGAAAGAGAGAGCTCAACTCCCCAACTTGTGTTCTCTACTGAAACAGCGTCGTCTCCGATGGCTGGGTCATGTCCGCCGAAAAGATTATGGACGGATACCGAAGGATACACTTAATGCAGAACTTTCGTCTGGTAAGAGACAGATTGGTCACCCCCAGCTGCGTTTCAAGGATGTCTGCAAGAACGATCTCAGGTCAGGTGCTTTTGCATTGCCCCTTCCAGTTGAGAAGATTTGACTCAACACCATGAAACGAAGATGTCCAGAAGAAAGCAGCGGCAACAAAGCACCGGTACATCAACATCTTTAGGGACAGCCTTCACAAGCGACATCTGTGGTAGAGAATTTTCTTTTTACAGTCACAAGAGACACTGTAATTTCAGGGGCACAAAAAACTATATTATAGTCTTCCGAAACTGAAACACCAATCATCATCATCATCATGTTGCACAAGCAGCATGGATATCCATGAGAATCTCTCGATAACCCTCCCGATCATTCATTGTCCCAAGGAGGTCCTCTGAGCAGCATCCAGCATCCTCGCATAGTTGGTCAATGCAGGTCCTTGCTAGGCGGCCCACATTAGCATGTCCATGTGTTGGCGTCCACAGGAGAACGTCGCTTATGAGCTCGTCCTTGCTTCTCCAGCAGTGGCATGCATGCCTAGCCCGTCTCACTCGGGTGGTTTGTGAGATGGAGGGTAGGTGGCCATACAGCTGTTTCCTTGTGGGATGCTGTTTCCACGATTTGTTCAAGACCGTATGCAGCATTCTCGTGCAGCTCCCATCTAGCTTATACTAAAGGTGCCTTGTTATGGTCCAAGTGGAGCAGCCATACAGCAGGACTGATATAACCACAGTCTGGAAGAATTGTCGCTTTAACTCGTCAGTGAGATCAGATTTCCATCTGACTTATAATCCGTTTATAGCCAACCACGCCTTCCCTATTCGTGTATTAATATCGCTTTCTGTGGATGAGATATTACTACCGAGGTACGTGAATTGTTCTACTGGCTTTAGAGGCTTACCGTTGAGATAAATGGATTTTAAAGCATGCCAACGCTTGTTGGGTTATTTTATGCCAAAGTCAGTTAAACATTTATGGTCTCTAATAATAAACAATACAAAAATGTATCTTCACAATCATTTTAGACTGGGGAACTCTTCATCATCTCAAACGGATCTCTAACAATGACACTAAACAGTTTGCTTGCTGTATGAAGTTTGAATTCTCTGCTGAAATTGATCCTATTGACTTGGATAGGAGTGGGCAAGGTACACTGTATGCTCTTCTTTGACTGTTATATATACTAGCAAAATAAGAAACACTTTCCGGGCGATGTAAAAATAGATTGTGGGAGTTAAAAATTCAATGTCAGCTAGTTTGTACCCTAAGTAAGTAAAATCAGTGACCTTTTAGTGCAAAAACGGTCACGGAAAAGTCAAGAGAAATCGGCATCCAAATGAAATAACAAGCAAGCTGAGGGAATTAGATTAAAAAGCCAGATATTCGAGCCACAATAAGAAAGAAAAGCATTCTAAGACAATTTCAACAGAAGAATATACGCCAATCTATGGGATGCATACAACATGAAACCAAGTAGTATACAATACAGAGAAATAGAAAAAAACGCTAACTAAAGAACAACAATACACATATATGCGAGGATTGTTCAAAAGAACATGTTTCTGATTAAATACACGTGTTATTTCCCCGTATAAACTTAACTGTTCCAGACAACTGGAAGCTGCTAGTTTATTTATCTCTTCGCACATTTTTAAAAATTGCATTCAAAAAGTGAATTTAGTTACTTCTTTCGTTGAAACTTTAACATTTCAGTCACTCATGTTGACAAATGATTTGCGAAAATAGAAGGATATATGATTATTAAGTCCATTAAAGGCATTAATTCTGGTTCGGTCCCCACTGTTTTAACTGATATCCTGGAAATGAGAAAACTGTGTGTAAGATGAGTCACAAAAGTGCTGACGTCAGCAAAACTGCTGAAAAAAGGTTTGACGTATCTGTGACAATTCTGACTCGCTTCAAGATTAACCTGAAAAAGGGTGATATGCTGTAAAACAAAACAACCAACCTATTACACAAACCAGCCAAGTGAGACGAATAAGATATGCTGGACACTGTTTGAAAAATGGTGACGTTCTACTATGGACCCTTACTCCATGTTACAACTATAATATTATAATGTGGCCCATTGATATTATTATACAAGGATGACACCACCTATAGCCCTATATTGTGAGAAACAACTTTCTTTAGAGTTAGAGAGAGACAGATTATGAGAGAGAGACAAAATATGAGAGAGAGACAGATATGAGAGAGAGGAGAGAGAATATGAGAGAGACAGATTATGAGAGAGAGAGAGACAGATTAGAGAGAGAGAGAGAGACAGAATATGAGAGAGAGAGATTATGAGAGAGAGACAAAATATGCGAGAGAGACAGATTATGAGAGAGAGATTATGAGAGAGAGACAGAATATGAGAGAGAGACAGATTATGAGAGAGACAAAATATGAGAGAGAGAGAGAGAGATAGACAGATATGAGAGAGAATATGAGAGAGACAAAATATGAGAGAGAGAGACAGATTATGAGAGAGACAAAATATGAGAGAGAGACAGAGAGAGAGACAGAATATGAGAGAGAGGAGAGAACAGAGAGATGAGAGAGAGAGAGAGAGAGAGACAAAATATGAGAGAGAGACAGATTATGAGAGAGACAGAGAGAGAGACAGATAGAGAGAGAGACAGATTATGACAGAGAGAGACAAAATATGAGAGAGAGAGACAGATTATGAGAGAGAGACAAAATATGAGAGAGAGAGAGAGAGACAGATTATGAGAGAGAGA
>CM042166.1:54192979-54221381 GCA_023376005.1 Doryteuthis pealeii
AGTGATGGATTTAAAAGATTGTGAAGATTCTGACAGTAGGCCCTTTGAGCACCGAGCAATAGACCCGCCCTCAACCGTTTTTGGTAAAATAGCGGATGCTGTCTGGGATGAATACCCCGGAATCCAGACTAGACTTGGACGATAAAAGAATGCACCTTAGGCACCCTTTTGATCTCGATTCATGAGGACATTTTTCATTTACACCGTCAATGTTCGGTTGTTTGTTAACAGACGATTTTAGAGTTTTTATTTTAAATTTAAAACTAACCACTAACCCTAACCCTAACCTAACCCCTAACCTAACCCCTAACAAACAACCAGATATTGACGGTGTAAATGAAAACATGTCTTATGAATTGAGATTAAGGGGTTGCCTAAAGGTCATATTGGTCTAAAAAATCAAACTGCTCAAAAATGTCCAGCAAAAGAAAAGCAACGAAGAGTCGACTAAGCTCATATATAAAAAAAATTTAAAAAAGTGCTTAATTCACTAAGTAGAGCAAAATATGGAAAACCTAGTTTGAGTCAGACACTACTTAGGTTTTATCTAAAAGATCTTCAGGATAATTCTGACTGTCAGTATTATCCTGAAGAACCTTTAGGTGAAACCGACGTAGGTAGTGTCTGACTCAAATTAGGTTATATATATATGTATATATATATATATATAATATATATATATATATAATAATAAATTCGAAGGCAATACAATGCGTAAAAAGTAAAGACAAAAGATGTTTTATATGTCTAATCGATTTCAAAGCAAGCTTTATCATAGAGTTTATTTTCAGAAAATAAACTCTGATGAAAAGCTTTGCTTTGATTCGATTAGACATATAAAACATCTTTTTGTCTTTACTTTTTACGCATTGTATTGCCTTCGAATTTGATTATTTTATAACATACTTAACAATGCTTCAAGCAAATTACAATTACTTTTATATATATTATATATATATATTTATATATATATTATATATATATATATATAGTATTATAATGTGTACAGAAATAACCTAATCGAGTTTCACTATAAGGATATTCAGGGTTAAATCCACTGAATTAATCAAGATAAGGATTAATTACAGTTAATTGCGGAGTTCATGTTGTAATTATGACCGTTGAAAACAGTTTCGCAGTTAATGCTCGCTGTTTAGACCAACCCAATATTTTTACCGGTAATTCATTCCTTCACTCACACACACACACTCACCACACACACATATATATATATATATATATATATATATATGTGTGTGTGTGTGTGTGTGTTGTGTGTGTGTGTAGTAGAAAATAGAAAAAACAAAGTATACCAAAAAAGATGAATTTATTCTTGATGGGGAAGTTGACGTTAAAACGTTTTAACGTTGACTTCCCATCAAGAATAAATTCATATGTGTTTTAATGAAGTGTAAGATCATCTGCGTAGTCTGAATAAGTATTAATTTCTTTGTGTTACCCTCTGCCTGGTTGAACATTTTCCTCTTAAAACAATTTGCAATCCCGACTACGCCTAACACAACCACGTCAAATTTGGTTGGCTGTTTGGTGGTATTTTATGGCATATCAACCCTTTTTGGATTATTTTATAACGAATACGTTTTTTTTATTCGTTCTTGATTGGTATTCAATTTTCTTTTCTAACTCATTTAGAAGAAAATTGAATAGATAAAAAATGAGTTTTATCTATTCAACCCATAGATGAGACCCTGACAGGTACTACCACTCCCTGTCAGAGTAGACTTGAGAGTAATGCGAGTAATTTTCTTTTTCAACTCATTTTCAAAACACCTTTTTAAAACTCATTTTTATCTATTCAAGCCATAGATGAGACACTGACAGGTACCACCACTCCCGGTCAGAGTGAACAGCGAGTAATGCTGATGAAGTAGTACGCCACATTCCCCAGAACTCGAGATTTGGAACTTTACCAGTAGCTGCAGTTTCACGTCATACCTCAGAACACTAAGACCCTCAGCCACCGCCTTTTAGCACATATATGATAAAAAGGGTTGGATGTTTGCCATTAAAATCAATAAGGTTAGACAGTAATATAGGTACTAGGGGTAAACATGACCAGCGGACTGATCCGAGGGGACCTCTTCGACCGCCCGTATAGACTAACGCCAAAGTAAGTGTGGCATGACATTTACTACTCAGCCGCCAGGATTCCGTCCTTAAGCATCATGGGAAGATCAAACACGGCCAACAGTGGCCCTGTTGGTGGTGGGATTTTCTCTCTGCAGAGGTGCAGTCGGTGCTTTCTACAGCCCCATCCGACAGGGCGGACACATCAAAGTGACGTAAATAAAGAATCTCACGGAAATAATTTCTGAGTTGATTCAATATTTTAAGTCTATTGGCCACCAGGTCGTATAAATTTGATTATTCTCAAGTAATGGCTTTATTTGATCGCTATCAACCTACACTCTAGTCACTCCGAAAATGGCGCGTCGTTTATTGAGAAATCTCCGGCTGAAAAGTTCCGAAAACAGTTTTGATACGACTGATCGTAAACAGTGATTCTCTCACTGTCCAAACAAGAATAGAATTAAATGCTATATTAAAACATAATAATAATAAAGCTGTTTAAACACTCTTAATCCTATCTAACGAAACGAAAAAAAAAAACAGAACGAAGTTATAGACTATATACGTTCAGAAAGTTGTAAGACTGAAGTTTTAACTGTTTTACATCTTATACGAGTGCCATTTATTTAAATAGGTCGCTTAGTTGGTTATGTTTTTTAATAGTTATAATCCCTCTAAAGAAAATGAAAATAATAAATAAATAAATAAAAGAATGAAAATTATAGACTATAACATTCAGAAAGTACCGAAACTAAAGTTTTAACCGTTTTAAATTTTTCTCTTAATTTTTTTAGATGAGGCTTGATGATTAGTATTATTTGTATTATTCGGACTATTGTCCTCATCTTCATTGTAATATGTACAACGTTTCGACCGATGTGTCCTCTGGCTTTCTACATGGATTTCTTGTCGGACTCAGAAACCTTCTCGGACTCGGAAACCTTCTTGTCGTAATCGGGAGCCATCACGGAACTTTGAACCTAACCCTTTATTCAGTCCACGGGGGTATCCTGTTCTTATTCCGCTAACCATATCTGGGGTAGAGGCGTTCCCGGGTTCGAAAAAGAAGATTACCGAGTCCGAGAAGGTTTCCGAGTCCGACAAGGAATACCTGAAGAAGGCCGGAAGGCACATCGGGCGAAACGTTATGAAGATAACAATGAAGATGAGGACAATAGTCCGAATAATATAAGTTTTAAAATTTATGAGGTTTGATAATTGGTTATTTTTCATAATAGCATATTCACCCTTTTGGGCTATTTAATTTTGTTCGTTGTTTTTGGCTTTATTTTAAGATGGGGTTGTTTTTTTAATTATTACTTTATAGAAAAACCTTCGACCACGAGGGAATTTGGGAAGAAAAAAGAGGGTTTAGAGGCAGTGGCTATCAAATCGTGGTTCTGGCAAAAACAATACCGGGTTTCCACCACCCCTGGCCCTACTAAAGTGTCGATTAACAATAACTTACAGTATAGCAATATCTTTCGGTACAGCAATATCTTCCAATACGAAATATCTAACGAATTAAAATTAATTAAATTCAATTATTTAAGCTAAAATTTTTGTTTATTCGAAAAATAATAAGAGTAAAATATCAAAATAGTAAAAGTAAAGTAAGTCGTCGGGGCGGCCTAAAGTCTGTATCAGCCAATAGCGGAGGTAGTCTTTCCCTTTTCACTAGCGCTAGACAAGGAGATTGTTTCTGCGTCTGAGGTGGAGCGCACACCTGCATCAACTCCTTGCTTTACCGCACGATCCCTGTGCTACTCATACGCTGAGTTGGCGAGGAGCCGGTATCGAACTAGGAACTGTGTGATTTCTAGCCGAACGCTCTACCGACTGAGCTAACCCGGCCCTTTTGACCTTAAAATCGCTAATTTCACTCCTTCCACTGTACTGGAATTAAATATACTTATTCATATTTTAAAACACTTTAAAAGTTTCTTCTTGGAAATAATAACAACAAAATTAATACACTGTGAAGAATTACTCCCACGTTCGTAACTTTTTAGCCAAGTAATATACAGTTTTTAAGGGAAAAAAATCAAAATAATGTCTCAACGACGAATAAATCATTTAATGGCAGTAGACATAATTTCCGCCAAATATTTGGAATATTAGGATTAACCAAAGCGTAATAATTGTTTTAAACACACGTTTTTAATTCTACTGTTTGGATTTTAAAAGTTTTTTAGGAAAAATAATTCTCTACCGATATTTAGTCTGCCTTTAAATTACTTTTCTTTTTTCTTCTCTTTCTTATGTTAATTTATCTCTTTTTATCAATTAATTAAAAATCTGAAATAAATCTAAGTGCTATTTTATTATCATGCGTAAATTAAAACATACACACACACACACACACACACAACACACACACACACACACACACACACACCACATTTTTAGAATGGAATGCGCGAGTTTAAAAGTTGTTTTTTATTACATAAAGTTAATCTAATTAAATAAATAAATATGCATTACATTTTTTTAATGCAATTTTTAAATTTTTACTTAAAATGCATATTGTGTTGCATAGTTTTCTTCTTCACTTACTTCTATATTTTGGACATCTTTTCCTATCGCCGTCTTTGGTATTTTCTAACATCTTGTCTAGCGTCTGGTCTAGCGTCTGGAGACTTCGGGTCTGGTCTTTCATTGGGGATTTCTCTTTATCAGAAGCCCTGTGTCATTGGTAGTTTTTAGATAATAACACAAGACTTAGATTTACTTTGATCATATTTTATTCTCGAAATCCCCCACCAGACTACCTGCTCAGATCGAGTCGGAGCGTGTATAACACGACTCACCACCGTCGTGGTTTCTCACCGACTGACTAGAATCTATTTCTAATCTAAACCGGAAGAGGGTCTTCTCCACCGATTATCACGGTATCCACCGGAAGGAAGGATCAGGACAGGTCAAGCCTTGTCATTCAAATCCTTCAAGGCCATGGGCTGCAACTTATAACGGCCATTTTGATTTCTACACTATTGCACATAAATATTAGGTATCTAATAATTATGTAACAATTGTATGCTATGGTAAAACAAACCGTGTATACTAAAAACATAAACAAGATTAACGATTTTTAGAAAAAATGTTAAAGAATTGTTTTTTTTTATTACATAAAGTTAATGTAATGAAAAAAAAAATGATTATTTATTACATTCTTTATGCATTTTAAAAAGTTTTTAATAGATTACATATGGTTAAAAGTTGTTCAAGCAAGATTCTCAACGTTTAAAAAAAAAAGGCATTTTTTTTAATTTAAAAAGAAAAAGATATTTAAATTCAAATTTAATTTTATTATTTCTCTGAATTTTTTAGATGAGGCTTGATAATTAGTATTATTTGTATTATTCGGACTATTGTCCTCATCTTAATTGTTATCTGTACAACGTTTCGGCCGATATGCCCTTCAATCTTCTTCAGGTATTTTTTGTCGGACTCGGGAACCTTCTCGGACTCGGGAACCTTCTCGGGCTCGGGAACCTTCTTCCCGTAATCGGGAACCTTCTTGTCGTAATCACTTATTTTTCGCCCTCTATTTATCTAAATCAATATAGAAAAATTACTGAGAGCCAAATAAAAAAAGAGTCGGCTCTAGCAATGATTTTTCTTAAAAAAAGATTGTGCTACAGCTTTTTAGGGTAATTAACCTAAACAGAAAAAAACACCTTTTGGGACGAATTTAATTGGTTAAAAGAGTATTAAGAATATTAGATATGTCATTTTAAGTAGCTTTTTTTTTTTTTTTTTTTTTTTTTTTTTTACTGATGCCCATTATGTTACTACTTCTCGACTAAAACAAAAATCTGACCTCAAATAATGGATTTAAATAATTTTAATTCGTTTTTAAATTGAAAATAAGTCAACATTTTGGTGCATATAGCATAAATGCGTTCGGGCCTCCTGGTCTAAAAATAAAATAAAATAAAACAAGAATAAAAAACGCAAAACGGTGTCTGCTTAAAATGCAACCCGTGCTTCTTATGATCTCTCTAGCTGTTTGAAGGCATTTTCCCGAAAAATTAAAGCGATATGAAAGCGATATTTTGCACCCCCAAGTCAGGACAATTAAATTTAAATATTTTACCACCCCCCTTTCTTTAAAATATATTTTTCGGTTTGAAGTTGTTTTTATCGACAAATAGTTTTTTAAGCTATTCAATCGGGTTGGCACGAGTAGATGTGTTTTGTAGAAGAATTTAGGCACCCTCACAAGTTTTCTCGACAAGTAAATGTAAATGTGTTACCCCCCCCCCCAAAAAAAAAATTAAAAATTAAAAATAAAAAATATTTTTTTAGCGGTTTGATTGCATTTTTATTGATTAATAATTTTAGTGGCTTGAAGGCGATGAAAAGTAACCCATCCGCATATTTTCTTTATCAACAAGTAAATGCAAATATTTCACCCACCCCATTTAATTTTTTTTTTCATTTTATTCAAAACAACTTTTAAAAGTTTTTTAAGTAAATATGACAGAGTTTCGAAAATAAAATAAATATATTAAACAAAATCAAATAGAAAATATTTACAATTACTTGTCAAGAAACGACTGGGGGTGGGGAGGAATATCACTTTCAAATCACATCAACTACTTGGGAAAAGGCCTTCAAACAACTAAGGACTTGCATGTGTCAGATTTTAAGCAAACACAGCATAGGGTTTTTTAGGGAAAAGAAAAAAAAAAGAAAAACAAATCGTTGGCTCGCACAACAGAGCTAAACACAACATTTAACTACAGTGTAGTTACGAGTTAGAAACTCTTTTAAATTTTAGCCCGATCAACACAGATTCTACTACACAGTAGTAACGAGCTATAAACTCTTTTACGAAAAAAAAAATGCTTAAACAAGAAAGGTTTCGCTACCGAGAAGCACTGCGTTACAATCTACATCCACCCTTCCCCGGATGTCGGAATATCCTTTTATGCCGACTGGAGAAGAGCTTTTTTAGACGGGTGAGTCCATTACTATTCTAAGGTAGTTACGATAGTAACTGCTCCCCCTAATTAATTTTAACATAGTTAAATGTCTCTAAAACAACAACTCTCTGTTTTCACTCTCATTCTTACTCATACATAGAGAGGGTGAGAGTAATGCAGAATGACAGAGAGGGACGGGTCAATTCTTTACTTAATTGCCAATTACGACTAATTAAAACCAATTAAAGCGGGAATTTTTTTCAAGCATTAAGTAGTCCTGAAACCAAGGAATATTTTAGTATAAATTTTGTGTTAATAACATGAATAGAAAAAAGCGTTAAGGAAATAAAAGGTGTTTATCTCAGTTTTAGTATAATAATAGAAGATATATATATATATATATATATATATATATATATATATATATATATATATATATATAAGTGGTGACTCCAAGTGTATGGCTTTTAGCACTCAGACTGAAGAGCTATTTTTACAAGTTTTGAAATTATGAGAATCGATCCGAGAACAAACCCTTTGTCTTTGACTCTGGTTGGACTAGAAAAAACATTGATGATTTTTTAAACCCTCTAACCTTAATAGCATTGTTTTATTTTCAGGCCTTTTACAAAGTGGTTCATAGAGATTCATTTTCACAAATATATCGATATATAAATTTATGTTCATATATATATATATATATATATATATATATGAAAGTAAACAAACATTATGTTTGAGATGGCGATAGCCGACAATTTTTGGGGAGAATATGTGCTTAATTGAAGTCATACCTAATTTGAAAATTGATTAGTTGATAATTAATTAATTAGGCGTGCATATCTGTTTAAATGTAAGGCGTAAACAAATCGAGAAAAAGTCGATCTCTGTATGTACATTTTGGCATATTATGCCTCATCAGTAGAATTAGAGACAGGAAAGTGCTCTGTGTGTGATTCGAACCCTAACTACCGGCTCAAACATAATGTTTGTTTACTTTCATACTGTCGTGTAGTAAGTCACCCAAAAATGTAGCATATATCAGTTTATAAACAAACGAGAAATCTGGTAAAGCCAGCTAGTGTAATGATTAGAATCCCAGCCTGTCAGCCTGGCAGTTAGGGTTCGAATCACACACAGAGCGCTTTCCTGTCTATAACTCTGCTGATGAGGCATGATATGCCGAAATGTACATACAGAGATCGACTTTTTCTCGATTTGTTTACGCCTTACATTTAAACAGATATGCACTCCTAATTCATTAATTATCAATTAATTAATTTTCAAATTAGGTATGACTTCAATTATGCACATATTCTCCCAATATATATATATATATATATATATATATATATATATATATTTAGAAATTTGAAAAAACAAGTGTTCCAAAAATAAGATGAATTCATTTATCGACGCTTAAACGTTTCGGTTTCTTTAAAACTTCATCAATTTCTTCTCCCCTTAATACATCCTGATGAAGGTTTAATGAAACCGAAACGTTTAAGCATCGATAAATGAATTCATCTCATTTTTAGAACACTTGTTTTTTCAAATTTCTTAATATTGTCGGATTTATTTCCATATTTACTCCCATATATATATGTATACCTCTCTTTCTATGATCTATTTTTATTTTTTCTAGCTTTCTTATTAGTGACGTGTCCAATTTGTAGAGGAGGTTACCTAACATCTGCTCCCAAACGCTTGTGATCATATCCATTGATATTGAGGACGAACCTCCTCTTTCAACTGGACTCAACACAAAGAAACTAGCAAGAAAGCTAAAGAAAAATAAAGATTTGAAAATAAGTTCTATAGTCTTTAAACAAGCATTTTGCGAATGATAAATTCTCTCTCTCTCTCTCTCTCTCTCTCTCTCTCTCTCTCTCTCTCTCTCTCTCTCTCTCTCTCTCTCTCTTCCTTATATATATAATATATATATAATATATATGGGAAGAGAAATAAAGGAACGAAAGTATAGAATGGATAAAATAGGATATTTTAGGATATTTTAATTAATTTTACTTACACGTGTTTCGGTCAGGAGTTTATCCATGTGTACATTATTCAATCTATTATTATTTTTAAATAACAAAATGAAATGAAATAATAATGATAGAAAAAAATGTAGAAATATTCCGCACAAAATATCGACCTTATTTTAAAAAATAAAAACCTTTTTTTTTAAATAAAATTCGTTGGATCTATTTCATCCATTCTATACTCTCTCTCTCTCTCTCTCTCTCTCTCTCTCTCTCTATATATATATATATATATATATATATATATATATATATATATATATATTCTAGAACTTGTTTCCTTTCACTTTTTTGCACAGTTATAGTTGTCAAATAATACCTTGATAAAGGGTGAAGGTCATCCGGAATATTGGAAAAAATAGATCGAATCATGGACAAAACAACGGTAGGGTATTGGAACTCTCTTTTTTATTCTGTTTTTTGTTCACTTGTACATATATATCTATGTTGAAAAATAAATAAAGGAAAGAAAATGCTGAATGGATAAAAATTATTTATCCATTCAACAGTGTCGGATTCACTTCCAGTTTTCAACTCACACACACACACACACACACACACACACACACACATATATATTATTATTATTATTATTATTATTATTATATTATATTATTATTCAAAAGCTGAGTTAATCAACTTTTGCTTCCTAAAGCTTTTTATGTTTGACATGAAAATTATACTAAATTAGTCCTTACTTTTAGGATTGAATTATGTTTGAAAGAAGATTATGTTTTAATTGGTTCTAATTAGTTGTAATTTGCAATTAACTCAAAAACAGACCAATCTCTTACTTTACTCTGTATCTATCTCTTTCTTCCCCTCTATGTATCTCTTGACTACCTCCTCATTATATAATGTTAGTTTCTCTTGGAGTGTAGAGAGCGAGAGGGAACCGGGAGAATTTGAAATGTATTTCTATGTTAAATTCCACAACAAGCAACCCGTATTTAAAATGAGGCTAAACATTCCCTTAGAAAGCCTACAAAATGATTTTACGGTTTCGTCCGGCCGTATTTATTATTTTTTTAAAATTTTATTCCCTTTGTTAACTCCCATTTCCCAAATCTCAGTAATCTACACAGAGCTGAATGGGTGACCCAACGGGTCACATTTTGTTAGTATATATATATATATATATATATAATATATATATATAATATATATATGGGAGATCGACATTATTAAGAAATTTAAAAAAACAAGTGTTCCAAAATGAGATGAATTTATTCATCGACGTTTAAACGTTTCGGTTTCTTTAAACCATCATCAGGATGTATTAAGGGGTGAAGAAATTATGGATGTTTTATAGATGACAGGAGATGAAAAATCTTTATAAATTCTTTATAAAATGTAAAATTTTATAAAGATTTTTCATCTCCTGTCATCTATAAAACATTCATCAATTTCTTCACCCCATAATACATCCTGATGAAGGTTTAAATAAACCGAAACGTTTAAACGTCGATGAATAAATTCATCTCCTTTTTGGAACACTTGTTTTTTCAAATTACTTAATATTGTTGGATTTATTTCCATATTTACTCCCATATATATATATATATATATATATATATATATATATATATATATATATATATATATATATAAATCAGGGTATTTGAGTTTCACAAGTTTCGAAACTATAAAAATTGTTGAAGCAATAAAAAGTATTCCACAACAAAGCAATCGTCTTTGGCGTCGGTTCGACTCAACGTTCTCTGTTACATTTTAACCCTCTACCCTTGGTAGCTTTGTTTTATTTTCATACTTTTTACAAAGATTACAAAAAGGATCTTTATAGTGTTCTCCTTTCACATATATATCCAAAAATGTATTATATATATACATTTATATATAATGTCAACATATTATATATATATAATATATATATATAAATGTATATAATATTGGTTGAGAACCCACATTTTGTCGGATTATTCAACCCTCCACTCCTCATTATATATATATATATATATATATATATATATATATATATATATATATATATATATATATATATGTCAATATATGTCAATATATATATGTCAATATATATATATATATGTATATATATATGTCAATATATATATATATGTCATATATATATATATATATATATATATATATATATATATATATATACATATATATATATACTGTTTTTTATTTTTAATTTTTGCTTTTTATCTAGCTTTCTTGCTATATATATATGTGGTTGAGAACGCACATTTTGTCGGATTTATTCAACTCATCCACTCCTCATATATATATATATATATATATATATATATATATATTGAATTTTTTGATATTGAATTTTGATAGAGGAATATATAAAAATTATCAATATAATATAATATATATATATATATATATATATATACTGTTTTTTTGTTTTTTTTACTTTTGCTTTTTATCTAGCTTTCCTGCTAGTGTGAGGGTCCAGTTCGTAGAGGAGGTTAACTAAGATCTGTTTCCAAGCGCTTTTGATCATATGCTTTGATATTAAGGGGAGAACACCTCTTTGAACTGGAACCAACATTAAAAAAAAGCTAGCAGGAAATGCAACGAATAAAAAAAATCTTAAAAAGATAAGTTTCGTAGTTTTTAAACAGACATTTGTAAATAATTCAAATTTTGCGTCTGAGGTGAGGCGCCATACCTACCATCAGCTCCCGACTTTACTACACAGATCCAAGCTGTGCTACTCGTGTGCTTAGTTGGTCATTGCTGGTATGGAACCCAGGACCATGTGGTTCCTATGTGGATGCTCTGCCGCCTGTGCTCAACCCAACCCTTTCAGATTTTAGAAATAATGAACATAAACAAAAAAGGATGTATTTTATTTATTTATTAAAAATAATTATTGTATGGAAGTGAGTCGTGGGTTTTATATCGCAGACGCTTAAAAAACCGGGGCATTCCACATCAACTGTCTCCAACGCATACTGGGTATAAGGTGGTGGCACAAAATCCCCCACTTAGAAATTAGAAGCAGAACACGCATTGACCAAATTGAGACCATCCTATCGCAACGCCAACTGCAATGGTTGGGTCACACCATCCGCATGCCTCCAGACAGACTCCCCCCGTAAACTACTTTACAGTGAAGTTACAGATGGCACGCGGAGGGCAGGAGCCACCCGAAAACACTGAAGAAATGTAACATCACACCTTCAAGCGTGGAAGATCTGGCCTCCAACGGACAGAGTTGGCGAGATGCCTGCCTCACAGAAGCTAAGAAGCTCAATAATGAGATAAACAGGACTGAAGAGCGGTGACGTTTTCGTCGTCATGAACAACCAAATGTAGATGGGAATTTCCCCTGCATTGTGTATGACCGCATTAGTATTGGACTAACAAGCCACCATGGGGTCTACAAATGAAGACAAAATGGAGTAACGTAATCGTCGTCTTCGATGGACTTCGAAAAGAAAGAAAGAAATTTTATTTATTTATTTTTAAAAAAAAATTATTTCAACAAAACTGAAATTTTTACATGCAAAAATTATGTGAACTCTTTTAGTTCGTAATTCGTGGAACGTCCTCTGGCAGCGATTATTTCAACCAAACAGCTTCTACAGTCACTAATCAGTCTGTTGCAAGAATTTAGTGAATACTGTTTATTGCTATTGTACACCTTGGAATTTCTTTTTTAAAAAAAGAGAAATGATAGTGTTATTTGTTGGTGGGTGTCGTATTTCAAATGTGTCCAGATTGGACCTTTAAATAATTGGAGATAAATTGCGATTACATTTCCAATCGTGTTTACGTTGTACTTTGAAAAATTGGAAAAAAAGCTATAAGTGCCGATTATAATGTGACAAAGATTAGTCAAGGTTTCCAGAAAACTTTTCATAAGATGATGACCTAGGTGTGTAGCATAGGGTCAAATTCGAGTTGTAATAGTCGTCGTTAGTACAAACAACATACACAAGTCATATAGTCACAAGGGAGCTGTTTATTTCTTTCTAGGCTCGTGGGTCTTTTTCAGAGAGAACGGATAGTGAGAGGGGGGTAAGGTCAAAATATTCTATCTATATCATATCATGTTCGGTACTACTATGCGAAAGCCATACGGTAGAAACCGGGAAGCCCCGTCTGCCTCTCCGCAAAGCCCAGCCAAACAAAGACCGATTTTTATCACCTCCCATTTCTCTTCCCGGGTTGGGAGGGTCACCCACTCCCGCTTCCGATCAAAATGCGGAACTTCCGTTTTTATTTTTAGATCTAATTCCAGGGTCATTTGTCGGTTAATTGCTGGCACCCCGTTGAGTGTTTACCCTTCTAAACTTTAACGTTTGTTCTTATTTGTTTTTCTTCTCTTTCTCCAGAAATCAGAATACCCTTTACTTTTCAATCCCCAAATTCCCCAGTAGACCATAATAATTACGCTACAAGACGTAAAAGCACTATTACAATAATACAGTCTGATAGAGCAAGTATTCAGCCAGAAAACAGTAATTTACCATTATTTCGTCACCACTCGCTAGGCATTTTCAATAACAAGAAATAAGAATCATACCCTTTCCCCTTCCTGTGTCTGATTGAACGCTATCATCTTAATGCTTTCAATGTGCTTAAAAGTGAACAGTGAATGTTAAGATTTTGGTCTTTCATATTCATTCCGTGATAAAAGTGTCCTCAAATACCTACTGCTTCCTGAATATATAACAACATGGTAATTTCCCAATATGTTTGGCAAATGAAAATACAAAAACAAAAACCCATGATTAAACGGAGTATCATTTTTTTATTCATCACCATCATTATCATAATCATCATCATATGGGTTGCGAAATTGATTCGTCTAATCCAGTGGTTCTCAACATTTTTTAAACCTATGGACCCCTTTTAATCCTATTTTACTCTGGTGGACCCTCCCATAGCTATTCGATGTTTAAAAATCCCATTGTATTTTTATAGTTAAATATATTTTTCTTGCCTTGGTCCCAAAAATGTAATATGGTTCCTGGGGTTCAATATGGACCCCGGTTGAGAACCACTGGTCTAATCTCTTTCTTCAAATGCAAGGCCTGACGACAAACTTTCTTGTCCCGCAACAATCCTCAAGCAATTCTCTGCATACAACTCACCCACCGCTTCGAACCATCTCGCTCCCTTCTCAGTTGTGTCTCGTTTTATGTACAGCAATCTTAGAAAAAAATGCAGATTTACTATCGACATGGCTTCGAGATCGCGCGTATTTACATTTTAGTGCCAAGACAGCCATATTTTTCGTTTCCACTCGTCCTGCAAGTGAGATATGTTCGTGCCCGGTTTGCTCAATGAGGTAAGTCTCCCATCTTTCTTCACATCATCCTCAAGCCACACGGACAAGTACGGATACCTACGACTCTCTCTCACCAACCGTCCCTATCGATCATCACCCGTGGTAAGTATCCAAAATCGCCACCCAACTGATTGATGTACGTTTTAGCTGGTCGACCTACACTGGTTAGTCGATGCGTAGGTATCCATAGGAGAACGTCACTTATGAGTTCGTCTTTTCTTCCCCAGCAGTGTGCCGCATGTCTTGCTCGTCTTACTATGTGCCATACAGCTGCTTTTTTGTGCAGTGTTGTTTCCAAGATTTGTTCAAGATACCACAACGCATCCTTGGATAGTTCCCATCTAGCTTTTAACAAAAATGCGTTAATCCCGTCGGCATTCCTCCTCAAGGAAGCGCATCAGGCACTGGACAATAAACTTAGCCCTGTCCCTTTATATCGAGGGGACAGGTATTGCCTGTTACAATTTCATGGGCCATCGTTTAGCCATCAAGCAAGAGCGCTTGTGCAGCAGAAATCCTTGGTAATCCTTTAGTAAAGAATCCTCAGTATTGTAAGTTCCTTTGTAAATGATTGCAAATGAACTATGAAAGTATCAGTGTTTAAGTAGTGAATCAGCCACGCATTATGACTGTTGATTGGTGTAGAAATATGACACGTGACCCAGCCTAGTCAATAAATTTAGGTGCTGTATTGCAGGAAACCTTATATACTCAAAATATTCCAACAGGGATGCATCCCTGGAATCAACGATGTTAATTGTAAAGTCCAGGGCCTAAATCGGAGTTAGATATGTTGGACTTGAACCATGGATCGAACTCCATCATGCCTTAAGATGTTAAAAATGGCAGGAACAGGGATATAAATGCATAGTCGAGTCTATATGAAGAAGTAGAAAGTTGACTTGACCTGCCTCTGGATACTGGCAACTTCCATGGACGTAACGAACTACTTGAACCATAGATGGCACTCCGACATGCCTTAAGATGTTAAAAATGGCAGGAACAGGGATATAAATGCATAGTCGAGTCTATATGAAGAAGTAGAAAGTTGACTTGACTGCCTCTGGATACTGGCAATTTCCATGGATGTAACGAACTACTTGAACCATAGATGGCACTCCAACATGCCTTAAGATGTTAAAAATGGCGGAACAGGGATATAAATGCATAGTCGAGTCTATATGAAGAAGTGGAAAGTGGACTTGACTACCGAAGATCTAGCAATGGCGGGATTAATAACGAGGATCTTTCAGAGAGACTAGCGGTCTCCAACAGTTATTTATCACACTCATGATATCAATTGAGATTATGTTGGGGAAACGCAAAGGACGATATTAGTTTACGAATCCGAGGGAAAAAGTCAATCTCTTAATGTAGATAGAGGATATCAAATTATTATGATTATACGAACTTTCACCCCATTAGTTTCTGCTGATTCGAATGACGTGTCAAGTTTCTATTCGACGTAGCAAATATCCTCAGTACTTCGGTATTCTCCTGAATATTTTTTTACTGATTGCACTAAAAAAAAAAACACTTTCAATTTTTCCCTGCATTATTTTATTACTAGAAGCGGCTACCCGGCGTCGCCTGGGTAGAGAGGGGTGTGCAAAAAGATAATCTCGCAGATCCTTTATTACTTAATCACAAGTTGGATCCTTTCAGGATTCCCCATTAAAATCTCTACGTAAAAAAAAGTCCTTGTGTTGATTCGGCCTGGTGGGGTGTCAGAAAATGTGCACAGACACTCTGAAAAGAAAAAAAAAAACAAATCAGTGCCCCTCTTTAGAATATTGAATGCAAAAAAAAAAAACAACAAAAAAAAAACTATGCAGTACCTATATATTGTACTAGTAGCGGCTACCCGGTGTCACTTTGGTAGAGGGGGATTTTTATGTTAGTCCCGCAGATCCATTATTACTGAATCGTGAGTTGAATCCTCATGGGATGTTCCAGTTAAATCCCTATGTAAAAAAAACAAAAAAAACAACCTTGCATTGATCCAGCTACTCTGAAAAGAAATGTTAATATCTACTATCTAAAATATTAAATGAAAAAAAAATCCATGCTGTTATTATTTAGATTTTATTTTATAATTATCTTGAATATAAATCAAATCTCTATTATTTTTGCTCAAAAACCAAGCCCTGGTGATATTTAATGTGTATATATATTTATTTTGTCGTTAATTGTTTTATTTTCGAAGTTTCCTCCGGACATATACATCTGCCCTTTATATAAGTATAGATTTCAATCCTTGTGTGTGTTTTGTATATCAGCGTTGGCTGATGGTCATTCATTGAAGTCAGTGACAGCAAGTCTCATCAGGTCTGCAGACTTTTCCAATCATCCTAGCCGATTTTAGCTACAACTATGCTCAGGGTGATGTTCTGCTGGTTTCAACTACGATTGCTATCATTGTCAGATTCTTGTCCCGCAACTTTTCAGCTCTCGGCTAAGAACCAATAATTTGTCAATGTTTTTGCTTGCTTATTTTCACTTTGCAGTGTGCTGGAACGGCAATTATTTTTTCTTATTATTATATCTCTCTGTTACGATTTCATGGGCCATCCTTTAGGCTTCAAGCAAAAGCGCTTATCCAGCGAAAATCCTTTGGTTGTTCCTTGGTGCTCCTCAGTATTGCAAACCCTTCGTCAATGATTGAAAATGGACGTCTCTCAGTATCAGTGATGTATTCAGGCTGTTGATTGGCTGAGGTTTAAACCACGTGATCTCGCTTAGTCTATAAATTTAAGTGGTGTATTGTAGAACACCTTTTATACAGAATAATCCAACATTCTCCTTGTGAGTTTTTGTTGTTTTTGTTTGTTTTGTTGTTGTTGTTGTTGTTGTTGTTGTTGTTGTTTTTAGCCTTTTTTTTTCACACTAGCGTAAGCTGATCGTGTTTCACTGGAGTCTGAATGACAACAACTCTCCTCGGGTCACCTGGACTCCTCTGATTACCGGAACGGCAAAATCAACCAGATCTATTATTATTATTATTATTATTATTGTTGTTGTTGTTGTTGTTGTTGTTATCATTATGGCGTATTCTAAGTCAGCGGTCCCCAACCTTTTTTGCGCCACGGACCGGTTTCATCTAAGACAATATTTTCACGGGCCTGCCTTCATATGCTCCAACCTACATTTGCTCGATAATCGTTAATGACGTAATCTAATAATAAATCATCCGCAGTGGTCTTATGTCAAATGCAAACATCAACAGACAATAAACAACCTTTTGTTCATAAATTAATAATCAACAACATCTCTGTAAACGAAAATATTTATTTTAGAACAGTTTGGGCCTTTTCCCCTTTCCAAAGAAGCTCACCAAAGATGTTTGTTTTTCACTCATTTTTGCTAGCTTTTGAGGTAACGGCTGGTGACCTATCACGGGACCGAGACCTGTCAAGAGGCACAGAAGTCACTTTTCAAATTAAAACATCAACATTTAGACTGATAATCAATTAAAAAAAATTAAATTCAAACGTTCTGTGCGGCCCGGTACCTAATGGTCCGCGGCCTGGTACCGGTCGCGACCCGTTGGTTGGGGACCGCTGTTCTAAGTGACGTTAGCAGGACTTTAAGGAGAAGGAGGAGACTTTTTTTTTCTTTTATGCACATAGACATTCACCTACTTATCTATGTAAATATGGCTATTTTTCAAACAAGGTAATGCGTTTTCCCAATTGAAAATTGAATTAAAAAAAAATAACGCGGAAAAAAAATAGAATATTGAGAATAGAGTTAGGAAAAAGAAAAATGAAAAGAATAAAATGAATAAAAAAAGAATTGTAAATTGAGGAAAAGAATAGAGTAAAGAAAAGAGGAAGGATATTGAAAAAGAAGAAAAAACGAAAGAGAAAAGTAAAATCAAAAGAAGAAAACGAGAAAATGAATAAGAAAATCGAGGAAAAAAAAAGGAAGTTGTGGGAAAGAAGAGAGAAAAAAGAGTGAAGGATAGAAAAAAATGAAGAAAAAGAGAAAGAGAAAAGGAAAAATTAAAAGAAGAAAACGGAAAAATAAAGAATTTTAAGTCATAGGAATAGTAGAAAACGAAAAGGGAGAATGATAAGGAAAAGAAACGAAAAAAGAAAGAGAAAGATAAGAAAAACAGAGAGAAAAAGAGAAATAAAAGAAATGAAAAAAAGAAAAAGAAGAGAAAGAAAAAAAGAAAATGATAAAAGATAAAGAAAAGAAGAAAAGAAAAAAGAAAAGAAAAGAAAGAAGAGAAAAAAAGAAAAAGAAAAAGAAAGAAAAGAAAAAATAGAAAGAAAAGAAAAAGAAATAAGAAAAGAAAGAAAAGAAAAAATAGAAAGTAAAGAAAGAAAAGAAAAAGAGAAAGAAAGAAAGAAAGAAAGAAAGAAAGAAAGAAAAGAAAAAACAAAGAAAAGAAAGAAGAGAAAGAAAAACAAGAAAATAAAAGGAGAAAGAAAGAAAGAAAGTAAGAAAAAAGAAAAGAAAGAAAAGAAGAAAGAGAAAAAAGAAAAAGAAAAGCAATAAAAGAAAAAAGAAGGGAAAGTAAAGAAAGAAAAGAACCAAAGAAAGAATATATAGAAAGAAAGAAAAAACAAAGAAAAGAAAGAAGAGAAAGAAAAACAAGAAAATAAAAAGAGAAAGAAAGAAAGAATAAAAAGAAAGAGAAAAAACAAAACAAAGAATGAAGACAAGGAAGAAAAACGAAAGAAAAAAAGGAGAGAAAGAAAAAGAAAAAGAAAGAAAAGAAAAAAGAGAAAGACAAAGAAAAAGAGAAAGAAAGAAAGAAAGAAGAGAAAGAAGAGAAAAGGAAAGAATAGAAAGAAGAGAGAAAACAAAATAAAGAATGAAGACAAAGAAGAAAAAGAGAAAGAAAAGAAAGAAGAGAAAAAAGAAAAAGAAAAAAGAGAAAGAAAGAAAAAGAAAAAAGAGAAAAAAAGAAAGAAAGAAAGAAAGAAAGAAAGAAGAGAAAGAAGAGAAAAGAAAAGAATAGAAAGAAAGAGAGAAAACAAAACAAAGAATGAAGACAAAGAAGAAAAACGAAAGAAAAAAAGGAGAGAAAGAAAAAGAAAAAAGAGAAAAAAAAAAGAGAAAGAAAAAGAAAAGAAAGAAAGAAAGAAGAGAAAGAAGAGAAAAGGAAAGAATGAAAAGAAAGAGAGAAAACAAAACAAAGAATGAAAACAAAGAAGAAAAAGAGAAAGAAAAAAAAGAAAAGAAAGAAGAAAAAGCTAAAAGAGAAAGAAAAAGAAAGAAAGAAAAAGAAAAAAGAGAAAGAAAAGAAAGAAAGAAAGAAAAGAACAAATAAAACAACGAAAGTCTAAACAAATAAATAAATAAAAACAAAAACAAAAAAAAGAAGCAGGTAAAAAAAAATAAAGACAACGAACCTTTTTGTCCTCAAAAAAAAAAAAGAAGAAGAATTTTGCAGACTTTTTGGCTGTGATGAAGCGAAGATCGGCGTGCCCTTCCCTCTTTAGAAAGAACACGTAGAGTAGCGACCCACGCGGTAGAGCATTGCTTAGAGAACAAGACTTTATTGTGGGCCCCCTTTTAACTAAACGAGGAAGTTTGCATCTCAGAGAAAAGAATAACGGAACGAAGAGGCTACACATGAGTGAATAGAAAAAAGAAGAAGATTGAATAAATAATGCAATGAATGAGTGAAGCCATGAATGAGTAAGTGAGATCGAGACTGAATAGATCCAGTGTAGAATCCTTAGACCACCACCAATGAAGCCGGAGAGGCAAAGCGGGAAAAACCACAAACGGTGGAATAAAACGAAGAAGACCGATTTGATGGCACAAGAGAAAAGAAAATTGTCAATAAAATAAACGATTTATCATCAAAGCTTATCTGAGTTTCAATTGTAATTTGAGTTCTCTCCTCCGCCCCCACACACAGGCTCTCTCTCTCTCTCTCTCTCTCTCCCTCTCTCTCTCTCTCTCTCTCTCTCTCTCTCTCTCTCTCTCCTCCCCTTTTACTCACTCACTCACGGACACAGACACGCTCACAAAAATACACACACCTTCTCTTTTTCTCTCTCTCTTTATCTTTCTCTATCTCACACAAACATATTCTCTCGCACACACAAGCAATCTCTCTCTCTCTCTCCTCTTCTCTCTCTCTCTCGCGCGCGCTCTATCTATCTATCTATCTATCTATCTCTCTCTCTATTTCTATCTCACACATACATTCTCTCGCACACACACACAATCTCTCTCCCCTCTCTCTCTCTCTCTCTCTCTTTCTCTCTCTCTATCTATCTATCTACCTAACACACACCATTCTATCACACACAATCTCTTCTCTTCTCTCTTTTCTCTCTCTCTCTATCTACCTATCTCTATCTCACACACACATATTCTCTTACACACACACACACACACAAAATCTCCTTTTCACTCACTCACTCACGGACACACACACAAACATACACACACACACACTCTCTCTCTCTCTCTCTCTCTCTCTCTCTCTCTCTCTCTCTCTCTCTCTCTCTCTCTTCATGTTTGTCGACTAAGAATACATATACTCTCACCTATCAACACTTTGACTATCTCTACATATACGAGAGCAGTTTAAAAGTAATGTGACATATTTTTCAGGTTGACAACCTTAATTGACAATCGGAGGAGTAAGCTATTAAAGAGAGAAACGTAATTTGAGTTCTCGAATAAGAATACCTACACCGCAGTCTCATCACAATGCTGTATACTGGATCATACATTATTCAGTATACTAGTACATAGAAATACGTATAAGTAAATAGCATTCCATTTGGAAACATATCTATCTAGAATTGAATCTCTATTCATATCTCTCTCTCTCTCCCTCTCTCTCTCTCTCTCTCTCTATATATATATATATAATATATATATATATATATATATATATATATACATAGACTTACATCTCTATTCAAATCTATCTGTGTATAGCTATTGTTACATAATTCATGGACTGTCAATGAATTATGTACGTACTGTAGTAAGAATATTTTTGAATGAGAGTCCGTTAGATCTAAAATCGGAGGGTGTTAAGCGGAAATTTCCATAATCGTTAGGGTCATGATTGATTTATGATGGCCCTGACTTAATCCCTCTGGATGCGCGCGATTACAGGCGTGAGATAATTTTAGTTTAGTTGTGAGCAGTCACTAGTAGAGAGCGGACGTTTCTCAGAATCGCACTCACAGCGCGGTCGAAAATGACCAGCCCGAAGAAAGCAGACAACAACCCGAGAAATCAATCCTGTAGAATATGGCGGCCGAGTTAACAAGTAAGACCTCCTCGCCATTATCATCACTTCTACTTATACTCTGTCTATCTGTCTGTCCGTCCTCTCTCTCTCTCTCTCTCTCTCTCTCTCTCTCTCTCTCTCTCTCTCTCTCTCCGTTTATATTCTCGATATTGAGTCGGTATATAACACAATGATTTAACTTGGTCTAGTTGGTAGTTTCAAGTGATGACCGCAATAATCAGTTTCTTGAACTGAAAAAAGTATTTATAATTTCTTCAACGCTTTGTTTGCTTAACAGTCAAGCTATTATAATCAAAGATGACAGTAATTCCACCACTCATGATCTGGAGTTCAATCTCTAATCACTCGCTATACCTCCCACCTTTGTGCAGGCCAGACACACACGGACGCGCTTAATCCTTGGGGGCAGGGAATTCTCACCTCCGCCACACGCCCCGTGCTCTCTGTTACACTTAGAAATCATCTTTGATTATAATAGCTTGACTGTTGAGCAAACAAAGCGTTGAAGAAATTATAAAGATCTGATTCAAACAATGACATTGTCTTTGCACGCACATCAATGACGTCATTTTCTTTGCACGCACATCAATAACGTCATTGTCTTTGCGCGCATATCAATGACATCATTGTCTGCACGCACATCAATTCGAGAAGCGCCATATAAAGTCTCATCTCAAAATGGTTTGCACACTAGATTAGCAGACCATTGGTAGTGAGTTGGATTCTCACTGGGCGCCCCATAATTCTGGCCTTGTGCCAAATCTAAGCTAAGCTTAGTAATTAACTATACATAGGAGTTAGGGGGAACCCTACGTGGTGTAATGATTAGAGCACTATATTAGCACACCATTGGTAGTGAGTTTGATTTTCACAGGGTGCCCTATACTTCTGGCCTTGTGCCACATCTTAGCTAAGCTAAGCTTAGCAAATAACTATAATAACTCTAGAAGGACTGATATGCTATTAAAATCAATCATTATTCTAAAGAAATGAGTGCCCAATGAAAAAGAATCTTTCCTTTTCATATCATTTGAAATTATACTTAAAATATGCCCGCCCTGTCGGCTGCGGCGTTAGAATGCACCGACTGTACCTCTGCAGAGGGGTAAGACTCCCCCAATGGGGCCACCTGTTGGCCGTGGGTGGGGACCCGTGATGCTTAAGGATAGAGCCCAGGTGGATGAGCAGTTCATGACTTGCAATACTCCACTTTGGCCCTATCTTGGGCTAGACGAGCGGTCGGAGAGGCCCCCTCCGATCAATCGGCTGGTCACGTCAAGCCCTAGCACCTATAGGATTTTCCCAACCCTATTGCCTTTATGGCAAGCCCCAATCCCTTTTTATCATATGGGTGCTAGAAGGCGGTGGCTGAGGGTCTACATGTCCTGGGAATGACGTTAAACTCTATCTGATGGTGAGGTTCCAGTTTTGGAGGTTTGGGGAATGTGGAGCACCACATTCATCACCATTGCTCCCTGGTCCACTCTGACCCGGAGTGGTAGTATCTGTTAGGGTCCCATCTATGGGTTAAATAGAAAAATGTATTTATAAAAATATTGTATTATCCATTAAGAATTGATTTATTTCAAAACTTTATCGGCATTAAATGACCCACTGAGGTTGATATGCCGTAAAACAAAACAAACAAACAGACAATTAAAATATGCACTCTTAAAACTTCATTGTCAGTCTGAAGTTGTAATTAGGGATGTGATTTTTGAAGTTATATCTGTTAACATTCGTGCGAATTTCGCTTATCATAATGTAACATGTTAATTTTTGTTTGTTTATTGATTTTAACGGCATATCAACCTGTCTGGGTTATGTCATGCCTAACGGTTAGGAAGTAATACATATCGTGTATTTATATTCATACTTTTTAGTAATTGGTTTTAACAATGTGTTAGCATTATTGGGGATTATGTTGTATGATATTGATTAGTTTCATGTCTATATTCTATGGTGTAATTTTATTTCCCTCAAAAAGAGAGAAAAATGTTTACATTTACGTTTGAAAAATGTAAACATGTTAAGAAGTAAAGGTGGACAGACAGAAGCTGACTTAGATCAGGCAAAACTATAATAACAGGTAAACCAGTATTAGCAAAATTATCTTTGCAACGAGCAGGATGTGACACAAGATCAACTTCAAAGAGGGAAAAAAGCTGGTTTAAATTCAGGTTTTTTTTCCTTCTCCTAAACTGCTGATCTTAACCAAGGCGAAAGAACCTGCCCTGTTATTAAAAAAAGGTAAAGTCGTCGGTGTGGCCTAAAGTCAGTATCAGCCAGACAGCGAGGGAGTCTATCGCCTTTTCGTCAGCGCTAGACCAAGGAGATTGTTTCGGCGTCTGAGGCGGCGCGCCACTCCTACTATCAGCTCCTGCACTTATCCATGTGATACTCTGATTTGGCGATGGTTGGAATCGAACCAGGAACCTCGAGGTTCCCAGCCGGACACTCTACTGACTGAGCTAAAGAAATGTAACACCTTCAAGCGTGGAAGATCTGGTCTCCAACAGACAGGGTTGGCGAGACGCCTGCCGCACAGGAGCTAAGCAGCTCAATAATGATATAAACAGGACTGCAGTCATCATTAACAACCAAATGTAGATAGGAATTTCTCCTGCAATGTGGGTGACCGCATCTGCAGGTCCAAAATTGGACTAATGAGCCACCATATTGTCCACAAATGTGAAGACATGGAGTGAGGTCATTTTATATATTGCGATAAAGATTAGGACAATAGTCAAAAAATTAAAATAAAATGAGTTCTATTGCATCAAATGAAAAATAGCAAAGCCTAGATGAGGCTCTTCAGCAAGTGCAACTTACACTAGAGTCATAAGAAATAGACTCATCGACCAGTGCTAATCCTGGACGAGGCTGTCTACATTTCACATAGCACTAATAACTTCGGAAATGTATGCATCCACCTGCTCTCCCCCCCCCCAACATTGCATAAATAGCAGGACAGACTGAGCTCTTTAACCTTGGTTAGGCAACCAGTCTAGGAGAAGGAAAAACTCTGTATTCACACCTGATATAAACTCCGCCTATAAAATTGACCTTGTGTTGCATTCTCGTGCGGATGATGTTGTATATATATATATATATATATATATATATATATGGACGTAAGAAATGGACAGGGTGACACGACAGTTCAAATCCTGGACGAGACTGAGTGCATTTCATATAGCATTAATACTTTTTATGGAAGCACGTGGTGTAATGGTTAAAGTCATGGGAAATGGACTCGTTGCCCCGAGTTCAAATCCTGGATGTGGTAATTGCATTTCACTTAGCGCTATTACCTTTGGGAAAATGTGTGAATCCTACTCTCCCTCTAACTATGGATAAATAGTAGGGCAGATTGGGCTTTTTAACCTTGGTTAGGCAACCAGTCTAGGAGAAGGAAAAACTCTGAAACTCACATCTGTTAAACTCCGCCTAAAAAATTGACCTTGTGTCACATCCTGTTCATGCGGAGGGGTTGGTAAATATGTACACTAGTAAAATCGGCATGGAACATTTCTGTCGACCCTGTTTGCAGAGAAAGAGATCTTGAAGAATCCTTGTGCCACTCCAAAAATATCTTTACCATAATTCATGATGGGAATCTCCGTGGCTTAGTAAGTAACGTGATGGACCATGACATCGTAGTCAGCAAGTCTGAATACCAGTCACGCTGTTACGTTTATTTTCGGACTAATTCTCTTGGGAAAGGCATGAAACCCCTCCCCCATCTAATGTTTTTCTACAAAGATAATTTGGGCATTAAATAACCCATGAAGGTTTTTTTATGCCATTAAATAAAGAAACCAAACCAGAATCCATGCTGACTGAGACTTTGACTTGACTGATAAATATACAACATCAGCACATTTGGAGCTACACATTCTTCTGCTAATGATATAAAAAAGTGAAGGTAAAGAAAATAGTAGCCGGGGATCTTACTAGTGTATCTAGACACAGCAACTACCTCCGACCAAGAGCGAAACCCGACTGACTTTTCATTCGTTAACCTCTCGGACATCAACAGCTGCCCTTAAGAAGTGGTGTTTTAACTGTTTTAAATACATACATCTATGGATATATTTTACGATCACCAGAGAAATCAAAACTGTAATCAAAAGACGAGTATTGCTTTATGCTAGCGGTGAAAGTCAATTAAAATCGCTCATAGAGAGTTCTACTATAGTTCTGCTAATAGTATACTATTAGCACCCCCAACTTAAGATGGATGGAAATATTCTCGAATCAAAACAAAAAATGGTGTTTGAGGAACTTTGACTTTATTATATGTTACGTTTTCCACGCCACCAAGTTGCTATTGGCAGTAAGATTATTACTTTAATACTACTTCACAAACAAGAGTAATATCATCAAGTTCTAATGTCATTGTCCCAATTTGAAAGTTTTCCTTGTCACTTTTTTGAACATCCATATCGACTAGCGTTCAATGATACGTTGCCATGACAACCGCAAAGACAGGTTAGTTTTTCCAATTATCCTTTCAAAAAGAAAAAAAAAAGAATTAAATTTTGTTAACAGCGAAATAAGAATGAGTGGGTTTTCTAGACACATTTTTGCATTTTCTTCCTACGATACTCCCACAAACTGAGATCGGTTCATTTAAATAAAAAAATCTTATTAAAAAAGCGACGACCCATCTTCCCTACATATCAAAAGAGAAGGTTCAAAAATCGACGTGGGGCGTTTTCCTATTAGCAGACACAAAAAGATATACATACAACGTTCTCATCTTGTATGTATGTATGTACATATGAGATTGAGAATAGTTTCAATTCAGGAGAGTTCTTTATATATACTAGCAAATATATGCACCCTCCGGGTGCAGGTATTTAAGTTTTAATATAATAAAATATCATATTAAATTAGAAAGGCTAATGAAACTGAATAAAAATGCAGATAAAAAGATTTGGAACAGAGGGAGAATGATTGAAAAATAGAACAACTTTGAAACTAACTCTTCCATCATTTCCATTACTCCCGTCTTTCATTGGTAAATTTTCCTAATTTCTTGTCAATGGATTTCTTTTAAGATTTATTCCCGAGATTTTTGCTCATGTCCATTAATATAAAACCAAACAATTAGAAATCAATAATACCAAGCACATATTTATTAAAATCAAATTTTTTATATCAATATGCAAAGTAGCCTTCCCATTCACACTGTAAACCGCTATTTTGTTGTATATATAAATGCAATTGCATGTTGTTAGTATGTAGATATGGTCAACAGTCTTAATGATGTAAAACAATTTTATTAATAATTGAGGTTTAAATAAAAATAAAATCATGGAGAATGTGATGTAAATAATAAAGGGAATTGTGACTTGAGTAGTGGTATAGTTTCGGTTACAGACAGACAAACACACAATCTCCATTATAATAAGATATATATATATATATATATATATATATATATATATATATATATTAAAAGTCGTCGGGGCGGCCTAATGTCGGTATCAGCCAATCAGCGATGGAGTATATCCCCTTTTCAATAGCGCTAGACCAAGGAGATTGCTTTTTTAGCATCTGAGGTGGAGCGCCACACCTACCATCAGCTCCTTACTTTACCGCACAGATCCCTGTACTACTCATACGCTGAGTTGGCGAGGACCAGTATCGAACTAGGAACCTTGTGGTTTCTAGCCGAGCGCTCTATATGAGAAGTAAACAAACAAACAATGTGTTTTGATATGGCTTTTTTTTAACCAACAATTTTTGGGAGAATATGTGCTTAATTGAAGTTGTACCTAATTCTTGAAAATTAATTAATTATTAATGAATTAAGCGGGCATACCTATTCAAATGTAAGGCAAAACAAATCGAGAAAAATCAATCTCTGTATGTACATTTCGGCCTATTAGGCCTCATCAGCAGAGGTATAGACAGGAAGACTGCTTTGTGTGTGATTCGAACCCTGACCTGACAGGCAGGGACTCTAACCATTGCACCAGCCGGCCCTTCCCAGATTTTTCGTCTGTTTTGAAGTAGGTTATATTCTACTTATGGTTATATTCCACTTATGGTGACTTGAAAATATATATATGTATATATATATATATTAAATATTTTTATATTTTTGCTTGAAGGCAATTACAATGCGAATATCGCATTAATTCGATAATTATAGATAACAATGACAAGTGAATTTCGCAAATAATTACTCGGTGTGTAGAATATCGTACAGTGAATTTGGCAAAGAATTACTCGTTGTGTAGAATATCGTACATACTGTTTCAACAGTCTGTACGATATTCTACACACCGAGTAATTATTTGCGAAATTCACTTGTCATTGTTATCTTCTATAATTATCGAATTTATGCGATATTCGCATTGTAATTGCCTTCAAGCAAAAATATAAAAATAGTTAATATATATACTTTATTCAGCAATCCTTCTAAAAAAATTAACAAACATCCAAAAAATTTTTATATATATATATATATGTATATATATATATGTGTGTGTGTGTGTGTGTGTGTGTGTGTGTAAGTTGAAAATGGAAGAGAATCCAACGGTATGTTGAAATGAAAAATAAAGAAAGAAATGTTGAATGGATAAGATAGGATTTATTTTATTTTATTTCACTGACACGTGTTTCGGCCAGAATTTTATCCATCTACACATGTATTCTATCTATTATTATTTTAAATACAAAAATAAGATAAGCATCCAATAACCAATAAAGATGAAAAACAGTGCAATTTTTATCTTTTAGTATACCACGGAGTTCCACACCGTAATCGGACCTTCTCTTCCAA
>CM042166.1:54221481-54256481 GCA_023376005.1 Doryteuthis pealeii
CCGAGAGATACTAGCACTACCTCGACCATGGAGGCGAAACCCGACTGGACTTCTTCAATTCGTTAAACCTCTCGGGACATCAGACAGCTGCCCTTAAGAAGCGGTGTTTTAAACTGTTTTAAATACATACATCTATGGATATATTATTTTTACGATCACCAGAGAATTAAAACTGTAATCAAAAGACGAGTATTGCTTTATGCTGGCGGTGAAAGTCAATTAAAATCGCTCATAGAGAGTTCTACTATAGTTCTGCTAATAGTATACTATCAGCAACCCAACTTAAGATGGATGGAAATATTCTCGAATCAAAACAAAAAATGGTGTTTGAGGAACTTTGATTTTATTATATGTTACGTTTTCCACGCCACCAAGTAGCTATTGGCAGACACGTAAGATTATTACTTTAATACCACTTCACAAACAAGAGTAATATCATCAAGTTCTAATGTCATTGTCCCAATTTGAAAGTTTTCCTTGTCACTTTTTTGAACATCCATATCGACTAGCGTTCAATGATACGTTGCCATGACAACCGCAAAGACAGGTTAGTTTTTCCAATTATCCTTTCAAAAAGAAAAAAAGAAGAATTAAATTTTGTTAACAGCGAAATAAGAATGAGTGGGTTTTCCAGACACATTTTTGCATTTTCTTCCTACGATACTCCCACAAACTGAGATCGGTTCATTTAAATAAAAAAAATCTTATTAAAAAAGCGACGACCCATCTTCCCTACATATCAAAAGAGAAGGTTCAAAAATCGACGTGGGGCGTTTTCCTATTAGCAGACACAAAAAGATATACATACAACGTTCTCATCTTGTATGTATGTATGTACATATGAGATTGAGAATAGTTTCAATTCAGGAGAGTTCTTTATATATACTAGCAAATATATGCACCCTCCGGGTGCAGGTATTTAAGTTTTAATATAATAAAATATCATATTAAATTAGAAAGGCTAATGAAACTGAATAAAAATGCAGATAAAAAGATTTGGAACAGAGGGAGAATGATTGAAAAATAGAACAACTTTGAAACTAACTCTTCCATCATTTTCCATTACTTTCATTGGTAAATTTTCCTAATTTAACTATTTAGTTAAAATAGGAAGTAAAGGATAAAATTACAGTTATTTCTTCTTGTCAATGGATTTCTTTTAAGATTTATTCCCGAGATTTTTGCTCATGTCCATTAATATAAAACCAAACAATTAGAAATCAATAATACCAAGCACATATTTATTAAAATCAAATTTTTGATATCAATATGCAAATTAGCCTTCCCATTCACACTGTAAACCGCTATTTTGTTGTATATATAAATGCAATTGCATGTTGTTAGTATGTAGATATGGTCAACAGTCTTAATGATGTAAAACAATTTTATTAATAATTGAGGTTTAAATAAAAATAAAATCATGGAGAATGTGATGTAAATAATAAAGGGAATTGTGACTTGAGTAGTGGTATAGTTTCGGTTACAGACAGACAAACACACAATCTCCATTATAATAAGATATATATATATATATATATATATATATATATATTAAAAGTCGTCGGGGCGGCCTAATCTCGGTATCAGCCAATCAGCGATGGAGTATATCCCCTTTTCAATAGCGCTAGACCAAGGAGATTGCTTTTTTAGCATCTGAGGTGGAGCGCCACACCTACCATCAGCTCCTTACTTTACCGCACAGATCCCTGTACTACTCATACGCTGAATTGGCGAGGACCAGTATCGAACTAGGAACCTTGTGGTTTCTAGCCGAGCGCTCTATATGAGAAGTAAACAAACAAACAATGTGTTTTGATATGGCTTTTTTTTTAACCAACAATTTTTGGGAGAATATGTGCTTAATTGAAGTTGTACCTAATTCTTGAAAATTAATTAATTATTAATGAATTAAGCGGGCATACCTATTCAAATGTAAGGCTAAACAAATCGAGAAAAATCAATCTCTGTATGTACATTTCGGCCTATTAGGCCTCATCAGCAGAGCTATAGACAGGAAGACTGCTTTGTGTGTGATTCGAACCTGACTGCTGACAGGCAGGGACTCTAACCATTGCACCAGCCGGCCCTTTCCAGATTTTTCGTCTGTTTTGAAGTAGGTTATATTCTACTTATGGTTATATTCCACTTATGGTGACTTGAAAATATATATATGTATATATATATATATTAAATATTTTTATATTTTTGCTTGAAGGCAATTACAATGCGAATATCGCATTAATTCGATAATTATAGATAACAATGACAAGTGAATTTCGCAAAGAATTACTCGGTGTGTAGAATATCGTACAGACTGTTTCAACAGTCTGTACGATATTCTACACACCGAGTAATTCTTTGCGAAATTCACTTGTCATTGTTATCTTCTATAATTATCGACTTTATGCGATATTCGCATTGTAATTGCCTTCAAGCAAAAATATAAAAATGGTTAATATATATACTTTATTCAGCAATGCTTCTAAAGAAATAAACAAACATCAAAAAAATCTTATATATATATATATATATATATATATATATATATATATATATATATATATATATATATTGTGTGTGTGTGTGTGTGTGTGTGTGTGAGTTGAAAATGAAAGAGAATCCGCCGGTATGTTGAAATGAAAAATAAAGGAAAGAAATGTTGAATGGATAAGATAGGATTTATTTTATTTTATTTCACTGACACGTGTTTCGGCCAGAATCTTATCCATCTACACATGTATTCTATCTATTATTATTTTAAATACAAAATAAATAACAATAACAATAAAAGAAAAACTGCAATTTTTTTTTAGTATACACGGAAGTAACGGCCTTCCTCAAAGTAAATACCTGGTGTTTTAAATCAAATCCGTTGAAATACTGAGAATTTCGTAGATATTTCCGTGCATAATAAAAAATTTTTTTTTCTATTATTGTTTTTTATTTTATTTTATTTTGTAATTAAAATGATAATAGATAGAATACATGTATGCATGGATAATCTCCTGGCCGAAACACGTGTCAGGAAAATAAAATAAGATAAATCATATTTTATCCATTCAACACTTCTATTCTTTATTTTTCATTTCAACACACACACACACACACAGACACACACACACACACACACACATATATAATATATATATATATATATATATATATATATATATATATATATATAATCAATAGTAATGATATTATGGATGATTTGGACTCATAACTTAAAGTTTCATGGTTATGCAATCCTCAGATGAGTCAAATGGTTGAGATCTTGAAAACCAGTCCAAATAATCCATAATACCATTACTATTGATTATAAATCTGCTCTGCTTTATTAGCATTGAGCACCTTTTCATGCCAATACTTTTCTCATTTATTCTCTATTCATTCTGTATATATATATATATATATATATATATATATATATATATATATATATATATATGGTAAAGAATAGAGGGAAAATATGGACAAAAGAACAAACTCAGACAAGTAGATGTGCGAGATATATTTCGCTGTGTCGTGAGCACGGCTTCTTCAGTCTTTATTTGAACATTTAAGTGTCATGTCTACATTTTCCCTCTATTCTTTACCACATTCTGTCGTATTTACTCAAAACCTCCTATCCTTACACACGCACACAAACACGCACACACACACACACACACACACATATATATATATATATATATATATATTATATATATATAAGATTTTGGGATGTTTGTTTATTTTTAGAAGCATTAGTGAATAAAGTATATATTAATATTTATATTTTTGCTTGAAGGCAATTACAATGCGCATATCGCATAAAATTCGATATTTATAGAAGATAAATAATATTGACAAGTGAATATAAACAAACATCCCAAAATCTTATTTCCTTCGCCGAAGAGCATAAAGCACCGTGTTTGTTGTTCACTTATGTTGTGCCTCATATGGTAGAGACGTCCCAGTATCATTGACAAGTTAATTTCACAGGAATTTCTCGGTGCTGTATCGGTGGCCGAGGTAGTATAGTTTCTGATTATCCTGCTGAAGTCCCGGTTTCGATTTCTGTCGGATAGAGATCGTTAGTATACATCGCTGATGAGACTTAATAAATTCGAAACAGTTGTTGTACGATGTTCTACACGCCGAGTAATTCTTTGCGAGATTGACTTGTCAATATTATTTATCTTCTATAATTATCGAATTTTATGCGATATGCGCATTGTAATTGCCTTCAAGCAAAAATATAAATATTAATATATATATATATATATATAAGGTGAGTCAAAAAGTATCAAGATTGAAACTGTATTTACCAAAATAGGAATGAACAATAAATGTAACGTTAACCTTTTCAGAATACAAGGTGTGTCAAAAAGTACAGATATTAAAGCTGTATTTAAAAAATAGAAATGAAAAATGAATGGAACTTTAACTTTTCAGAATACAAGGTGTATCAAAAAGTACCGAAAATCTCGATACTTTTTTGACACACCTTGTATGTATATATATATATATATACATATCTTATTATAATGGAGAGTGTGTGATTTTCTGTCTGTAACCGAAACTATATTCCTACTCAAGTCACAATTCCCTTAGTTATTTACATCACATTCTCCATGATTTTATTCTTATCTAAACCTCAATTATTAATAAAATTGTCTTACATTATTAATACTGTTAACTATGTCTACATACTGACAATATGCAATTATATTTATATATACAACAAAATAGCGGTTTACAGTGTGAACGGGAAGGCTAATTTGCATATTAATATTAAAAAATCGAATTTAATAAATATGTGCTTAGTATTATTGATTTCTAACTGTTTGGTTTTATTTTAATGAATATAAGTAAAAATCTCTTCAATAAATCTGAAATGAAATCCATTAACAAGATAAAATAACTGTCATTTTATTCTTTACTTCCTCTTATAACTAAAAACTTAAATCAGAAAAAATAACAATGAAAGACGAGAGTGATGGAAGAGTAAGTTTCAGTTGTTCCATTTTTTATTATACTCCCTCTGTTTCAAATCTTTTTATCTGCATTCTTATTTAATTTCATTAGCCTTTCTAATTTAATACGATATTTCATTACATTAAAACTTAGATACTTGCACCCGGAGGGTGCATATATTTACTAGTATATATAATGAAATACTATACAAGTAAAGAGCATTTGTTACAATTGATTTCAAATCAGCGTTTTCGACTCTCATCCTCAAGACGAATCACTTTAAATTCAAAATAATTAGTCTTGAGAATAATCGGCTAATATTGGGCTTTGAAACCAATGGTAACAAATGCTTTTAATTGTATAGTATTTCATTATAAACAAATATCCACCAAAACGCGATAGAACTCTCTATGAGCGATTTTAATTGACTTTCACCGCCAGCATAAAGCAATACTCCTCTGTTGATTACAGTTTTGATCTCTCTGGTGATCGTAAAATATATCCATAGATGCATGTATTTAAAACAGTTAAAACACCGCTTCTTAAGGGAAGCTGTCTGATGTCCGAGAGGTTAACGAATGAAAAGACTGTCGGACTTCGCTCCTGGTCGGAGGTAGTTGCTGTGTCTAGATACACTGATAAGACGTGAAACGTCGAAACACAGTGTCTGTGAATGACTTATTATTTGCTCCCAAAAGCCGGGAGAGCTTTCTAGGACCGATTTTAATTGACTTTCACCGCCAGCATAAAGCAATACTCCTCTGTTGATTACAGATTTGATTTCTCTGGTGATCGTAAAATATATCCATAGATGTATGTATTTAAAACAGTTAAAACACCGCTCTTTAATGGCAGCTGTCTGATGGCCGTGAGGTTAACGAATGAAAATCAGTCGGGTTTCCTGTGTAATTGGTGTGTCTAGACTTGAAACATCGAAACACGGTGGATGTGGATGACTTATATATATATATATATATATATATATATATATATATATATATTCTCTGATTTTGCGTGCTGAGTTCCCGGTTTCGATTTCTGTCGGAAGGAAATCGTAAGTATACATCGCTGATGAGACTTAATAAAGTTGAAACAGCTGTACGATGTTCTACGTGGGGCACAGTATTTGCCGAGTTCACTTATCATGATTATTTTCAATAATTATCGAATTTTATATGATATACGCATTGTAATTGCCTTCAAGCAAAAAAAGTATATAAATAATAATAATAATAATGATAATATATATATATATATATATATATATATATATATATATATATATATATATATAGAAAAAACTATATTGTTTCAATAAAAGTAATCAAATGGCAGTGATCAGAGCAGTTTGAAAACTGAAATGGAATCAGCGACCAGAGTTCAAATCAGTAGTCATAGATCTGCGAGTGTATCTTGCCAACACTACGAAGGGTGCCAGGTTTCTTTACTCGAGTATGTACACTAAAGTACACTACTCTTTTTAAATACAGTGGTACGTCATAAGTATTTGGACGCTTAATAAAATGTTTATTTACAATACTTTCGATGCCCAGTTCTTATTGAGTAACTACGCTACAGTACTCTACTCTTTTTTAAATACAGTGGTGTGTCCGAAGTATTTGGACACTTAATAAAATGTTAGTTTACAATACTTTCGATGTCCCGTCCTTTACTTGAGTATGTATGCTACAATACTCTTTTTTTAAATACAATAGAGCATCAGAAGTATTTAGACACTTTTACAATACTTTCGATGTCCCGTTCTTTACTTAAATATGTACGCTAAAATACTCTACTCTTTTTTTAAATACAGTGGTGTGTCAGAAATATTTGGACACTTTTACAATAATTTCGATACTTCGTTCTTATTGAGTATGTACGCTACAATACTGTACGCTTTTTTAAATACAGTGAAGCGTCAGAAGTATTTGGACACTTTTACAATAATTTCGATACTCCGTTCTTATTGAGTATGTATGCTACAATACTCTACGCTTTTTTAAATACAGTGGAGCGTCCGAAGTATTTGGACACTTTTACAATACTTTCGATGTCCCGTTCTTTACTTGAATATGTACGCTAAAATAGTCTACGCTTTTATAAATACAGTGGAGCATCAGAAGTATTTGGACAATTTTATAATACTTTCGATGTCCCGTTCTTTACTTGAATATGTACACTACAATACTCTACGCTTTTTAAATACAGTGGTGCCTCAGCAGTATTTGGACACTTTTACAATAATCTCGATGTCCCGTTCTTTACTTGAATATGTACTCTACAATACTCTACTCTTTTTTAAATACAGTGGAGCGTCAGAAGTATTTGGACACTTTTACAATATTTTCGATGTCCCGTTCTTTACTTGAATATGTACTCTACAATACTCTACTCTTTTTTAAATACAGTGGTGCCTCAGCAGTATTGGACACTTTTACAATATTTTCGATGTCCCGTTCTTTACTTCAATATGTACGCTACAATACTCTACTCTTTTTAAATACAGTGGAGCGTCAGAAGTATTTGGACACTTAATAAAATGTTTATTTACAATACTTTCGATACTTGCATTTATTTTTTGTAACTGGTTATCACAACAAAAGATTGCAGCTGGGTAGGAATTATACATGCTCGTATATCTTTCTTTCTTTTTTTTTCTTTCTTCTTTTTTGTTTAACGTCTCAAGGGAGTTGCGATGATAAAAATAAAAAGATAGGAACAAAATAAAAATTGACATGAAAGAAGATACTAATCAAAATTAATGGTTGGCATATCTTGTATTCTCATTATTTTCTCCCCATCACTCTTCCGTTACGCTATATAATTATACACAGATATTTAATACCGTGCAACAAAAAAACATTTTTCTTTACGAATACTAAAGACAAACTCACGTATTAAATATTTCTTAGGGCTGCTGTTATTTCCTCCAAAACTTTAACTTACAATAAATATTGTTAAAGAGATAGCAAAGGATATATATATATATATATATATATATATATATATATATATATATATATATATATATATAATTTAATTACCAAATTTGTTGGTAAATCCTCGTGGTGAGAAAAAAAAGCAAATAGTTTGATTGTAAAAATATACTACTAAACATAAGCCGGGGAAAACATTTTTTGGAAAAAGAGAAAAGACCAAGATAATCGTACCAACCAAAATAATGTATTGCTACAATATTTGGCCAAAAGAAAAAAAAACAATTTATATGTATATATATATATATATATATAAGATATATATATTTATACAAAACCGCCAGGAAACTAAAGCTAATAAGTAAAAAGTGCTCAATACTTAAGTAGAGCAAATAATAAAGATAAACCTAACGAGTCAGATGAACCTACTAAAAGTTTCACTAAGTGCTCTTCAGGGCCAAGATCCGACTAAAGAGATTTTGAGCAAATCTCTTTAGTCGGATCTTGTTGCACTTAGCGAAACTTTTAGTAGGTTTATCTGACTCATTAGGTTTATCCTTATATATATATATATATATATATATATATATATATATATATATATATATATACCAAACTTGTTGGTGAACCCCTGCTGTAAGAAAGAAATCCGGCAAATAGTTTGATTGTAAGAATAAACTACCAAACTTCACCCGGGGAAAAAAAATTTTGATAAAAAGAAAAGACCAAGATAGTCGTACCAACCGATAATAATCGGTTGATACTATAATACTTCTCCAAAAAATATATATATATATATATATATATATATATATATGAAAAAAAAATATATATATATATATACCACCAGGATTATCTAAAGCTAAAAAGTAAAGATCAAATAAGTAGAGCAAATAATAAAGTTAAAACTAATGAGTCATATATACCAACTAACAGTTTTGCTTAGTAGCTCTTCGTGGCAAATATTTGACTCAGAGCTACTAAGCGAAACTGTTAGTAGGTATAGCTGACTCATTAGATCTAACTTCACTATATATATATATATACATATATATATATATATATATATATATATAATAAAGATAAATATATAAAGGTTTTATATATTTAATGACATAGGAACAGTCATGACCATTGGTTTCATGCATGCGTAACCGCATATATATATATACATATATATATATATATATATATATATATATATATATATGGGAGTAAAATGAGCAAATCAATCCGACAGTATTTGGAGAAATGTAGATAAACAAGGGATGTTACACGGGATGGAAGTTTATTATATATATAATATTTTAAGCGAGGGTATCCTGTTACTTAAAAAGAAGCTGGAATAGAGAAAAACTGGGTAGTCCAAAATTTAGTCAAAAGCAAGTATTGTATCTAACTCAACAAAATCTGTCTTACCCAGTGTAATGTTTTATTATTTCCCAGTATATGTAATATATTAAGAAAATTGAAAAAACACAGGTTTAAATAAGTTGAGTGGTAAGTTTATTGGCCAACGCTGCAGTATTTCGATCTATTAATTAGATCATCTTCAGGGCATTTGTTGGTATAAGAAAAGTGATAACAACATTTTGATCACAGAATAACGAGAAAAGCAAGCGATAGTCCTTGTTTATCAATCTGTTCAAAATTTGAGTGTGTATAAATCTTTTGCGATAAAGGACATCGAAACAAACCTCAAGGTTGTGTGTGTGTGTGTGTGTGTGTGTGTGTGTGTGTGTGTGTGTGTGTTTGAGCGTAAATGTATGTTTGAGTTTGAGTTTTGTTTAACGGCATATCAACCTCTGTGGGTCATTTAATGCCAAAAAGGTTATTTTGGATTTCAGACTTTAAAGTAGTGGTTCTATGGAGATAATTGGTTATGTTCTGTTATATTTTGTTGAAAAGGTTGCTTTTTTTAATAAAATCTAAAATGTTTTCAGGGTTTGTTTCAAGTAAGTGGCGAGAAAATATTCTTTTAACATTTGAGTTGCTGTGTGTGTTTATTATGTAAGTGGGTAGGGGGAGAGATATCTGCGCGTGTCGAATGTACACTTTTTAAAAATAAGTACGTGAGGAGAAAAAAGGTGGGGGGGGTAAAAATTTTATAATAAGTGTTGGGTAGTTAAAGTTTTAAATTATTATTGTTTTATTATTGTAACTGATTATATGATGGTTTTTTTAATATTACAATTAAGTACTAGAAATTGATTGTTATTATTATTATATACTCCTTTTGAGTTTTCACATCAGCATTAGCTGATGGTCTTTCACTGGAGTCTGAGTGACAGCAAGTCTCCTCAGGTCTCCAGGACTCTTCTGAGTATTCTGACAGATTGCAGCAGTGCAGTGTTCTGAATGGTTTCAATCCTTCCACTGATATCCAAACTTTCCAAACCCTTTTCTAATCTTTTTGGGACTGTTCCAAGTGCACCAACCACAATTGGTATCACTTTCACTTTTATATTCCATAACTTTTTCAGTTCTCTGGCAAGGTCCAGATATTTGTCCATTTTTTCATTTTCCTTTAGCTTTACCCTGTGATCTGCTGGAATTGCAAAATCCACCAGTTGACAATTTTTTTTTTTTTTATCAACACTAGGTCTGGTCTTCTTGCTGGGATAAGGTGATCCGTTTTTATTTCAAAGTCCCAGAGAATTATTATTATTATTATTATTATTATTATTATTATTATTATGTACTAGTGATTATTTATACAAATAATTTCAGTGTAATTATAATTATGCGAAAATAATTATTGGTTAATAAAAAATTTGTGTGATTATGATTACTACTTTTTTATTGGTAGTTATATTATAATTGTGCATATATTAATTATACTAGCAAATATATGCACCCTCCGGGTGCAAGTATTTAAGTTTTAATATAATAAAATATCATGTTAAATTAGAAAGGCTAATGAAACGGAATAAGAATGCAGATAAAAAGATTTGGAACAGAGGGGGTATGATTGAAAAATAGAACAACTTTGAAACTAACTCTTCTATCATTTTCCCTTACTCCCGTCTTTCATTGGTAAGTTTTCCTAATTTAACTATTTAGTTAAAATAGGAAGTAAAGAATAATATTACAGTTATTTCTTCTTGTTAATGGATTTCTTTTAAGATTTATTGAAGAGATTTTTGCGCATATTCATTAATATAAAACCAAACAATTAGAAATCAATAATACTAAGCATATATTTATTAAAATCAAATTTTTAAGATCAATATGCAAATTAGCCTTCCCATTCACACTGTAAACCGCTATTTTCTTGTATATATAAATACAATTGCATATTATTAGTATGTAGATATGGTCAACAGTCTTAATGATGTGAAACAATTTTATTAATAATTGAGGTTTAAATAAAAAATAAAATCATGGAGAATGTGATGTAAATAACAAAGGGAATTGTGACTTGGATAGTAATATAGTTTCGGTTACAGACATACAAACCCACAATCTCCATTATAATAAGAAGATATTAATTGTTTAGTATGCATTTTCCCAGTATATATATAACTTTTAAACATTCCATAAAATAAGCACAAATTTGTTAGATACTGTATTTCTATGGTTTTTTAAGAAAAATCGAGCGTATCCCTTAGCTCAAAAAGTTGATGTGATATAGAAAAACTGGGGTCATTTTTTAATTTAGTAGTCAAAATATAGTCAGAAACAAGTGTCAGATCCAACTCAACCTAAATCATGTTCCCCAGTGTAATTTTTAGATCTCTTGAGGAAAGTTTATCTTGAACACCGAAACCGTGGTAGAAGGAAAAACATTTTTCTACAACTATATATATATATATTCGCTTTTGCACGCAGTAATCACGTCATCAACATTCAACTACAAACGCCACTCAACTAACTGTAACGAACCTTTTTTCCACACATTTTTATAATTCAACGTATACAAAATATCCATCATCTTTTATCCACACACATCCTTGTTTTCACAGTCCTGATGAAGGTTTCTATTGTCAACCGAAATGTTCGAGTATCGACTATAAATTTCCATCCATCATAACATCCCCTGTTTGTTTCTAAATTTTCTCTCTCTCTCTCTCTCTCTCTCTCTCTCTATATATATATATATATATATATATATATATATATATATATATATATATATATATATATATATATATATATATATATATATATATATATATATATATATATATATATATATATATATATATATATATATATATATATATATATATATATATATATATATATATATATAGATCAGTCGGTAGAGTGTTCGGCTAGGAATCACAAGGTTCTTGGTTCGATACCGGCCCTCGCCAACTCAGCATATGAGTAGCACAGGGATCTGTGTGTTAAAGTGAGAGGCTGATGTTAGGTGTGGCGCTCCACCTCAGATGCTAAAATAATCTCCTGGGTCTAGCGCTATTGAAAAGGGAATAGACTCCCTCGCTGTCTGGCTGATACCGACATTCGGCCACCCCGACGACTTTACTTATATTATATATATATATATATATATATATATATATATATATAGAGAGAGAGAGAGAGAGAGAGAGAGAGAGAGAGAGAGAGAGAGAGAGATGAATAGAGGGTGAATTTACTCGGAGGACAACAATCGAGCGAGTCACAATGTTGACTTTGGAGAAAAAGATGTAACTGACTAAATCCAAACAGTAAATGAATAATGAATGAATATATATTAGATCATGTTGGCAATACAGATATCCATGACTCATTCCCATCGCCCCTGGAAAGTCCTCCGCGCAGCATCCAGAATCCACACAGCACAGCACTGATTGATGTAAATTTTGCTGGCTGGCCTACTCTGGTTTGTTCATCTGTATGTGTCCACAGGTGAATATCGCTTATGATTTCATCCTTACTTCTCCAGCAGTGTCCAGCGTGTCTTGTTCGTCTTAATCTGTATGGTTTATGGGACAGGATATAAGTGTCGCTACAGATGCTTTTTCCGTGTGGGGTGCTTCCATGACTTGTCCAGGACAACACGCAGCATCATTCTGTTTTCCCATCTAGCTTTTTCCCAATCGTTTTTAAGTGGTACAGCCATACAGTAACACTGATACAGCTACAGTTTCATAGAAGTCTCGCTTTATCTTATCAGAGAGGCCAGATTACCATATGATCGATAATCTGGTTATATCCTCGACGCCTTTCTGTACATGAGATATTACTACCTAGGTATGTGAACTGGTGTACTAATTTCAAAGTCTTGCCTTCCAGTATATATATATATATATATATATATATATATATAGTGAGTGTGTGTGTGTACAGAAATAATCTACTCGAGTTTCACCATAAGGATCTTCAGGGTTAAATCCCATTAATTAATTAAGATATTAATTAATTACAGCTAAATGCGGCATCATTCTGCTTTTCCCATCTATTTTTTTATGTTTTCATTTTAACAGCATATTCTGTGTTTTCATATCCTTTTATCTATTCTTATACCGTCGGATTCATTTCATTTCTCTTTACTTATATATATATATATATATATATATATATATATATATATATATATGAGTATAGATAAAAGGATATGAAAACACCACAAAATGCTGTTAAAGTGAAAACATTTTATAACATATTCATAGCTGATATTGAACAATATTTCGATTTTATAAAAATCATCTTCATAGCTTGTTTATATTCCGTGTTGTTAAGAGCGGAGACAAAAGTCATATGTGTTCAAAATAATATGACTTTTGTCTCCGCTCTTAACAACACGGAGTATAAACAAGCTCTGAAGATGATTTTTATAAATTCGAAATATTGTTCAATATCAGCCAGAAATATGTTATAAAATGTTTTTACTTTAACAGCATATTGTGTGTTTTCATATCCTTTTATCTATACTTATACCGTCGGATTCATTTCCTTTCTCTTTACTTATATATATATATATATAATATATATATATATATATATATATATATATATTTAAGAAATATGAAAAAACAAGTGTTCCAAAAATAAGATGAATTCATCTTATTTTTGGAACTCTTGTTTTTCATATTTTCATATTTCTTAATATTGTCGGATTTATTTCCATATTTACTCCATATATATATATTTTTTTTTTTATATTTTTTTTGTCCCCCCCCCTACTCTCTGGTTTACCCATTTTTCTTAACAAATTCTTTACATTTCTGACTTTTAATTGTCAACTGGTGTAAATACTTGAAAAAGTACCGGTCGAAAAGGCCTTCGTATCCCCTTTTATTTTATTTTATTATTTTAATTCATAATAAAATATTACCTCCCCATTTTACATATGATCCCTCTACTCTTAGTAGTTTACAAATTTGCATGTACCAAACATCTATATATATATATATATATATATATATATATATATATATATATATATGTATATTTCTACTGCTATAGCTGCCAAAATATATAATGCATTTCTCAAATGCATCCAAACCGAAATAGAGAAAACTCCTTATGAAAAACCAAAACGGATTCTTGCAGAAATCGATACACAACGTCTCAGATCCTGACTATCCGTTGAATCCTATAAGGGATGTGAGCAAATAATCTCATTTGACTCCAGACACAGAGTGAAAACGGAGCAAATACTACTAGCATACGGCCCTCCCAAAAAGCAATTACCGCTATAATGATGCTCTTCAAAGATACTAAAACAACGAATGATTGGGACGGTTGGCGAGAGATTGTCATGAATATCCGTGCTGTTGGCATGATGATGATGATGATGATGATGATGATGATGATGATGATGATGATATTCTCGAAGAGCTACCCAGCATTGATCGAATGGACGGAATAATATCACATATAACAGTATAGTTAGAAATGTGTTTGATGATATATTTCTTTTTTTATTTATTTAAGCATCCCGTCGTGGTAGATCCTAAAAGTACACGCATAGCAGATCTTAATTACGTCTAGTCCTCATTAAGTCTTATCCTAAAAACACACGCATAATAGTTCCTCATTAGGTCTCGTCCTGAAAGCACACGCGTAGTAGTTCCTCATTAGGTCTCATCCTCATTAGACTCGTCCGAAAAAGACACGCATTGTAGTTCCTCATTCACTTCGTAGAGACTATAAAAAGTCCATTAGTATGTATAGCAATGAACAAATTCACAGTTAGAGCCAAGAAAAAGGTATATTCGCCAGAAATATATGTCCAATTCAAAGAAATTGTAAACATCTACCCTGCGTGTATCAAACACAGAATTCAGCAATCATGGCGAACGGTTTGAGTTAGAGGGTATATAATCATAGTGTAACGGTTACCAAGATAGTCTCGCAAATTCATTATGACTGAATAGCAAGTAATCTAATTATGTGTTAACTCGGAGCTGTTGCTAAGAATCAAATGATAATCTAAGAAGCTGTATCTACAAGCCATCCAGATGCTGGTGTACATCCCAATTTGCTTGAAGCATATATATATATATACATATATATAATATATATATATATATATATATATATATAGTCCATTAGTATGTATAGCAATGAACAAATTCACAGTTAGAGCCAAGAAAAGGGTATATTCGCCAGAAATATATGTCCAATTCAAAGAAATTGTAAACATCTACCCTGCGTGTATCAAACACAGAATTCAGCAATCATGGCGAACGGTTTGAGTTAGAGGGTATATAATCATGGTGTAACGGTTATCAAGATAGTCTCGCAAATTTATTATGACCGAATTGCATGTAACCTAATTATGTGTTAACTCGGAGCTGTTGCTAAGAATCAAATGATAATCTAAGAAGCTGTATCTACAAGCCATCCAGATGCTGGTGTACATCCCAATTTGCTTGCAGCATATATATATATATATATATATATATATATATATATATATATATATTATTTTATCAAAATTTTACAAGATTTTTTAGACTGCAGCTCTAAAAGTCTGTCTTAAAAAAAATCCTTGTAAAAGACGGATCATTCCCTCAAAATATTGGATGAAATAAAATGAAACTTAGCTCATAACATCTAACTCAGTTTCTCATTTATTTCACACTTTACCTACATTTCACACTAAATAAAAAAGAATATACACACACTCACATATATCTTATTATAATAGAGATTGTGTGTTTTTCTGTCTGTAGCCGAAACTATATTACTACTCAAGTCACAATTCCCTTAGTTATTTACGTCACATTCTCCATGATTCTATTTCTATTTAAACCTCAATTAATAATAAAACTGTTTGACGTTGTTAATACTGTTGGCCTTACCTAAATACTAATAAAATGCAATTGTATTTATATATACAACAAAATACCAGTTTTCAGTGTAAACGTAAGGCTAATTTGCATATTGATATTAAAAAAACTGATTTTAATAAAAATGTGATTCGTATTATTGATTTCTAATTGTTTGGTTTTATCTTAATGAATATGAGTAAAAATCTCTTCAATAAATCCTAAAAGAAATTCATTAATAAGAGGAAATAACTGTAATTTTATTCTTTACTTCCTATTTTAACTAAATAGTTAAATTAGGAAAATTTAGCATTGAAAAACGGAAGTGATGAAAGAGTAAGTTTTGGTTGTTCTATTTTCCGATTATACCCCCTCCGTTTAAAATCTTTTTATCTGAATTCTTAATTAGTTTCATTAGCCTTTCTGATTTAATCTAATATTTTATTACATTTAAACTTAAATACTTGCACCCGGAGGGTGCATATATTTGCTAGTATATATAATATATACATTGGAAATTAGACTCACCAGATATACCAACAAAGAAGCATACGCAAACTCCACAATAACCCACTATATATAACTCCACAATATCCCTCTAGATAACCGCAGTTCAGCAACAAGGATACATTTTCTAACCAATTTCTAGGCTAAACGTTGCGAAAACGAAGACTTTTTGGTACATTTTAGCAAAAGATCTTAGATGATGTTTCCACAAACAATGGCATAAGTAAGTGATCTAATTTTTGGTATCAATATTTATTATACCAATACACAATTTCTTGCTGTTAGAGACAACATTGTTTGATAAAAAATAAAATAGGAATATCAACCGGTAATCTGAACATTAGCTACATAAATGAGAGTAACCCCCCTTGTTTCTTTCGCTTTGAGGAAACCATCTGTTTTTGGTTGGCCATTTTCATTTCACCGTAATCAATATGACTGCATATTTTAACGTAAAAATATCATAAAATGTGTTCTTAATAACAATTAAGTTCAGTTCAAATAATGCACAAGCACAAGTAAAAACACATTTTATGATATTTTCGTGTTAAAACATTCAGTTGTATGGATTTGAACAAATTCATATTTTCAGTGTAGATTTATGATGAAATGAAAATAGTGAACCAAAACAGACGGCTTCCTCAAAGTGAAAGAAACAAGAGGGGTTTCTCTCATTTATGTAGCTAATGTTCTGATAACCGGTTGATTTTCCCATTTTTTTTTTTTAAATCAAACAATGTTGTCCCTAAAAGCAAAAAATTGTGTGTTGGTATAATGAATATTGATACCAAAACCTAGATCTCTTACTTGTACCAGTGTTTGAGGAAACATCATCTAAATCGTCTGCTAAAATGCACCAAAAATCCTCGTTTTCACAATATTTAGTCTAGAAATTGGTTAGAAAATTTATCAAATTCAATATTTAAAACAAAAAGGTTGTCATTTGAATGAGGTAAAACAGCGTAACAGGGGTGGTATTGGTGATGGGGGCATATTTCCAATTTAAATTCTAGTTATGATATTTTATTCGTCTCGAATAAAATATCATAACTAGAATTCAAATTGAAAATATCCCTCATCACTAACACCACCCCTGTTACGCTGTTTTACCTCATTAATTAAGTTTTAACAGTGATAACATTTTAAAAGATTGAAATCGATTTCCTCAAATGAAGGCATAGTTTTGAAGACAAATATATTTGGTGTGGTAATTTTTTGGTTATTTCCTATAAGTCTAAAGGGGAACCACTCTTGACTGATAAATTATTTATTTATTTTCCCATTAAACAAAACCTAAACCCTAACCATAACCCTAACCCTAAACCCTAACCCTAAACCCTAAACCCGTCTTCTTTTTTTCCTAGTATATCAATAGATAAATAAATAATTTATCAGTCAAGAGTGGTTCCCCTTTTTATGTTAGATTTATAGGAAATAACCAATTTTTTATGTTAATTTGCAACTTTCGCCACGTGGGATATGTTACAGTTCCAAAATCGACCTACCCTACTCTACAGCTCGATGCACCAGACTAAGCAAATCACTAGATTTAATAGCACTTCAATTCCTTTTTTAAAGGTACATCTTAAAGACTAAGTGTGTTCAACGAGGCTCATCACATTCACAAATGACATTCAAAGAAAAATGCTGTATAATTATATTTTTAAAAGAATTAATTTATTTAATGCTTATGATTCCGTCACGCAACGATGCGAGTTATGGCTTGTCACGGAAGGAAAAGATTTCAAACACTTCAATTAAAGTGTCAGTTAAACATACACATTGAATGCTGCTCTTCTTTCAAAACAGTTTTCTTTCTAACATTCGCTCTTTCTTATAAAAAATGTTTACATTTTTGGGAAATAAAAATATGCGCCATCTTTGTAGTATGTATAAACACAATGTTCATACTTCATAAAATGCTGCTACAACGTTTTCAATGTAGTAGCATTAGTAGTTAATCCAAATATATACCTGAATTTCCCAACCCTATTGCCATTATGGCAAGCCCCAACCCCTTTTTATCATATGGGTGCTAGAAGGCGGTGACTGGGGGTCTACATGTCCTGGGAATGACGTTAAACTCTATCTGATGGTGAGGTTCCAGTTTTGGAGGTTTGAGGAATGTGGAGCACCCCATTCATCACCATTGCTCCCTGGTCCACTCTGACCCGGAGTAGTAGTACCTGTTAGGGTCCCATCTATGGGTTAAATAGAAAAATGTATTTATAAAAAAATTGTATTATCCATTAAGAATTGATTTATTTCAAAACTTTATCGGCATTAAATGACCCACTGAGGTTGATATGCCGTAAAACAAAACAAACAATTAAAATATGCACTCTTAAAACTTCATTATCAGTCTGAAGTTGTAATTAGGGATGTGATTTTTTTGTTAGGGCCCCATCTATGGGTTAAATAGAAAAATGTGAGTTGATAATCCACTCGGCCATGTGTGCAATTGGACACATGGCCGAGTGGATTATGCAGTTTGGTTAAAAGACAGATCTAAGTGACAGTTATCTCTGGTTCCCGAGTTCAATCCTGAGTGAAAGCAGTTAGAAAAATAATGAATTAGCACAACTCCTACCCCAGCTATGGTTAGCGGAATGAGAACAGGATATCCCCGTGGAATAAATAAAGGGTTAGGTTCAAAGTTCCGTAATGGCTCCCGAATACGACAAGAAAATTCCCGAGTTCGAAAAGAAGGTTCCCGAGTCCGAGAAGGTTCCCGAGTCCGACAAGAAATACCTGAAGAAGGCCGGAGGGTATATCGGCCGAAACGTTGTACAAATAACAATGAAGATGGGAACAATAGACCGAACAACGCTAATGATACTAATCTTCAAGCCTCATCTCAAACATTCAGAGAAATAAAATTGTATTATGCATTAAGAATGAATTTATTTCACAACTTTGTCGGCATTAAATGACCCACTGAGGTTGATATGCCAGAAAACAAAATCAAACCAATATATACCTGAAGATTCACGCTACTGTGAGAAACTTAAGTCGGTAGTTTTTAAACCATTCGATTTTAATCGTCTATCTAGCTCTTTATATTGAGCACTTTTTCATCGTTTTTTTTTAAATAATCCGGAAGTAAATAAAATATTCATTTGCTTGGAGGATTTAATGGTAACTGCGATATGATGATGATCATCATCATGTCGCGCAAGCAGCACGGATATCCATGACAATCTTTCGCCAAACTTCCCTATCATTCATTGCACCTGGGAGGTCCTCTACGGAGCAGCCAGCATCTTCGCATAGCTGGTCAATGTAGGTCCTTGCTGGGCGCCCCACACTTGCATGTCCATGTGTTGGCTTCCACAGGAGGACGTCGCTTATGAGCTCATCCTTGCTTCTTCAGCAGTGTCCTGCATGCCTTGTCCGTCTCACTCGGATAGTTTGGGAGATGGGGGGGGGCAGTGACCGTACAGCTGCTTCCTTGTGGGGTGCTGTTTCCACGACTTGTTCAAGACCGCACGCAGCATTCTTGTGCAGCTCCCATCTAGCTTATTCTCATGACGCTTCGTAAGGGTCCAAGTGGTGCAGCCGTATAGCAGGACTGATACAACCACAGCCTGGAAGAACTGTCGCTTCAGCTTGTCAGGGAGATCGGACCTCTATATGACTGACAATCTGTTTGTGGCTGATCATGCCTTTGCTATTCGTGTATTAATATCGCTCTCTGTGGATGAGATATTACCACCCAGGTGCGTGAAATGTTCTACTGGCTTAAGAGGCTTGCCGTTGAGTGCGGAGATGTTTCCTTTCTTTTTAAAACTCATGGACTCTGTTTTACCGGAGTTCACATATAGGCCGATATTCTTTGCTGCCGCCTCCAGGCTATGTAGCAGTGACTCAGGAGTGCGAGGTCATCAGCATAGTCTGCATCTGTGATTGTTTGTGCGGGATATCGCCTGCTTCTTGCCTTTTTTAGTGTGAAGCCTTTTTCTTTTATGGTATCTAATGATGTTCGGATTACGTAGTATAGGCATATTATAAATATATGGTGCCAAAGTATCTCCTTGTAGGACTCCAGCGGCGATGTCAAATAAATATGTGTCCACATCAGGTGAGCGTACCATCGCTTTAGTGTCTTTGTATAGCATCATTATAGCTGTAACCGTTTCTTTGGGGAGACCGTATGCTAGTAGTATTTGTTCTATTTTTGCTCTATGTATGGAATCAAATGCCTTTGTATTTGTTCCATTTTTCATCTGGTCTCTGCGATATATATATATATATATATATATATATATATATATAATATATATATTTAAAGACCAGATATAAATATGTACATATAACAAAAATAATACAATGAGGAGTTAAATCGAAATTAACGGACCTAAATTCCACCATCGTATGTCACCCCGCCGAAAAAAAAAAATACCAAAAATCAGGAAATTAACCGAATTTAATGAAATTTTCAGTTTTGATATATTACTGAAGATAATGAAAATATATAATGCATTAGTTATTTTATTTAAAAACCTTTACATTTTTTCAGGTCAGATAAATTTGAACCGCGTATCTTTGGGGCGTAACACATTCTCAAAGATACGTGGTTCAAAGTTAACTGACCTGAACAAAATGTAATTTTCACCAGGTATCCCCTGTTCCCTTGTCTAAAAGGGAGAGGGTCGGGTTTATTACCCGGTGCCTGAAGCGCCCCATAACGGGGATGTCAAAGAGATCAAGCACTTTTTGCCCTAGTGTTGCATAATCTATGTGGTAGTATAGATTATTAACAAGCACCTGTAGAATCGGGCTTTAAAATCAGCACGTAAAACGGCAGTTTCTGTTTGGTTTGTTTGGTTTGTTTGGTTTTACGGCATATCAACCTTGGTGGGTCATTTAATGCCGACAAAGTTGTGAAATAAATTCATTCTTAATGCATAATACAATGTTGTTTATCAACTCATGTTTTTCTATTCAAGTCATAAATGGGACCCTAACAGGTACTACCATTCCGGGTCAGAGTGGATCAGGAAGCAATGGTGATAGAGGGGTGCTCCTCATTCCCCAAACCTCCAGAACTGGAACCTCACCATCAGATAGAGTTTAACGTCATTCCCAGGACATGTAGACCCTCAGTCACCGCCTTCTAGCACCCATATGATAAAAAGGGGTTGGGGCTTGCCATAAGGGCAATAGGGTTGGGGCAATCATATAGGTGCTAGGGCTTGACGTGACCAGCCGATTTTCGGAGGGGGCCTCTCCGACCGCCCGTCTAGCCCAAGAAAGGGTCAAAGTGGAGTATTGCAATTCATGGACTGCTCATCCACCTGGGTTCTATCCTTAAGTATCACGGGTCGCCACTCATGGCCAATAGGTGGTCTCATTGGGGAGTCTTACACCTCTGCAGAGGTGCAGTCGGTGCTTTCTAACGCCCCAGCCGACAGGGCGGAGGCAGTTCCGTGGAAAAAGACATTGGTAAAACCGAAAATCTCTCACGTCACGTGATTTTGATTTAGGTAATTCAGTTGCAGCCGAGATGTTACGTAGGATAGACGTAGTCCTATGGTGGCTGGACTCAGCTCCGCGCGATGAATTAGTTATAAAAAGGCAAATAAAGCTTTGAAAACCATCAAGCGTTATTGATTAATTAAGCATGCCTTAGTTAGAAAAAGAAGAACCAGCCAGACAAAAGAAAGAAGCATCAAGTACGTAGACATCACGGTGAAGTAGAAAGAAGAGGTAGAATCCAGCATGGTGACTATAATGAAGAAGTAAGTTAAATATTTCTCTAATACACTCTCCTCTCTCTATCATAAGAACTCTTGCGTATATATCCAGCGAGGTTATATGAGTATATAACACTAGCCACTGATTGAGCTTCGGGTTCAGCGTGGTTCTCAGAGGTCAAAAGTCTTTGTGTCAATCCGGTCAGGTGGAAGACCAGGAAAATACTTAATGTTATCAACCCGGGTCCTTTCAATATGACTTGATTTGGCATTAAATGGTCCGAAAAGGGTAGATATGCCACAAAACGACCTAAGTAACCACTCATATATTTATTGCTCGTGCAGTCAGTCACGTGCAGTTTTGACTAAAAAGAAGAGAGTCCCCCTAGACCGGTTTCCATACCAAGGTTAAAGATCCTAGTCTGCCCAACTATTTACCCATAGATAGAGAGAAAATAGTTGGATTCGTAACTTTTCCAAGGGCTATGTAAAATGTAAACAGTTGAGTCCAGGATTTGAACTCGTCTTTCTGTGTCCATTTCTTACGACGATAACCACACGCCTCCAATATGCAAGATCTTTCATTACTCCCACACACACATATATATATATATATATATATATATATATATATATATAGAGAGAGAGAGAGAGAGAGAGAGAGAGAGAGTCAGATCTTAGCCCTGAAGAGCACTAAGCGAAACATTTTGTTGGTATATCTGACTCATTAGGTTTATCTTTATTATTTGCTCTACTTAGGTATTGAGCACTCTTCACCTAACCATGACACCAAGTGAGGTGCCCACTCCTCCAGTATATACGTTCTTGTGAAGGGTGGGAACACTTTAGTACACTGTTGTACATTGGAAGAATAGCTGAATTCTTACCTTTCCAATGGGTATTCGCGCTATGTGAAATGTAAACAGCGTCTTCCAAGATTTGAACTCGGATCAACGAGTCCAATTCCCACGACTCTAACCATTATGTCAAGCGCCTCCAGTATATCTATTAATAATGGAGATTCGCTTCCAGTTTTTGTCTGTAGCAAAAATTACGTCACTGCTTACGTCATATTACCCCAAATACACTCAAAATTTGAACATGCAACATTAGACAGTCTTCATTGTTTTTTAAAACAAGTTTTAATAAATACATGACTGGTATTTTATATCTATATATAGTTTGTTTTTTTTAATACATATTTAAAGTTTACATTTCAAATTGTTTTATTTTTTAATCCTTTAATGAATTTGATGATTTTACTTACTTTAGGGTACAAAACTCGCTGACATTGAAATTTTAACTCCCACCCCTCAGGCAATATGTTTCCAAAAATCATATTTTACATCGCCCGGAGGGAGATGTTTTTTACATTTGCTAGTATATAATAATGATAATTTATTTTTAATCCTTTAATGAATTTGATGATTTTAAGTACTTAGGGTACAAACTCACTGATATTGAATTTTTAACTCCCCATCCCTCAGGCAAGTTATGTTTCAAAAATCTCTTTTGTACATCGCCCGGGATGGTGTTTTTTATTTGCTAGTAATAATAATGATAATTTATTTTTAATCCTTTAATGAATTTGATGATTTTATTACTTATCTAAGGATTGCACAATTTCGACACAATTTGAAATTTTTAACCCCATCCCTCAGGCAATATATTCCCAAAAATCTATTTTTACATCGACCGGAGGGGTGTTTTTTATTTGCTAGTACGTTCTTATGAGAAATGGGAACACTTTAGTACACTGCTGTACATTGGAGGAAATGTAAATTCCACTTGTTTTTCTTGAAAGAACAAAATCTTCATTACAAATTGGTGAAACTTGAACTAGTTTGTTAGTGTCCAATAGCGACTTGCGAACTATTGCCTCGGTCTGAATGACCATTGAAATGGGAAACTTTTTTCTGGGTAAGCAAGATGACCGGTAATTGTAGGATTGAGAAAAAAAAGCTTTGCTTCGTCTGATACACAAGGGTGAGTTTTCTTATTGTGTTTCTTGATAGTCACCCATCTAAGCTAGCTTAAGTAAGGGCTTCTAAGTGGGGTGCTTGCATGTTATGGTTTTACTATTCTCACTTCACCAGGATTCCGTCTCTCTTTACGCATCATAGGTCGCCCACCTACGGCCAACAGGTATCCCATATTCTTTGGAGGGGTATTACTGCCTCTTGTAGCAGTTGCAGTCGGTGTGTTTTAAAGCCCTAGTCGACAGGGCTAGAATTTTGATTCAATAAAAAATAATGATTATTTGTTTATGAATCGTTTTTGGAGTCTTTTCAATTTTTTATCCCACTTCCAAAAGAAAATTGTTTTTCGCTTAACACATTTTTTTACATACTGAGGTTTCACGGGTACCAAATCGATATATGTTGTATACCCTTTTTTACTCTTACTTCTTCTTCCGGTCGTGCGTTGATTTTCTTCTGGCCGGCTTCGCTATTCTGATCGTCTTTGGTCTGCAATCATCTAAGGTCTTCTGTTGCTATGTTGGCTGCTGCGGCCGGTCGTCCTGGATTCATTTCTTAGTCTTTGTTACCAAGACATTCATCAACCACAAGAACATTTACTTATATAACAAACTTTTATTTTCCTTAAACTATACATTCACCTCGTGTCCGTAACTAAAACCTGACTAACATTAGCGAGCGTGAGTTCCAGTTTTAGTCAGAGCATAAAATGACGCGCGGTGCTCTGCCTGACGTCTAACTGCAAAACTTGGGGATTCTGAAAATAGTCCCACGTTGGACTCTACCACACCAATTTGGCGGTCTTCTCGTAAACAATTTCCATTCAAGGACCCGCCGCCATGCGTATTGAAATGGTTCATTCCCCTCAGAATTACAGGGGATGACAATAATCTTATGCAACCGCCAAATAGATTATGTAACAATTGTTTGTTTGGTTTGTTTGGTTTTACGGCAATATCAACCTTGGGTGGGCCATTTAATGCGCGACAAAAGTTGTGAAATAAATTCATTCTTAATGCATAAATACAATGTTGTTTTTATCAACTCATTTTTTCTATTCAAGTCATAAATTGGGACCCTAACAGGTACTACCATTCCGGGTCAGAGGGATCAGGAAGCCATGGTGATAGAGGGGGTCTCCTCATTCCCCAAACCTTCCAAGAAGACTGAACCAGTGTTCACATCAAGATAGAGTTTTAACGTCATTCCCAGGACCATGTAGACGCCTCAGTCCAACCGGTCCTTCTAGCAAACCCATATGAAATAAAAAGGGTTGGGACTTGGCCATAGAGGGCATAGGGTTGGGGCAATCATATAGGTGCAGGGTTGACGTGACCAGCCGTTTTCGAGGGGGCCTCTCCGACCAGCACCGTCTAGCCCAAGAAAGGGTAAAGTGGAGTATTTGCAATTCATGGACATGCTCATCCACCTGGGTTTATCCTTAAGTATTCAACGGGTCGCCACTCATGGCCAATAGGTGGTCTCATTGGGAGAGTTCGTACACCTGCACTAAGGGGGAGGTGCAGTCGGTGCTTTCTAACGCCCAGCCCGACAGGGCGGAGGCAGTTCCGTGAAAAAGATTCATTGGTAAAACCGAAACTCTCTCACGTCACGTGATTTGATTTATGGTTAATTCAGTTGCAGCCGAGATGTTACGTAAGGATTAGACGTAGTCGCTAATGGTGGCTGGACTGCAGGCTCCGCGCGATGAATTAGTTATAAAAGCAAATAAGCTTGAAACCATCAAAGCGTTATTGATTAATTAAGGCATGGCCTTAGTTAGAAAAAGAAGAACCAGCCAGACAAAAGAAAGAAGCAATCAAGTACGTAGACATCACGGTGAGTAGAAAGAAAGAAGGTAGAATCCAGCATGGTGACTATAATGAAAGAAGTAGTTAATATTTCTCTAATACACTCCTCCTCTCTCTATCATAAAAGAACTACTTGCGTATATATCCAGCGAGGTTATATGAGTATATAACACTAGCCACTGATTGAGCTTCGGGTTTCGCGTGGTTCTCAGAGGTCAAAAGTCTTTGGTCAATCCGGTCAGGTGGAAGACCAGGAAAATACTAATGTTATCTAACCCGGGTCCTTTCAATATGACTTGATTTGGCCATAAATGGTTCCGAAAGGGTAGAATATGCCACAAAACGACCTAAGTACCACTCATATATTTATTGCTCGATGCAGTCAAGTGCAGCAGTGCAAGTTTTTGCTAAAAAGAAAGAGAGTCCCCCTAGACAGCCGGTTTCCATAGGGGCCAAGGTTAAAGATCCTAAGTCTTTGCCCAACTATTTTAACCCTTTGGTTAAAACAGACAGATCTAAGTGGACAAGTGTATCTCTGTAGGTTGCCAGAAGTTCCAATCCTGAGTGAAAGCAGTTAGCAAAAAAACATGAATTAGCCACAACTCCTACCCACGCTAATGAGTTAGCGGGAAATGAGAACAGGGATATCCCCCGCTGGAAATAAATATAGGGTGTTAGGTTCAAAGTTCCGTCATGGCTCCCGAATACGACAAGAGGAAAATTCACCGGGAGTTCGAAAAAGAAGGTCCGAGGTCCGAGAAGGTTCCCGGAGCCGACAAAGAAATACCTGAAGTAAGGGCCGGAGGCTTATATCGGCACGAAACGTTGTACATAATACAACCATATGAAGATGGGAACAATAGACCGAACAACCGGCTAAATGATTACTAATTCTTCAAGCCTCATCTCAAACATTTCCAGAGAAATTTAAAATTGTTATTATGCATTAAAGAATGAATTTATTTCACAACTTTGTCGGCATTAAAATGCCCACTATGGGCATATGCCAGAAAACAAAATCAAACCAATATAACCTTGGAGATCCACGCTACGTGAGAAACCTAGTCGGGTAAACCATCGATTTTAATCGATCAGCTCTTATATGAGCATTCTACGAAAAAACTCCGGGAAGTAAATTAAATATTCATTGCTGAGAAATGAAGCCCAAGAGATACATCATCATGTCGCGCAAGCAGCACGGAAACCATGACAATCTTTCGCCAAACCCCATCTACATTGCACCGGGAGGTCTCTACGGACAGCCGCATCTTCGCATAGCTGCGTCAATGTTAGGTCTGGCTGGCGCCCCACACTTTGGCATGGTCCATGTGTGGCTTCCACAGCGAGGGGCACCGTTCCGCCTATGAGCTCATCCTTGCTTTTCCTTTTTCAGCCAGTAGGTCCTGCATGCCTTGTTCCCCGTCTCACTCGGATTAGTTTTGCGGTAGATGGGGGGGGCCCAGTGACCGTAACAGCTGCTTCCTTGCTGCGGGGTGCTGTTTTCCACGACTTGTTCAAGCGACCGCACGCCAGCATTCATTGGTGCAGCTCCATCTAGTTATTTCTCATGACCCGCTCCGGTAAGGCGTCCCAAGGTGGTGCAGCCCCGTATAGAGGGACTGATTACAACCCACAGCCTGGAAGAATGTCGCCTTCCCCAGCTTGTCAGGGAGATCACGGACCCTCTATATGACTGACAATCTGTTGTGGCCTGATCATGCCTTTGCCTATTCGGTGTATTAATATCGCTTCTGTGGATGGATATTACCACCCAGGTGCGTTGAAATGTTCTACTGGCTTTAAGAGCTTGCAACGTTGAGTGCGGAGATGTTTCCTTTCTTTTAAAACTCATGGACTCTGCTTTTTACCGAGAGTTCACATACTAGGCGATATTCTTTGCTGCCGCCCTCCCCAGGCTATGTAGGCAGTGACTCAGGAGTGCGAGTCATTCAGTCAAGTCTTGCATCTGTGATTTGTTTGTTGCCCCGGGATTATCGCCGCTTCTTGCCTTTGTAGGTTGTTGAAAGCCTTTTTTCTTTTTTATTGGTATCTAATGATGTTCGGGATACGTAGTATAGGCCATATTTATAAATATATTTGGCCTGCCAAAGGTACTGGCTCCTTGGTAGGACATCGCAGCGGGCGATGTCAAATAAATATTGTGTCCACATCAGCGTGAGCCGCTACCATGCCTTTTAGTTCTTTGTATAGCATCATTAAGCTGTTAACCCGTTTTCTTTGGGGAGGGAACCCGTATTGCTAGTAGTATTTGTTCTATTTGTTGCTCTATGTATGGAATCAAATGCTCTTTGTATTTGTTTTCCATTTTTCATCTGCGTCTCTGGATATATTATATATATATATATTATTAATATATATATAATATATATATATTAAAACCAGATATAAATATGTACATATAACAAAAATAATACAATGAGGGAGTATTTAAATCGAAATTAACGGACCTAAATTCCACCATCGCTATGTTCACCCCCGCCCGAAAAAAAAAAATACCAAAAATCCAGGAAATTAACCGAATTTAATTGAAATTTTCAGTTTTGAATATATTTACTGGAAGATAATGAAAATTATATAAATGCATTAGTTATTTTATTTTAAAAACCTTTACATTTTTCCGTCAGATAAATTTGAACCGGCGTACTTTGGGGCGTATAACCCACATTCTCAAGATACGTGGTTCAAAGTTAACTGACCTCCGAACAAAATTGTAATTTTTCACCAGGTATCCCTAGTTCCTTGTCTAAAAGGAGAGAGGTCGGGTTTATTACCCGGTGCCTGCAAGCGCCCCATTAACGGGAGATGTCAAAGAGATCAAGCACTTTTTGCCCTAGTGGTTGCCATAAATCTATGTGGTAGTATAGATTATTTAACCATCACCTGTAGAATCGGGGCTTTAAAAATCAGCACGTAAAAACGCGCAGTTTCCTGTTTGTTTGGTTTGGTTGGTTTTGGTTTACGGCATATCAAACCTTGGTGGGTCAATTTAATGCCGGACAAAGTTGTTTGAAATAAATTCATCTTAAGCATAATACATGTTGTTTATTCACTCATGTTTTTCTATTCAAGTCATAAATGGGACGCCTAACAGGCTACTTTACCATTCCGGGTTCAGAGTGGATCAGAAGCCAGATTGGGTGGAGTCAGCAGGTGCCCTCATTCCAAAACCTCCTCAGAAACTCGAATCCCTCAGCCATTGAGCATTAGACGTTACTTTCAAGGTCATATATCCGGACCATGGATATGCACCCCTAGTCCACGGCCTTCTTCAGCAGCCAGATGGCAATCATAACGGGTGTCTGGGGGCTTGCCCCATCTCAAGGGCAATCTAGTTGGTCTGCAAGTGCATATGAGACACCGGTCTAGTGGCTTGATTCCGTAAGGATGCCGAAATCTTTTTTCCGCGAGGTTGACGCCTCGTCTAGCAACAGAACAAGTCAAAGCTGAGTAGTTGGCCAATTTCATGGACCTGCCTGCCATAACCCTGTCTCTATCTGTAAGTATCACCGGTCGCCACTTCTCTTCGAGAGTCACGGTGGGTCTCATTGGGGCAGTCTTACCACCTCTGCCAGGCGGTCGGCCGCAGTCGAGTTTCCCTTCTCTAACGCCCAGCCGACAGCGGGGAGGCAGTTTCCGTGGAAAAACGACATTGGGTAAACACCGAACATAATCTCTCCACGTCAGGCGCTGATTCTTGTGATTTTACGGGTTAAATTCAGGATTGGCTCCAGCCTGAGACGTGGTACGTAGGATAGGGATAACGTATCCACTTATGGTTTAGGCTGCGACCTCCAGCCTCCCCGCCCCCGCCCCCCGAGATGATATTGTTATAAAAAGCGCCAATAGACAGGTTTTGAACACCATCAAGCCTGTTATTTGATTAATTAAGCATGGCCCCTTAGTGGTGAGGAAAGAAGAAAGAACCAAGCCAGACAAGAAAGAAAAGCACTCCAAGTACGGGTAGACATCACCGGTGAAGTAGATACATGCAAGATGGGGTTACGGAATCCAGCATGGCTTGCTTATAATAGAAGAAGGGGTAAGTTTAAGTATCTTCGTATCATTACCACTCTCCTCTCTCATTTCCATAAGAACCTCTTCATATTATCAATCCAGGTGGTGGCGTTACATATGAGGTATCAGCTGATTAATCACTAGCTCTACTGATGAGGCTTCGGGTTTCAGCGTGGTCTCCCCAGAGGTTCAAAAGGTTTTGGTGTCAATCCCGGTCAGTGGGAAGACCCATAGGAAAATACTTAATGTATCAACCGAGGTCCCTTTTCCAAGATATGACACTTTGGATTTGGCATTCTAAATGTCCCAAAATGGGTAGATTAGGCCAAAAACGAAACCGTAAGTAACCACTCATATATTTATTGCTCGATGCAGTCCCAGTCGCACGTGCCAGGTTTTGGACCCGTTAAACAAGTAAGAGCAGTCCCCCTTTAGACCCGGTTTCTCCATCGCGAAGGTTTAAAGATTCCCTAGGGCTCGTGCCCAACCCACACTTACTTTACCTCATATGATAGTGATCACGAGGAAACAAGGTAGGTTGGATTCCGTAACTTTTTCCAAGGGCTATGTAAAAATTAAAAAACCAGTTTGAGTCCAGGATTTTAACTCGTTTCTGTCGTGTCCATTCTTACGACGCATTAACACCACACACGCCTTCCAATATGCAAGATTCTTTCCCGGTACCCTTCCCACACACACATATATATATTATTTATATATATAGCTATATAATACTATATAGAGAGGAGGAGGAGAGGAGAGAGAGACGAAGCAGGAGAGGTAGAATCTTTAGGGCCCTGAAGGAGCACTAAGCGGAAACATTTTGTTGCGTATATCTGACTTCATTAGGGTTTTTATTTTCTTTTCTTTATAAAATTTTTGCTTCTACCTTAGTATTGGCACTCTTCAACCTAACCATGGACACAAGTGCAGGTGCCCACTCCCTCCCCAGTATATACGTTCTTGTGAAGGGTGGGAACACTTTAGTTACACTGTTGTACATTGGAAGAATAGCTGAATTCTTACCTTTCCAATGGGTATTCGCGCTATGTGAAATGTAAACAGCGTCTTCCAGATTTGAACTCGGATCAACGGTCCAATTCCACGACTCTAACCATTATGTCAAGCGCCTCCAGTATATCTATAATAATGGAGATTCGCTTCCAGTTTTTGTCTGTAGCAAAAAATTACTCACTGCTTACGTCATATTACCCCAAATACACTCAAAATTTGAACATGCAACATTAGACAGTCTTCATTGTTTTTTAAAACAAGTTTTAATAAATACATGACTGGTATTTTTATATCTATTATAGTTTGTTATTTTAATTACATATTTAAAGTTTACATTTCAAATTGTTTTATTTTTTAATCCTTAATGAATTTGATGATTTTACTTACTTAGGGTACAAACTCGTGACATTGAATTTTTAACTCCCACCCCTCAGGCAATATTGTTCCAAAAAATCTATTTTTACATCGCCGGAGGGTGTTTTTTATTTTGCTAGTAATAATAATGATAATTTATTTTTTAATCCTTTAATGAATTTGATGATTTTAAGTACTTAGGGGTACAAACTCACTGATATTGGAATTTTTAACTCCATCCCTCAGGCAATATGTTTCAAAAATCTATTTTTACATCGCCCGGCGGATGGTTTTTTTATTTTTGCTATAATAATAATGATAATTTATTTTTTAATCCTTTAATGAATTTTGATGATTTTACTTACTTAGTACAAACTCGCTGACATTGAATTTTAACCCCATCCTCAGGCAATATATTCCAAAAATCTATTTTTACATCGACCGGAGGGGTGTTTTTTATTTTGCTAGTACGTTCTTATGAAGAATGGGAACACTTTAGTACACTGCTGTACATTGAGGAAATGTAATTCCACTTGTTTTTCTTTGAAGAGAAATCTTCATTACAAATTGGGGAAACTTGAACTAGTTGTTAGTGTCCAATACGACTGCGAACTATTGCCTCGTCTGAATGACACATTGAAATGGGAAACTTTTTTTCTGGGTAAGCAAGATGACCGGTAATTGTAGGAATTTGAGAAAAAAAAGCTTTGCTTCGTCTGATACACAAGGTGTGAGTTTTCTTATTGTGTTTCTTGATAGTCACCCATCTAAGCTAGCTTAAGTAAGGGCTAAAGTGGGGTGTTGCATGTTATGGACTACTCATTCACCAGGATTCCGTCTTTACGCATCATAGGTCGCCACCTACGGCCAACAGGTATCCCCATTTGGGAGAGGGGTATTACTCCTCTGTAGAGGTGCAGTCGGTGTGTTTTAAAGCCCTAGTCGACAGGGCTAGATATTTTTGAAAAAAATAATGAATTTGTTTATGAATCGTTTTGGAGTCTTTCAATTTTTTATCCACTTCCAAAAGAAAATTGTTTTTCGCTTAACACATTTTTTTACATACTGAGGTTTTCACGGTACCAAATCGATATATGTTGTATACCCTTTTTTACTTCTTACTTCTTACTTCTGGTCGTATTTTCTTCTGGCCGGCTTCGCTATTCTGATCGTCTTTGGTCTGGAATCATCTAAGGTCTTCTGTTGCTATGTTCCTGCTGGCTGGTCGTCCTGGATTCATTTCTTAGTCTTGTTACCAAGACATTCATCAACCACAAGAACATTTTACTTATATAAACTTTTATTTCCTTAACTATACATTTCACGTAACTAAATACCTGACTAACATAGCGAGCGTGAGTTCCAGTTTTAGGCAGAGCATAAAATGGCCGCTGCTCTGCCTGACGTCTAACTGCAAACTGGGGATTCTGAAAAAGGTCCCACGTGACTTCACAAATTTGGCGGGCTTCTGTAATTTTCCATAGAAGGACCCGGCCATGGTATGAAATGGGTCATCCCCTCAGAATTACAGGGGATTGACAATAATCTTATGCAACCGCATAGATTATGTAACAATTTAAATTGTGTGCCATGAATTTTTAATTTAATTTTCTTCGATCGGTACATTTTCCAGCTATCATTAGGTTACCTGATGTTGGGTACGTCATTTATATTTTTAAATAATATTTCTTAAATCCTGAGTTACTAGGGTGAGTCAAAAGTTTTTGCAATATGTTGGTAAAGTGAGACACAATTCGGTAGATCTGGTTGCGTTTGCCAAGGTCGTCAAGGCGACGAACAATTATGGACTGTGAGACTAAACGAGGTCACGTGGTTTAAACCTCAGCCAATTAACAGCCCGAATACGTGGCTGGTTAACTACTTAATCGGCTGATATTGGCAGACGTCCATTTGCATTTATTGACGAAGGACCTGCCAAAATACTCCTTATTTTTTCGTCACAAAGGAACAAACAAAGGATTATACCCAATATTAAGGAACACTAAGGCTGCACCACCTGGACCCTAACAAAGCGTCTTGAGAATAAGCTAGATGGGAGCTACACAAGAATGCTGCGTGCAGTCTTGAACAAGTCATGGGAACAGCACCCCACAAGGAAGCAGATGTACGGCCACCTGCCCTCCATCTCACAAACTATCCGAGTGAGACGGACAAGGCATGCAGGACACTGCTGGAGAAGCAAGGATGGACTCATAAGCAACGTCCTCCTGTGGAAGCCAACACATGGACATGCAAGTGTGGGGCACCCAGCAAGGACCTACATTGACCAGTTATGTGAAGATGCTGGCTGCTCCGCAGAGGAGCTCCCAGGTGCAATGAATGATAGGGAAGGTTGGCGAAAGATTGTCAGGGATACCCGTGCTGCATGCGCGACATGATGATGATGAAGGAGCAACCTAAGGATCGTGCTCTGCTAAACACAAAGGATCTCCACTATAATCTCCGAGTGCTAAACGGTGGGTTTGCCTCTTTGGCTCAGACCGCAGTCTTGGAATCTACGGTTTTAGGTCTCTCTGACATCGCCTTATCATTTAAATTCTTACGACCCGAGCGAAATTTCATGAACTATCTGGTTGTTGTACTGTGATCAATTGTGACTTATCCTTTCGCACAATAAATGTGTTTGGTTGCTTCCCTGCCGTTATGGCCCGGTTTAATTTGCAATTCGGGAGTCAAATTAGCCTACGTTGAACGTTTATCTGTACGTTTTTTTCAAATCACACATGGAGTGAAACAATGCAGAACCTGTCAGTGCACCAACTACCGTAATACTACCAAGAATAACAAATACCTAACACGACTTGATCTACACCAGTCAAGCACCGCAAACCAGCACGTAGCAAAATACGGCAAAACTTTTGATTCAGTCCCGTAATTAGGTGATAGAGGGGGGGGTATTTATATATTTTTTTGTTTTGTTTTGTTCTGTTTTTTGTTTTTTTGTGGTTTTTTGTTGTTTTTTTTCTTTTCTTACGGACAACATCGATCATTGTCAAGAAAGAGATAGCAAAAAAAGTTTAATAGTTTTAATTGTTGATCATAACGTTAAGATAAATTTTATTTTAAAATGCGTAATATATTTAAGTTGTCTGTTATCTTTCATAAAACATACGCACAAAAAAAAAGACAATGCTTCAATGGACTTCATTTGAAAGACCTTTGAATGTATAGGATGATCTTCATGTTGAGGAGTGTCTGCCGTATGAGCGTGTTTGTGTACTTTTGGGTCTGCCTGCTTGAACGTGACTGCACGTGTGAGGGTAGTGTGTGTGTGTGTGTGTGTGTGTGTTTAAACAATTGGAGCAAAGTTTCAAGATCGGTTGATACATGATAAAGGCCAAACGTTCTGGCGAGGCAAATATATATATATATACATATATTAATTTTTTTTAAATAAGTGTTTATACAGAGGTGTTTTGAAAACATTTTCAAAAACCTCAAAAACATTCCATCGCGTGAA
>CM042166.1:54261481-54291481 GCA_023376005.1 Doryteuthis pealeii
TTAGCTGTAGTTAATCCGAGCGGTTATATATATATATTTCATATATTTAAAATATATATATAATATATATATATATATATATATATATATATATAATTTTTTTTCCTTTGGCCAAGTGTTATAGTATGAACCGATTATTTTCGGTTGGTACGACCCTCTTGGTCTTTTCGTTTTTTCATTTTTCCCAGGTGAAGTTTGGTAGTATATTTTTACTATCAAACCATTTGCCGGGGTTTTTTCTTACCGCAAGGGTTTACCAATAAGTTTGGTATATTAAATATATATATTACAATAATAAAACAAAAATAATTACAACTTTTACTATAAATTTTATCCCTCCTCCACACACACACTTTCTCTCATCACTTACTTAAAGCACAAACGTATAAATATAAACATACGCAGATGTCTTTCTTCCTAACACCTCCTTACTTACACCCGCACACAGCAACTCAAAAGTTATAAGAATATTTTCTCACCACTTACTTGAAACAAACATTCTTCTTAATGAACATGCATGCACGCTCGCGCGCACACACACACAAACACACACACACACACACACAACATTGAGGATTGTTTCGATGTCGTCTTTCGTAACATACACACACACGCGCGCACACGCGCACACACACAATGTCATTTTTCGATACACACACACACACACACACACACACACCATAAAAGAAGAATACTTGATGTCATATTTCAAACCGTCTATCTTTCCAGCGTTTCTTCAATTTTCAAATTATTCTAAGAGCGTTAACGCCCTTTCAAAACATCTTTAAACAGATTGATAAACAAGGACTATCACAGTCTTACTCATTATTCTGTGATAAACATTTTTTTTTACTCTTCCTTATATCAACAAAAGCCCTGAAGAAGATCTACTTAACAGATTGAAACACTGCAGCGTCAGCTAATAAACTCACCACTCATTTTGTTTAAAACTGTGTTTTTTTCAAATTTCTCACAATACTACATACCGTCGGATTCACTTCCATTTCTCTTGACACACACACACACACACACACACACATATATATATTATATATATATATTATATATATATATATATAACATTATATATATATATATAAGTGTACGTGTGAGTTTTCTTTTTGTGGGTTAGCGGTGAACAAAAAAGGTTCTTTTTCTTCACTAAATCAATCAATCAACATCATATTCCGTTTAAACTACTACAGACCTTGAATTATGTCGACACATTTGGTATTATGTTGACAAAAAGAAAAAAGACAGACACCAAATCCAGCGAATTGCTCGCTCCAAATGTTCACCATTGACAGCTCAAAAAACGGTGTCCCCACCCCGTGCTCTTTTTGACCTGTCACCCGAATCGTGATTCAAGGCTTGCTCAGAGGATAAATTTCCGGCGAAGAGGAAAACACTTGATCTCTAGGGCATGAAAGCCAAGTGATGAGTAGAGTACAGTTTCTACGTGTAGTTGGTTGGTTTGGTTGGTGGTTTGTTGGTTGGTTTGTTGGTTGGTTGATTGATGGTTTGTTGTTGGTGGTTGTTGGTTAGTTGGTGTGGTTTTTTGGGTTGGTTTGTTGGTTGGTTTGTTGGGTTGGTTTGTTGGTTGGTTTGTTTTGATGATTGGTTTATTGGTTGGTTGGTTTTGTTGGTTTGATGGTTAGTTTTGATGGTTGGTTTGTTGGTTGGTGGTTGTTTGTTGGTTGATAGTTAGTTTGATAGTTGTTTTATTGGTTGGTTGTTGGTTTGTTGGTTTTTGGTTGGTTTGTTGGTTTGATGGTTGGTTTGTTGGCTGGTTCGTTGATTGTTTTTTTACGGCATTATGTTATTCTATGTTATTCTATAGGGTGAGGTTAGCTTAGTCAGTAGAGCGTTCGGCTAGAAACTGCAAGGTTCCTAGTTCGATACCGGCCCTCGGTAACCCAGCGTTTGATTAGCACAGGCATTTGTGCGGTAAAGTAAGGAGCTGATGGTAGGTGTGGCGCTCCACCTTAGACGCAAAGACAATCACATTGGTTTAGCGCTAGTGAAAAGGGGATAGACTCCCTCGATGGTTGGCTGATTTCGACTTTAGACCACCCTGACGACTTTACTTTTTTTATGTCGAAGTTGCTTATTGTTTTATTCATTCTTTATGTGTACTCATTTTTTAAAACACATTTCTTAAACTCGCTTTTTATTTAACCTATAAATGGGACACTAACAGGTACTACCACTCCAGGATCTGGGGTAATGGCAGTGTTGGTTGGTTGGTTGATTTTTACAGCATGTCAACTCAATTTTTTAAATACATTTCTTAAACTTGCTTTTTTATCTATTTAACACATAAATGGGACATTAACGACTTGTTGTTTCTTAGCCCATGATTCCGCCGCGGGAGGGGAGATGGACCCGGGAGCAGGCAAACAACGTCTACGCTCCTTGAAACCCGGTCGAATCTGCTCTAAACTAGAAACTATTCTCACGCGTCCAATCGCGCACCTTCTAACAGGTCATAGGTTATTAACCGTCAACTGCCGGGTGATTTTCCAGTAGTACCTGTTAGGGTCCCATCTATGGGTTAAATAGAAAGAAAATGAGTTCTAAAAATGTGTTTAAAAATTGAGTTTAAAAAAATGAGTACACATCAAGATTGAATAAAACAAAATATCTTCGGCATAAAATGATCCAATAAGTCAACATGTCCTAAAATCCGGACCAACCAACCAACCAACCCTTTTTATCATATGGGTGCTAAAAGGCTGTGGCTGAGGGTCAACTACCAGCATTTATTAATACACATGAACCTAATGAAAATTATTTCTTAAGCAAATTATGTACTTACGAGGGTGGGTAAAAATAGTAATGCCATTTTCTTAAATTCATGTGAATTTTTTTAATAAAATTAAGGCCTACATTGAGACCCTAACGAGTCTCAGAGAAAGAATCCGACGACTAAGACCCAACTTGTCAATCGACAATGTCCTCTTTCTGTAAAACAATACTCGACCACACATAAGCATCAGTACAAGGGAGAAAATCACCCCATTCGGGTGGACAACTTTACCGAATTCTCCATACCAGATTTAGCGCCTTCAGACTATCATCTTTTCGGTCCCATGAAAGATGGTTTGAGGGGCAAACAGTATTCCAGTGACGAGGAAGGGAAATATGTAGTGAAGAAGTGGCTCAAAGAACAGTCAACATAATTTTATGGGGCAGGGATATATTCGAAGGCGGAACATTGCAATTGAAAGAAACGGAGACTGTGTGGAGATGTAGAGATGTGATCCACAAAGGACCAGTTTCATTCTGATGAATGATACTGCGTTGGTAAGTATACCTGTGTTAAATTTAATGGCATTACTTTTTGACTATCTATGTGAAGATGTAGGGATATGATCTACAGAGGACAAGCTTCATTTTTGATAAATGATACTATGTTGGTAAGTATAAAGTAAGTAAAAGTCGACGGGGCGGCCTAAAGTCCCGTATCAGCCGTCAACGAGGGAGTCTATCCCTTCTCAATAGCGCTAGACAAGGAGATTGTTTTTAGCATCTGAGGTGGAGCGCCACACTACCATCAGCTCCTTACTTTACCGCACATATCCTGTGCTACTCATCCGCTGAGTTGCCGAGGGCCGGTGTCGAACTAGGAACCTTGTGGTTTCTAGCCGAACGCTCTACCGACTGAGCTAAACCGGCCCCATATGTTGGTAAGTATACCTGTCCTTAATTAAATGGCATTACTTTGAATTACATCTTATTATAATGGAGATTGTGGGTTTGTCTGTCTGTAACCGAAACTATTATTACTATACAAGTCACAATTCCTTTGTTATTTACATCACATTCTCCATGATTTTATTTTTATTTAAACCTCAATTATTAAATAAATTGTTTTATATTATTAATACTGTTAACCATAATTATACTAATAACATGCAATTGTATTTATATATACTACAAAAGTAGTGATTACAGTGTGAATTGGAAGGCTAATTTGCATATTGCTCTTAAAAATTTGATTTTAATAAATATATACTTAGTATATCTGATTTCTAATTGTTTGGTTTTATCTTATGATATGGCAAAAATCTCGGGGATAAATCTTAAAGAAATCCATTAACAAGAAGAAATAACTGTAATATTATTCTTTTATTCCTATTTTAACTAAATAGTTTAAATTAGGGAAAATTTTACCAATGAAAGACAGGAGTAATTGGAAATGATGGAAGAGTTAATTTCAAAGTTGTTCTATTTTTAATCATACCCTCTGTTCCCAATATTTTTTATCTGCATTCTCTTATTTCAGGTTTCTTTAGCATTTCTGAATTTACATGATATTTTATTATATTAAAACTTAAATCTTGCACCCGGAGGTGTATATATTTGTTAGTATATAAAACAGATTGACATTAAAATAACCAATAAGAGTTTGATATGCCATTAAACTATCTAATCAAGTAATTAACCAAAACAGAGCGAGGATTTTTTTAGTCGTGTTTTTGTAGAGAATGTGTGCGTTCTTAAACGTATAATACAGTGCAAGTGGATTGATAAATAAGAGAGACAACACCGCAAAAGTGTGTATCAAAGGGAGACGAATAAACAAAAAAAGATGGACTGAATCAGCAGAGAGAAAATTAAATTCGGGAATCTAATAAAAGTTGGAGATGAGAGAGAGAGAAATCATAGAAAAGATGCGGACTGAAAACACGCGGGAAAAAAAAGAAAAAAGAGAAGAGCCTCGCGATCAATGGGCGCGAGATTGATTGATAACTTCCGAGATTTTGATGGGTGTTTGATGGATACACGAAATATGTGATCGATGGCCGTTCAGCTGTTTGACCGGTGTATCGAAGGGGATTTGATAAACAGTAATGAATCGATTAGTCAATCTTGGGGAAATAATGGATTGCAAGGGAATTAATGGATTCGCTGATCAGCTGTTAAATATATATATATATATAATATTATATTAATATATATATTATATATATATATATAAGAAACACCCCTAGTTTTTTCATTAAAATTTTAAATAGACTGACCAACAAAAGACTCTCACAGTCTCCTTATTTCTGTGAATAAATTTATTTTTTCCTTCAATAAACAAAAGCCTGATGAGATCTACTGAACAGATTGAAACACTGCAGCCCTTGGCGAAATAAACATACTCATTTTAGTGAACCGTGTGGTTTTTTTTCAATAATTTTTTCGATTTTCACAAAACGTCTATATATCAATACAACTAAACACCACTATATCTATGTACTCTCTTATTATTATAATATATATATATATATATATTATATTATATATGTGGGTGTGTGTGGTGTTGTGTGCGTGTGTGTGTGATAGAGGGAATGAAATAAACAGCACTACACCAAACGACACACATATATAGTATGGGTATATATATAACCCTCATATATATAGACCTTCTGAAGATATATATAAGTTTATATACTCGTATATTCTAATTTGTGAAATTTAGAATGATAAATAGTTTGAGAGATGGGAAAGGCGCATTATTTCATTTGGAGATTATGGCTTAATTTAAAGTCATACCTAATTTGTTAATATAATTAATTATAAATTAGCAAAAAAAATGATTAGGCTATAGATAATTACGATAGGCAAGCTAATTCTTAATTATATTAATTATTAAAAATTACGTATGACTTTATGATTAAGACAGATAATATCCTTAATATTACTATATTTATAATATAATATATTATTAATATATAGGGAGGGTATAGAAATTCTATAATTCCTTGGCAATATTCCATTTTAAATTATTTTCACATAAGATTGACTAATATATCGTATTATCATTGACGCTGTGTTTAACAATCCTTCGATACAGGAAACGAGATCGAACGCAGGTATATTGATAATCGAGCATCGGTCATAAAAAGGTATATAATAGGAATGACTATCCTATTTTCGCTTAACAATGCAATATATTCAAATCATTGTTACTGATCTGTTCATTCATCGCTTGATTACCAAGGCAAACGGAATTCTCCTATCACACTGTTCGTCTGTCCATCGGTTTTCTTCATATGTTCTCTCATTACCTGGGTACATTTATAAAAGTATGTTGTAAAATGTTATCTGATATGTGTGGACTTATGATATGGGGGAAAGGTACTGCATGATTAAATTGTATTTAAGGGACAAAAATATTGATATATTACCAAACAGCATTCATTTATCACATACATTTACTCCTTTTTGAGCAAAAACTTAGATGATAAGATTTTGAGTTATATTTCGTGTAAGAGTGCATACTGGATTATATTTTGCTATATTACAGCCGTATCAAATATTTCGATTTATTAAAATCAGTACATTCATTCAGAACATCATGCATTACAATAGTGGTCGTTCTTTTGAATCCACTTCGGATTATTATCAAGAAGAGAGACACGAGAAGAAAAATGAGAAAATCGGCGTATGTAAAAACATTTTCATCTTAATGTTTGGAGGCTTGGCGTCCGGCCTTACATATTATCATTTTGCTAATGATTGATTGATATTCATATAACAATAATCGAGGAATATTAGATCAAATATGCAGCTATGATCGAAGAATATAATAAAACCTGTAATTTTAATTTATCGGTATATTCATGAGTATCGGACATTGCTCATAAGATAACTTAGAGACAAAAACAATTAGGAAAAATTACAAGAATACTCAATAAGTATTTATACTAATATAAAATTGTTGAGGTATCATGTCAATGAGGCATCCAAATGCAACTTGTGTTTCCATATTTTCATTATTAGACATACTTGAATAATTATTATTGAATTCATTTTATCGTATCAGTATTAATTGAAAATATAAGATAATAAATAAATTTAAAAAATATTTTTTAATATTAATTTAATTAACACGATTAAACTTATTATAGATGTGTATTAATTATACTCATCCGGGCTTATGTTAGATATTATAATTATAATTAACATAGTATATAGTAGAAATTGATGTGGAATGTATTAAGTATTATTAGGATTGGTACTAGACGGTAATAACTATAAAATCCTAATTTATAAATAGTATGTAATATTTATCATAAAAAGTATGTATATATAGCCATATTTAGGACAGTTTATAACTTTATACCAAATTCTGGAACAAAATGATACAATGCGTATTTTATAGTACTCGGTAGATAGTTTAGCTACGATAAACACAGATCTAAATAGTTTCAGAACTACCAGAAGTTATATTTACGGATAATAATCTACTGACGTTATAATGCAAGATAAGTATCACAGGTGAAATATTTATTGTTTGGGTTTTAAAGTGAGTTAGGTTAGGTATGGGATGTAGGTGATGGTCGCTATACGACTAACTTTAGATTGCTAAATAAATAAATCCCTGTGATCTAGCGCTAATTGGTAATAAGTGGGAAAAGACTCCTCGTTGACTGGCTGATACGGATTTGGCGTGCCCTCACGTTGACTTTACTGTATGAATGATTTATTTACTTGACTACTAGAATAGTATTAATATATAAAATGAAAGCTTGTTCGAGATTACATTTATCCACATCTTTCAATAGATATGTCAAAAATAAGTTACATTGGGCCATATTTATTGTAAGATCCAACTTGACCGATAGATTGTAGAATGAGTAAATATTGAAATTTGCTGATAATAAAAAATATTTGCTGATTTCAAACAAAGTTATCAAGAAAATTTGCTCGTATCAGAATGAAACTTGGCATTCTCTATTTATAAATGAGTATTCTATAGCTGATTCTACATTCCCAAGTCCGTTTTTCATTGCAATTCAATCGGCCTATCTTTCTCAGGGAAAACAAAGTATAGTCCTTGACTCGCACTATCATTAAAATTAATGTTTTTTGGCAATTGAGATTAGTAACATTGTAGTCCAGCATTGTCGTGTTTACACGTTAACAAATTAGCATTACATCGTCCTCGTGCACTCGTGGTGGTATAAGTCTGATTTCTCCTTCAAAGTATATCAGGTTCTCATGGGAGAAGATGATAGTCTGAAGGGGCTTAAATTTTCCTGGGTTTGGGAAGATTTCGTGGTTACAGAAATATTGTCCACCGTCAGATGTGGGGATGTTTTTCTCTACACTTGGTACCAAGTTGGAAATGATATTGCTTATATATTATATGATAGTAGCTTTCGAGTATTTGAGGTGATCCTAAAGAGAGATAACTTTGTGTGCTCTCGACAAGTCTTTGGTGATATAGTTCGCGGATTCTCTCTGTCACTTGACACCTCGTGGGTCTAAATGTAGGCCCCCCTAATTATTAAAAAAATTCACAGGTTGATAAATTTAAAGAATAAGATAGACCCATACTTTCACTCCAATCAGTTTTTTTTCAACAACGACGGACCCCACGTAGGATTCATAGTTAAATCATCTGTGTTGTGCTTATTTGTTTAGACAATATTTTCATTAGTTCATCTGATTAATGAATCAAACTGGTGTTCTTAGTTTTATTCATCTGGGCTGTCGTCCCCCAGGGTTTTTTTAGCAACTCAGACTAATGATAGAATAAGGTTGGTTGGTATGGTGGGTTCGGCATATTTTGGAATCCCGATGTTTTTGAACTTATTATTATTGGGATCATTTAAATTAGTAATTAAGGACATGGCTAAGCATATCAGTTTATTAACAATATTTAGTATGTTGATAATACCAATAGATATTGTTTCAAACGTCAATTTTTTAAAGAAACAGAAAGCTATAATATCATTAGGTAAGGAAATCATTTATCTATTTCTATTATTATATACACCCTATGAATGGGACTACTAACGGTTACTAAACTTAGGAAAATCACCGGCAGTTGACGGTTTAATAATACTTATTAGAATACCTGTTATAGTAAAAGGTTACGCGATTGGACTGCAGGTGTAGAATAGTTTATCTTTTAAGTTTAGACAGATCCTGTTAGGGACGTAGGAACCGGTGTCCTGTCCCGGGTATTCTCCCTCGCGGGCGGAAATAGGTAAAAACAATATGCTAATGTCTATTTACTTTACAGATTTAAGCGTAGCACGATTGATAAAAGTTTTAAATATAATAATTGAGTTTGAACATGTAACGTAACACTAACAAACACAACACAACTGGCATTTACCACACACATATAATATATAAACCATATATAAACAACATACACACACACATATATATATATACACACACATATATAAACACACATATATACACACACATTTATAAAACACACATACACACACAAATATAAACACACATACACACACACACCATATATATATACACACACAAATATAAACACACATACATATACACACACACATATATAAACACACATATACACACAACATATATAAACACATACAACACATATATAAAACACACATATACACACACATACACACACACATATATACACACACACATTAACACACACACACACACACATATATATATATATATATAATATATATATATATATATATATATATATATTGCTAAAAGTATCATATAACAGAGATAATATGAATCCTAATTAGATCCTCGTAAACAGAAGCATGAGTATCAGCCTGGACTTCTCTTACTATATAAATTCAATGGGTTCGAAGGTCGTCTAGTAATATAAACAAACAAGATAAGAATAAAGTCGGAAATAATATATATATATATATATATATATATATATATATATATGATCTCACAGCGCTCACCTCACGGCTTCAGACGAGATCGTTGATAATTCGAAATTCGATCAGTGAAACATTTAGTTCAGCCGGACGATAAATATTTGACATTGATTTATAGATCAGGGATCAGGAAAAAGGACAATATCGATCTCAGGGGTTTGATGGGGACTATCTAAAGGGTCAATAAATGCGGGGTGTCAGAAAGAGTTCGATAAATATGGAGGCGGGTGAAGCTTAATATTAGGGTCGAAATTTTTCCTGTCGAAAAGAATTTTTGAAAAAAGTATACACTGATTGCCTATTTCAACTGACAGCGAACATATGTCTAATCTGAACTTTTTTTTCAGTATTTCATGTGATATTCCAGATATTTCGATAAGATTGAACAGTTTTATATTGTACTAGAAGCGGCTACCAGCGTGTCTTAGTAGTGGGTGGCTACAAAAAAATTGCAATGATATTTTTATATATATAGCAAATATATGCACCCTTCGGGTGCAAGTATTTAGGTTTTGATGTTATAAAATATTGTATCAAATTAGAAACTATTTAGATAAACTGAGGGGGTATAATCAAAAAAATAGAACAACTTTAAATCTAACTCTTCCATCATTTTCCATCACTCCCGTCTTTCATTTTCCTAATTTATCTCTATTTAGTTAGATTATGAAGTATTTAATAAAATTATAGTTCTTTCGTCTTGTTTATGGATTTCTTTTAAGATTTATATCCCAGAGATTTTTTCATCAGATTCGTTAAGAGAAAGCCAAACAATTAGAAATCAATAATACTAAGTATATATTTATTAAAATCAAATTCTTAATATCAATATGCAAATCAGCCTTCTCGTTCACACTGTAAACCGCTATTTTGTTGAATATATAAATATACTTGCTTGTTATTAGAATGTAGATTAATCCAACAGTATTAATAAGGTATAACAGTATTAATAAGGTATATCAATAATTGGGGTTTAAATAAAAATAAATTCATGGTGAATGTGACGTCAATAACTAAGGGAATTGTGACTTGAGTAATGATTTAGTTTCGGTTACAGACAGAAAAACTCACAATCTCCATTATAATAAGATATTCTCATTTTTAAATGTCTTCGAATATAAAGCAAATCATCATAATTCTTAAACAAAAATCAGGAACTGGTGATATTTAATGTTTATATATACTTACTTTGTTGTTGATTGTTTTATTTTTGTAGATTCATCCAGACATCCAGACATACACACCAATTGCCATGTGTTCTATATTTCTAAGCTAATAATGCTCACTAGTATTGATATAGCATTTATGTTAGAGTTAACGTTAAAATAAAGTTCGTTAGAAAGTCCTTTTCTTTTTTTAGTTCATACTAGTACAAAATAAAAAAACACCTTCTGGGCAGTGTAAAAATAGTTTTTTGAAACATATTGCCTGAGGTGTGGGAGTAAAAAATTCAATGTCAGCGAGTTTGTACCCTATTAAGTAAAATCATCAAATTCATTAAAGGATTAAAAAATAAAACAATTTGAAAAGTAACTTTAAATATGTATTAAAATAAAACAAACTATATATAGATATATAATACCAGTTATGTATTTATTAAAAATTGTTTTAAAAAGCGATAAGAACTGTCTAATGCTGCATGTTCAAATTTTGAGTGTATTTATTCTATGTTATGACGATTTTGGGTAATGTGATGTAAGCAGTGACGTAATTTTTGTTACAGACAAAAAACCGGAAGCGAATCTCCATTATCGATAGATATAATTGTGTGTTGGGCAAAATTTTGTAATTTTTCATTTGATATTCTTATGAACATTTTATCAGTTATTATATGACTTTTTTATATTTATATTTTTATAATTTATATTAAATTTATATTAAAAGTATGCGCCCCCTGTAATGTAAAGTAATAAAATATTATATTAAATTAGAAAGACTAACGAAACTAAATAAGAATGAATATAAAATATTACATATCCTAATGTTATTTTAATTGATTTCTATATAAAATTATATATAAAATTGCTTTTAATACTTTTGAGAATAACATAATTGTATTAGAAATTAGAAGCAGCAAATAATTATTTATTATTCTCAGTTTTTATGTAAATCATTCCCACCATATACTCTGGAAATCTTTTATTTCTTAGAGATATATATGACACATTTCAGGATTTTAAATGCATTAGTAATATGGGCAGTTTTTCGGCAAATCTAACTCAGCTAGACTTTGATAGAGACATCGATAATAAATAAGATGTTAATTAAGATTGAATAATGGCCATTTCATAATCGTTGAGAATATAACTTAAATAACTATGGAAATTGTGACGTTAGTGGTGATTTTGTTTGGGTTATAAACAGACAGTTTTACATAATCTACATTTTAGTAATATGTTATCAATTAATAACTAGTTTTCATACCTTAGTATCTCCTGGATTTTTTGAATCTGTAATATGTTTTATTTAGAATAACTATTGCGCAACATTTGAAAGCTTTTTTAAACAATTATGTTTTTGTATATTTTAAAGGCTTATCTTTGTTTAGATGAGAGATTGTTATGGGTATTCATTTTTATTAATTGATATGTATGTTTTTACCAACCCCTCCACATAAGACCGACTGTATTAAAGGCGCTTTCCGGAAGTTGTATGAGCACGATTTTTGTAAGTAATAATAAGTACATCATAATATGATATTTACACAGGCTCGTAAACCCACCCACGCACACGCAACACACACTCACACACTCACACACTCATGTGCATTAGCTTATACACAGATATTTAAATGTAATTTAACAGGATGACACGTGCATTATCATTTAACAAACCTTCGCACGAGCAGGATGTGACCAAGGTCAATTTCATGTCAACCTCAGTGGGTCAATTTTTTAAGCGTAGTTTAGCAGACACACAGAGAGAGAGAGAGAGAGAGAGAGAGAGAGAGAGACGAGAGAGAGAGACATACACACAAGAGTCACTCACACACTCACACATGGTCTTTTCATGTTTTTAACAGGTTTGAATTCAGAGTTTTCCTTCTCTTTGACTGATCGCCTAACCAAAGTTAAAGAGCCAAGTCTGCCCTACTATTTACCCATATTTGGAGGACGAAAAGTTGGATGCATACCTTTCCCAAGGGTATTAGCACTTATGAAATACAAACAACCTCGTTCAGGATTTGAGTTGATGTCATCTAGTCCATTTCTTTCGACAGTAACCATTACACTACGCGCATTCACTATTGATGTATAGATTATTATAGATACTAGCAAATATATGCACCCTCCGGGTACAAGTATTTTAAGTTTTAAATATAATAAAATATCATGTTAAATTAGAAAGGCTAATGAAACTGAATTAAGAATGCAGAAAAAAGATTTGGAACAGAGGGGGTAATGATTGAAAAATAGAACAGCTTTTGAAACTAACTCTTCCATCATTTTCCTTACTCCTGTCTTTCATTGGTAAAATTTTCCTAATTTAACTATCTAGTTAAAATAGGAAGTAAAGAATAATATTACAGTTATTTTCTTGTTAATGGATTTCTTTTAAGATTTATCCCCGAGTTTTTGCTCATATTCATTAAGATAAAACCAAACAATTAGAAATCAATAAGACTAAGCATATATTTATTAAAATCAAATTTTTAAGATCAATATGCAAATTAGCCTTCTCATTCACACTGTAAACCGTATTTTGTTGTATATATAAATACAATTGCATGTTATTAGTGTGTAGATATAGTCAATAGTATTAATGATGTAAAACAATTTTATTAATAATTGAGGTTTAAATAAAAATAAAATCATAGAGAATATGATGTAAATAACAAAGGGAATTGTGACTTGAATGGTAATATAGTTTCGGTTACAGACAGACAAACCCACAATCTCCATTATAATAAGATTAAATGTTCCAGAAAACGGTCATCATCATCAAATAGCATCGAGAGCAAGGTTCTCGATTTCTCATCCTCGACATCCATACCTATTTGTCATCGCTACTGGTAGGTCTTCTGTGCAGCATCTGCACAGAGCTGATCGATGTAGTTCTTTGCTGGTCGACTCATCCTATCATATTCTTTTCTTATACAAAAGCATTTATTACGAATATTTACTATATCTCCCATTTTTGATATATTAAGTTAATTTTTTTTTTTTTTGTAATTCGATGCCCCAGGGATTTTCGAAACATTTATTCAAATTACCACTTTTGTTTGGGGAAAATTGGATTTACTTTTACGAGGGAATTTTTGCTTTGATATATTTCTTTTTCTAATGGTAATGTTTTGTGTTGCAATTATGACCGATTAGGTTTCTCCCTTAAGGTTTCCTTTTCTTAACCATGCCCACTGATTGTGGTTTCTCGGTTTAAGAGGTCGATTTTTTAATTAACTAGCAAAACAATGCGCCTCCTGGGCACTAGTATTTAAGTTTTAATAATAAAATATCATATTAAATTTGAAAGACTAACGAAACAGTAATTTATTTAAGTCTAAATTTGCATTCATAATCTATGCGGTCCCTTTTTAATTCGCTGTTGGATTTTTCGGTATATATATATATATATTTATTACGTAAATATACACGAAAAATTTGGCACAAGGCCGAAATTGGGGAGGGGTGAAAAGGCTGGTCACCACTATCCTAACTTTTAACCTAGCTATTCTCGTTCGTGACTCGATTCATTCTACAATTTATCCATTACCCATAAAACAATTCGCACAACAGTCACCAAACTTCTCAGTCACTCTATGTTTAAGTCCTACACCTAACCCGTATTTACCATGTTCATGAGGAAGGGGGAATCTATTTATTTACAAATAAAAAAACCCAAAGTAAACTGGAAAAAAATAGAAATCGATAGATAAAATGACTGTTAGTATGAGCCCCCCCTCCCTTAATAATAAGGCAGAAAGACTAGTTCACGCTGTTTTTTTTTTTTTTGTTTTTTTTTTTTTCGAAAAAAGCTAAAGAAAAACGAAAAAAAATAAAATAAAATAAAAGTCACTGATTCTTTTCTCAGTCTACTCGCAATCATTGACGAAGGAACCTTGGAATCTCTCCTGAGAGGATTACAAAGGAACCATCGAGGACTTATGCCGCACAGAAGGGGAATTAACAAATTTTTGCAATGTTTCCTCTTAATATTCTCTTCTAAATATTATATATATTTTTTTTATTATTTTACTATATATTACATATAATAATATATATATGTATATTTCTACTGCTATAGCTGCCAAAATATATAATGGCACTTTCTCAAATGCATCCAAACTGAAAATAGAGAAAACTCCTTAAGAACGGATTCTTGCAGAAATCGATACACAACGTCTCAGATCCTGACTATCCGTTGAATCATAGAAGGGATGTGAAGCAAAGAATCTTGTGGCAATGCTGCTTTTTGTAGATTTCTCCAAGAACTTTGACTCCAGACACAGAGTGAAAAAAGAGACAAATACTACTAGCATACGGCCCTCCCAAAAAGCAATTACCGCTATATGAGCTCTTCAAAGATACAAAACAACGAATTAGGGCGGGTTGGCGAGAGATTGTCATGAAATATCCGTGCTGTTGGCATCATGATGATGATGATGATGATGATATACTCGAAGAGCTACCCAGCATTGATCGAATGGACGGAATAATATCACATATAACAGTATAGTTAGAACGTGTTTGATAATTATATTTCTTTTTTTATTTATTTAGGCATCCTGTCGTGTAGATCCTAAAAGTACACGCAATCAGCAGATCCTACTCTANCGTCTAGTCCTCATTAAGTCTTATCCTAAAAGCACACGCATAATAGTTTCTCATTAGGTCTCGTCCTGAAAGCACACGCGTAGTAGTTCCTCATTAGGTCTCATCCTCATTAGGACTCGTCCGAAAAAGACACGCATTGTAGTTCCTCATTCACTTTGTAGAGACTATAAAAAGTCCATTAGTATGTATAGCAATGAACAAATTCACAGTTAGGGCCAAGAAAAAGGTATATTCGCCAGAAATATATGTCCAATTCAAAGAAATTGTAAACATCTACCCTGCGTGTATCAAACACAGAATTCAGCAATCATGGCGAACGGTTTGAGTTAGAGGGTATATAATCATAGTGTAACGGTTATCAAGATAGTCTCGCAAATTCATTATGACCGAATAGCTAGTAACCTAATTATGTGTTAACTCGGGGCTGTTGCTAAGAATCAAAAGATAATCTAAGAAGCTGTATCTACAAGCCATCCAGATGCTGGTGTACATCCCAATTTGCTTGAAGCATATATATATATATATATATATATATTATATATATATATATATATATATTATTTTATCAAAATTTTACAAGATTTTTTTAGACTGCAGCTCTAAAAGTCTGTCTTTAAAAAAATCCTTGTAAAAGACGGATCATTCCCTCAAAATATTGGATGAAATAAAATGAAACTTAGCTCATAACATCTAACTCATTTTCTCATTTATTTCACACTTTACCTACATTTCACACTAAATAAAAAAGAATATACACACACTCACATATATCTTATTATAATGGAGATTGTGTGTTTTTCTGTCTGTAGCCGAAACTATATTACTACTCAAGTCACAATTCCCTTAGTTATTTACGTCACATTCTCCATGATTCTATTTCTATTTAAACCTCAATTAATAATAAAACTGTTTGACATTGTTAATACTGTTGGCCTTACCTAAATACTAATAAAATGCAATTGTATTTATATATACAACAAAATACCAGTTTTCAGTGTAAACGTAAGGCTAATTTGCATATTGATATTAAAAAAACTGATTTTAATAAAAATGTGATTCGTATTATTGATTTCTAATTGTTTGGTTTTATCTTAATGAATATGAGTAAAAATCTCTTCAATAAATCCTAAAAGAAATTCATTAATAAGAGGAAATAACTGTAATTTTATTCTTTACTTCCTATTTTAACTAAATAGTTAAATTAGGAAAATTTAGCATTGAAAAACGGAAGTGATGAAAGAGTAAGTTTTGGTTGTTCTATTTTCCGATTATACCCCCTCCGTTTAAAATCTTTTTATCTGAATTCTTAATTAGTTTCATTAGCCTTTCTGATTTAATCTAATATTTTATTACATTTAAACTTAAATACTTGCACCCGGAGGGTGCATATATTTGCTAGTATATATAATATATACATTGGAAATTAGACTCACCAGATATACCAACAAAGAAGCATACGCAAACTCCACAATAACCCACTATATATAACTCCACAATATCCCACTAGATAACCGCAGTTCAGCAACAAGGATACATTTTCTAACCAATTTCTAGGCTAAACGTTGCGAAAACGAAGACTTTTTGGTATATTTTAGCAAAAGATCTTAGATGATGTTTCCACAAACAATGGCATAAGTAATTGATCTAATTTTTGGTATCAATATTTAATATACCAACACACAATTTCTTGCTGTTAGAGACAACATTGTTTGATAAAAATAAAATAGGAATATCAACCGGTAATCTGAACATTAGCTACATAAATGAGAGTAACTCCCTTGTTTCTTTCGCTTGAGGAAACCGTCTATTTTGGTTGGCCATTTTCATTTCATCGTAATCAATACAACTGCATATTTTAACGCAAAAATATTATAAAATGTGTTCTTGATAACAATTAAGTTCATTTCAAATAATGCACAAGCACAAGTAAAAACACATTTTATGATATTTTCGTGTTAAAACATTCAGTTGTATGGATTCGAACAAATTCATATTTTCAGTGTAGATTTATGATGAAATGAAAATAGCGAACCAAAACAGACGGCTTCCTCAAAGTGAAAGAAACAAGAGGGGTTTCTCTCATTTATGTAGCTAATGTTCAGATAACCGGTTGATTTTCCCAGTTTTTTTAATCAAACAATGTTGTCTCTAACGGCAAAAAATTGTGTGTTGGTATAATGAATATTGATACCAAAACCTAGATCTCTTACTTGTACCATTGTTTGAGGAAACATCATCTAAGATCGTCTGCTAAAATGCACCAAAAATCCTCGTTTTCACAATATTTAGTCTAGAAATTGGTTAGAAAATTTATCAAATTCAATATTTAAAACAAAAAGGTTGTCATTTGAATGAGGTAAAACAGCGTAACAGGGTGGTATTGGGTGTGGGGCATATTTCCAATTTAAATTCTAGTTATGATATTTTATTCGTCTCGAATAAATATCATAACTAGAATTCAAATTGAAAATATCCCTCATCACTAACACCACCCCTGTTACGCTGTTTTACCTCATTAATTAAGTTTTAACAGTGATAACATTTTAAAAGATTGAAATCGATTTCCTCAAATGAAGGCATAGTTTTGAAGACAAATATATTTGGTGTGGTAATTTTTTGGTTATTTCCTATAAGTCTAAAGGGGAACCACTCTTGACTGATGAATTATTTATTTATTTTCCCATTAAACAAAACCTAAACCCTAACCATAACCCTAACCCTAAACCCTAACCCTAAACCCTAAACCCGTCTTCTTGTTTTCCTAGTATATCAATAAATAAATAAATAATTTATCAGTCAAGAGTGGTTCCCCTTTCTATGTTAGATTTATAGGAAATAACCAATTTTTTATGTTAATTTGCAACTTTCGCCACGTGGGATATGTTACAGTTCCAAAATCGACCTACCCTACTCTACAGCTCGATGCACCAGACTAAGCAAATCACTAGATTTAATAGCACTTCAATTCCTTTTTTAAAGGTACATCTTAAAGACTAAGTGTGTTCAACGAGGCTCATCACATTCACAAATGACATTCAAAGAAAAATGCTGTATAATTATATTTTTAAAAGAATTAATTTATTTAATGCTTATGATTCCGTCACGCAACGATGCGAGTTATGGCTTGTCACGGAAGGAAAAGATTTCAAACACTTCAATTAAAGTGTCAGTTAAACATACACATTGAATGCTGCTCTTCTTTCAAAACAGTTTTCTTTCTAACATTCGGTCTTTCTTATAAAAAAAATGTTTACATTTTTGGGAAATAAAAATACGCGCCATCTTTGTAGTATGTATAAACACAATGTTCATACTTCATCAAATGCTGCTACAATGTTTTCAATGTAGTAGCATTAGTTGTTAATCCAAACATATACCTGAATTTCCCAACCCTATTGCCCTTATGGTAAGCCCCAACCCCTTTTTATCATATGGGTGCTAGAAGGCTGTAACTGAGGGTCTACATGTCCTGGGAATGACGTTAAACTCTATCTGATGGTGAGGTTCCAGTTTTGGAGGTTTGAGGAATGTGGAGCACCCCTTCATCACCATTGCTCCCTGGTCCACTCTGACCCGGAGTGGTAGTACCTGTTAGGGTCCCATCTATGGGTTAAATAGAAAAATGTATTTATAAAAAAATTTGATTATCCATTAAGAATTAATTTATTTCAAAACTTTATCGGCATTAAATGACCCACTGAGGTTGATATGCCGTAAAACAAAACAAACAATTAAAATATGCACTCTTAAAACTTCATTATCAGTCTGAAGTTGTAATTAGGGATGTGATTTTTTTGTTAGGGCCCCATCTATGGGTTAAATAGAAAAATGTCAGTTGATAATCCACTCGGCCATGTGTGCAATTGGACACATGGCCGAGTGGATTAGGCAGTTTGGTTAAAAGACAGATCTAAGTGACAGTTATCTCTGGTTCCCGAGTTCAATCCTGAGTGAAAGCAGTTAGAAAAATAATGAATTAGCACAACTCCTACCCCAGCTATGGTTAGCGGAATGAGAACAGGATATCCCCGTGGAATAAATAAAGGGTTAGGTTCAAAGTTCCGTAATGGCTCCCGAATACGACAAGAAAATTCCCGAGTTCGAAAAGAAGGTTCCCGAGTCCGAGAAGGTTCCAGAGTCCGACAAGAAATACCTGAAGAAGGCCGGCGGGTATATCGACCGAAACGTTGTACAAATAACAATGAAGATGGGGACAATAGTCCGAACAACGCTAATAATACTAATCTTCAAGCCTCATCTCAAACATTCAGAGAAATAAAATTGTATTATGCATTAAGAATGAATTTATTTCACAACTTTGTCGGCATTAAATGACCCACTGAGGTTGATATGCCGAAAAGCAAAATCAAACCAATATATATTGAAGATATATACCTGAAGATTCACGCTACTGTGAGAAACTTAAGTCGGTAATTTTTAAACCATTCGATTTTAATCGTCTATCTAGCTCTTTATATTGAGCACTTTTTCATCGGTTTTAGGAAATAATCCAGAAGTAAATAAAATATTCATTTGCTTGGAGGATTTAATGGTAACTGCAATATGATGATGATCATCATCATGTCGCGCAAGCAGCACGGATATCCATGACAATCTCTCGCCAAACTTCCCTATCATTCATTGCACCTGGGAGGTCCTCTACGGAGCAGCCAGCATCTTCGCATAGCTGGTCAATGTAGGTCCTTACTGGGGCGCCCCACACTTGCATGTCCATGTGTTGGCTTCCACATGAGGACGTCGCTTATGAGTTCATCCTTGCTTCTTCAGCAGTGTCCTGCATGCCTTGTCCGTCTCACTCGGATAGTTTGTGAGATGTGGGGGGGGGGGGCAGGTGACCGTACAGCTGTTTCCTTGTGGGGTGCTGTTTCCACGACTTGTTCAAGACTGCACGCAGCATTCTTGTGCAGCTCCCATCTAGCTTATTCTCGAGACGCTTCGTAAGGGTCCAAGTGGTGCAGCCGTATAGCAGGACTGATACAACCACAGCCTGGAAGAACTGTCGCTTCAGCTTGTCAGGGAGATCGGACCTCCATATGACTGACAATCTGTTTGTGGCTGATCATGCCTTTGCTATTCGTGTATTAACATGGCTCTCTGTGGATGGGATATTACCACCCAGGTACGTGAATTGTTCTACTGGCTTAAGAGGCTTGCCGTTGAGTGTGGAGATGAACTCATGAACTCTGTTTTACCGGAGTTCACATAGAGGCCGATATTTTTTGCTGCCTCCTCTAAGCTATGTAACAGTGACTCAGCCTGTGCCGGTGTATCTGCAAGGAGTGCGAGGTCATCAGCATAGCCTGCATCTGTGACTGTTTGTGCGGGATATCGCCTGCTTCTTGCCTTTTTTAGTGTGAAGCCTTTTTCTTTTATGGTATCTAATGATGTTCGGATTACGTAGTCTAGGAATATTATAAATATATATGGTGCCAAAGTATCTCCTTGTAGGACTCCAGAGGCGATGTCAAAGAAATCTGTGTCGCCATCAGGTGAGCGTACCATCGCTTTAGTGTCTTTATATAGCATCATTATAGCTGTAACCGTTTCTTTGGGGAGACCATATGCTAGTAGTATTTGTTCCATTAGGGTTATTCTTAGGGGTTAGGGTTAGGGTTAGGGTTAGTTTAATGGGAAAATAATTAAATAACTTATCAGAATAGAATTATCGTTTTTTGATAAAAATTAGGGATCGTTAATATTATTGAAACTGTTATTAGGTTCATATTTGTTTGATTTTTTGATTTTTTGGTTTTGGTTGGGAAGAGGAGTTTTGACTAAAAATGGCCAAATATTATAGAGCCCCCTAGACCGGTTTCCATACCACGGTTAAAGATCCCAGTCTGCCCTACTATTTACCCATAGATAGAGAGAAAATAGTTGGATTCGTAAATTTTCCCAGTGCTATGTGAAATGTAAACAGTTGAGTCCAGGATTTGAACTCGTCTTTCTGTGTCCATTTCTTACGACGATAACCATACGCCTCCAATATGCAAGATCTTTCATTACTCCCATATATATATATATATATATATATATTATATATATATATATATATAGAGAGAGAGAGAGAGAGAGAGAGAGAGAGAGAGAGAGGGAAGAGAGAGAGAGGGAGAGAGAGAGAGTCAGATCTTAGCCCTGAAGAGCACTAAGCGAAACTTTTAGTAGGTATATCTGACTCATTAGGTTTATCTTTATTATTTGCTCTACTTAGGTATTGAGCACTCTTTACTTATTAGCTTTAGTATATCCTGGCCGTTTTTATATGTATATATATTTTTCATTTTCGGTTGGTACGACTATCTTGGTCTTTTCTTTTGGTCAAAAATTTTTTCCCCTGGTGATGTTGGTAGTATATTTCTACAATCAAACTATTTGCCGGGTTTTTCCTTATCGCAAGGGTTTACCAACAAGTTTGGTATATATATATATATATATATATATATATATATATATATATATATCAACACCTCCGCACGAGTAGGATGTGACACAAGTTAAATTTCTTAAACAGTTTTCCTTCTCCTAGATTGGTTGCCTAACCAAGGTGATAGAGCCAAGTCGGCACTACTATTTACACATAGCTGGAGGGAGAATAGCTGAATTCATACCTTTCCAATCGGTATTAGCACTATGTGAAATGTAAAAAGCGTCGTCCAGGATTTGAACTCGGATCAACGAGTCCAATTCCCACGACTCTAACCATTATATATATAGTATATAGTTATTTACTAAGCGTAGCTTAGATATGGCACAAGGCCAGATTATGGGACACCCAGTGAGAATCGAACTCGCTAATAATGGTCTGCGAATCTAGCTTGCTAACCATTACACCACATGAGGTGCCCAAAAAACTAAGCTTCGCTTAGATGTGGCACAATGCCGAATGTATGGAACACCCAGTGAGGGTCGAACTCACTAATCTTGGTTTGCCAGTCTTTCTTGCTAACCATTACACCACATGAGATGCCCCAAAAACTAAGCTTAGCTTAGCTGTGGCACAAGGCCAGAAGTATGGGGAACCCAGTGAGAATCGAACTCACTAACAATGGTTTGCGGATCTAGCTCGCTAGCCATGACACCAAGTGAGGTGCCCACTCCTCCAGTATGTACGTTCTTATGAAGGGTGGGAACACGTTAGTACACTGTTGTGCATTGCAAGAATTGCTGAATTCTTACCTTTCCAATGGGTATTCGCGCTATGTGAAATGTAAATAGCGTCGTCCAAGATTTGAACTCGGATCAACGAGTCCAATTCCCACGACTCTAACCATTATGCCAAGTGCCTACAGTATATCTATTAATAATGGAGATTCGATTCCGGTTTTTGTCTGTAATAAAAACTACGTCACTGCTTACGTCATATTACCCAAAATCGTCCTAACATAGAATAAATACACTCAAAATTTGAACATGCAACATAGGACAGTCCTCATTGTTTTTTCAAATAAGTTTTAATAAATACATGATTGGTATTATATATATATATACAGTTTGTTTTATTTCAATACATATTTAAAGTTTACATTTCAAATTGTTTTATTTTTTAATCCTTTAATGAATTTGATGATTTTACTTACTTAGGGTACAAACTCGCTGACATTGAATTTTTAACTCCCACCCCTCAAGCAATATGTTCCAAAATTCTATTTTACATCGGCCGGAGTGTGTTTTTTTTATTTTGCTAGTAATAATAATGATAATTTATTTTTTAATCCTTTAATGAATTTGATGATTTTAAGTACTTAGGGTACAAACTCACTGACATTGAATTTTTAACTTACATCCCTCAGGCAATATGTTTCAAAAATCTATTTTTACATCGCCCGGATGGTGTTTTTTTTATTTTGCTAGTAATAATAATGATAATTTATTTTTTAATCCTTTAATGAATTTGATGATTTTACTTACTTAGGATACAAACTCGCTGACATTGAATTTTTAACTCCCATCCCTCAGGCAATATATTCCAAAAATCTATTTTTACATCGACCGGAGGGGTGTTTTTTATTTTGCTAGTACGTTCTTATGAAGGATGGGAACACTTTAGTACACTGCTGTACATTGGAGGAAATGTAATTCCACTTGTTTTTCTGGAAGAGAAATCTTCATTACAAATTGGTGAAACTTGAACTAGTTGTTAGTGTCCAATATGACTGCGAACTATTGCCTCGTCTGAATGACACATTGAAATGGGAAACTTTTTTTCTGGGTAAGCAAGATGACCGGTAATTGTAGGAATTTGAGAAAAAAAGCTTTGCTTCGTCTGGTTCACAAGGCGTGAGTTTTCTTATTGTGTTTCTTGGTAGTCACCCATCTAAGCTAGGTTAAGTAAGGGCCAAAGTGGGGTGTTGCTTGTTATGGACTGCTCATTCACCAAGACTCCGTCTTTAAGCATCATAGGTCGCCACCTACGGCCAACAGGTATCCCCATTTGGGAGAGGGGTATTACTCCTCTGCAGAGGTGCAGTCAGTGTGTTCTAAATCCCTAGTCGACAGGGCTAGATATTTTTGAAAAAAAAAATAATGAATTTGTTTATGTGTCGTTTTGGAGTCTTTCAATTTTTTATCCACTTTCAAAAGAAAATTGTTTTTCGCTTAATACATTTTGTTACATACTGAGGTTTTCACGGTACCAAATCGATATATGTTGTATACCCTTTCTTACTTCTTACTTCTTACTTCTGGTCGTATTTTCTTCTGGCCGGCTTTGCTATTCTGATCGTCTTTGGTCTGGAATCTTCTAAGGTCTTCTGTTGCTATGTACCTGCTGGCTGGTCGTCCCGGATTCATTTCTTAGTCTTGTTACCAAGGCATTCATCAACCACAAGAACATTTTACTTATATAAACTTTTATTTCCATAACTATACATTTCACGTAACTAAATATCTGACTAACATAGCGCGCGTGAGTTCCAGTTTTAGGCAGAGCATAAAATGGCCGACTGCTCTGCCTGACGTCTAACTGCAAACTGGGGACCCTGAAAAAGGCCCCACGTGACTTCACATATTTGGCGGGCTTCTGTAATTTTCCATAGAAGGACCCAGCCATGGTATGAAAGGGGTCATCCCCTCAGAATTACAGGGGATTGACAATAATCTTATGCAACCGCATAGATTATGTAACAATTTAAATTGTATGCCACAAATTTTGAATTTAATTTTCTTCGATCGGTACATTTTCCATCTATCATTAGGTTACCTTATGTTGGGTACGTCATTCATATTTTTAAATAATTTTTTCTTAAATCCTGAGTTACTAGGGTGAGTCAAAAAATTTTGCAATATGTTGGTAAAGTGAGACACAATTCGGCAGATCTGGTTGCGTTTGCCAAGGTCGTCAAGGCGACGAACAATTATGGACTGTGAGACTAAACGAGGTCACGTGGTTTAAACCTCAGCCAATTAACAGCCCGAATACGTGGCTGGTTAACTACTTAATCGGCTGATATTGGCAGACGTCCATTTGCATTTATTGACGAAGGACCTGCCAAAATACTCCTTATTTTTTCGTCACAAAGGAACAAACAAAGGATTATACCCAATATTAAGGAACACTAAGGCTGCACCACCTGGACCCTAACAAAGCGTCTTGAGAATAAGCTAGATGGGAGCTACACAAGAATGCTGCGTGCAGTCTTGAACAAGTCATGGGAACAGCACCCCACAAGGATGCAGCTGTACGGCCACCTGCTCCCCATCTCACAAACTATCCGAGTGAGACGGACAAGGCATGCAGGACACTGCTGGAGAAGCAAGGATGAACTCATAAGCGACGTTCTCCTGTGGAAGCCAACACATGGACACACAGCTTGGACCTACATTGACCAGCTATGTGAAGATGCTGGCTGCTCCGCAGAGGAGCTTCCAGGTGCAATGAATGATAGGGAAGGTTGGCGAAAGATTGTCAGGGATACCCGAGCTGCATGCGCGACATGATGATGATGAAGGAGCAACCTAAGGATCGTGCTCTGCTAAACACAAAGGATCTCCACTATAATCTCCGAGTGCTAAACGATGGGTTTGCCTCTTTGGCTCAGACCGAAGTCTTGGAATCTACGGTTTTAGGTCTCTCTGACATCGCCTTATCATTTAAATTCTTGCGATCCGAGCGAAATTTCATGAACTATCTGGTTGTTGTACTGTGATCAATTGTGACTTATCCTTTCGCACAATAAATGTGTTTGGCTGCTTCCCTGCCGTTATGGCCCGGTTTAATTTGTAATTCGGGAGCCAAATTAGCCTACGTTGCAAGTTTATCTGTACGTTTTTTCAAATCACATATGGAGGGAAACAATGCAGAACCTGTCAGTGCACCAACTACCATGACACTACCAAGAATAACAAATACCTAACACGACTTGATCTACTCCAGTCAGGCACCGCAAACCAGCACGTAGCAAAATACGGCAAAACTTTTGATTCAGTCCCGTAATTAGGTGATAGAGGGGGGGGGGGTATTTATATATTTTTTGTTTTGTTTGTTCTGTTTTTTTGTTTTTTTTTTTTTTGTTTTTTTTTTTGTTTTGTTTTGTTCAGTTTTTTTTTTTGTTTTTTTTTTTTTTTTTCTTTTCTTACGGACAACATCGATCATTGTCAAGAAAGAGATAGCAAAAAAAGTTTAATAGTTTTAATTGTTGATCATAACGTTAAGATAAATTTTATTTTAAAATGCGTAATATATTTAAGTTGTCTATTATCTTTCATAAAACATACGCACAAAAAAAAGACAATGCTTCAATGGACTTCATTTGAAAGACCTTTGAATGTATAGGATGATCTTCATGTTGAGGAGTGTCTGCCGTATGAGCGTGTTTGTGTACTTTTGGGTCTGCCTGCTTGAACGCGACCGCACGTGTGAGGGTAGTGTGTGTGTGTGTGTGTGTGTGTGTGTGTGTGTGTGTGTGTTTAAACAATTGGAGCAAAGTTTCAAGATCGGTTGATACATGATAAAGGCCAAACGTTCTGGCGAGGCAAATATATATATATACATATATTAATTTTTTTAAAATAAGTGTTTATACAGAGGTGTTTTGAAAACATTTTCAAAAACCTCAAAAACATTCCATCGCGTGAATGCGCTTCACGTTTATATAAAAGCTAAAAAAAACTACTGTTTTTTTTTAATCTCAACCATTTGACTCTCGTTTGAGGATTGCATAAGCATGAAACTAATAGTAACGAGATAATAATATACATAATAATATAGATTGTAAACCTGCTCTGCTATATTAGCATTGAATACCTTTATATGCCAATACTTTTCTCATTCATTCTCTATTCATTCTATATATATATATATATATATATATATATATATATAGTATATTAAGAAAAATGAAAAACACAGGTTTAAATGGGTTAAGTGGTGAGTTTATTGGCCGACGCTGCAGTGTTTCCATCTATTAATTAGATCATCTTCAGGGCATAAGATAAGAAATTATTTATCACAGAATAACGAGAAAAGCGAGTGGTAGTCCTTGTCATTCAGTCTGTTTAAAAAATGTTGAGGTTTGAAAAAGGAGACGGTTTTGAAATATGACATCAAATATTCTATTTTATGGCGTGAGTATGGGACGCTGTAAGTGTGTGTATCGAAATGAAACATTGTGCATTTTTTAGGTATGTGGTTGTGTGTGTGTATGTATAAATATTTTCTGTTACGATAAACCTCAAACAATTTTCTCGTTATTCTGTGATAAATAATTTCTTATCTTATGCCCTGAAGATGATCTAATTAATAGATCGAAACACTGCAGCGTCGGCCAATAAACTCACCACTTAACCCATTTAAACCTGTGTTTTTTCATTTTTCTTAATATACTACATACCGTCGGATTCACTTCCTTTCTTCACACCACACACACATATATATATATATTATATATATATATATATATATATAAGATGAACGGAAAATCATAAGAAGAACAGAAATATTTGTTTTATGTTGTTTACTTTTCTCAACTAGTTTCGACCTTAGGTCATCGTCAGGAGAAAATGTCTTACCGAAAAAATTGTTTTCAGAACGTTTAGAAAAATTAAAAGAATTTTTAAGTGTTTGACGGGCCACTATAATCCGGACAGAGAAGTATATTAGAAGTGGCGAGTCCATATTCTCAGTGAAAAAAACAACAACTTTCTTTATATATATATATATATATATATATATATAATATATATATATATATATATATATATATATATATTTCCCCTGTGGCTTCCCACTCTCCTCGATTCGTTTCAAGAATATATCTCTTGACTTTTAATTGCCGCCTGTGATTATACTTGAAAAGAACCGGACGAAAGGGCCCTTGTATTTCATACCCCCCATATTCTATTTTTGTAATAAAACATCGTTTTATTTCTCCATCCCTCATTTTCGTATGATCTCCCAACATACATATGATTCCACTACTTGTAATATTCTATAAATTCTCTTGCACCAAAAATGTATTAATATATATATATATATATATATATATATAAGTAAGTAAAGTCGTCGGGGCGGCCTAAAGTCGGTATCAGCCAGTCAGCAAGGGAGTCTATCCCCTTTTCAATAGCGCTAGACCAAGGAGATTGTTTTGGCCTCTGAGGTGGAGCGCCACACCTACCATCAGCTCCTTACTTTACCGCACAGACCCTATGGTACTCATACGCTGAGTTGGCGAGGACCGGTATCGAACTAGGAACCTTGTAGTTTCTAGCCGAACGCTCACTCTCTCTCTCTCTCTCTCTCTCTCTCTCTATATATATATATATATATATATATATATATATATATATATACGATAAGCCAGAGAAAGCACTAGTAACTGATAGTTTTTTCCCTTGTACAATTTTAAAACCAAGCACTTGGTTTAAAATCGCATCGACGAGAAACTGATAGGTAACTAGCGCCATTGACTTTATGTCTTCGCTAATTTAACTTAAATATACTATAGTCCTATCAATGATGTTGAGCACTCGCTACTAATAAATAACTCTTAAATATAAAAAGACCTCTTATTATTATTATCTATGTATAAGTTATATATATATATAACTATATATATATATATATTTATATATAAATTCGTCGGAGTGACCTAAATCGGTATCAGCCAATCAGCGAAGGAGTCTATCCCTTTTTCAATAGCGCTAGACCAAGGAGATTATGTTGGCATCTGAGGTGGAGCGCCACACCTACTATCAGCTCTTTACTTAACAGCACATATCCCTGTGCTACTCATAAGCTGGGTTGGCGAGGGCCGGTATCGAACTGGTAACCTCGTGGTTTCTGGCCGAACGCTCTACCGACTGAGCTAACCCGGCCCTTTGTATACATATGTATTGTACATGTATATGTCATATATATATATATATATATATATATACACTTATATAGATAACTTGTATACATACATACATATATATATATATTATATATATATATATATATATAGAGAGAGAGAGAGAGAGAGAGAGAGAGAGAGAGAGACAACACTTAACACCTAGTACCCTTTCCGGTTCACCGATCGTTTAAAACAACCAGTCTTACTTTGCTCCATTGAAACTAGGTTTTATTCACTGATTTATTTTTAAGGGATTGGGTCAGGTCTGTGTGGTCCAGTGGACCTACAGGTACTTTCAGTATTTTGTTTTGCCAACACTGTAATATCCCAGAATGTGTGTACGCACACACATACACACACACACACATACACACACACACACATATATATATATAGAGATAGATAGATAGATAGATACATTTTTTAATTCATATTTATTTTCCTTGGAACAATTTTGCTACCATTGGTTTCTTGCTGTGTAGCAGTCACCAGGCAACGAAAAAACACTTTCATTGCCTAATGACTGCGACACAGCAAGAAACGAATGGTAGCAAAATTGTTCCAATGCAAATGAATATAGACTAAAACATTTATTCATTTATTTATTTATCTATTAACGCTCTATCACAGATATTGAGCACTCTTCTAATAACACTGTACGTTGGATTACTACCGCTTCTTTAAGTATAATAGTGCCAACCATACACATTGATATATATATATATATATATATATATATATATTGTAATAGAGGTACAAGTAATAACCTTCTCGAGTTTTACCATAAGGATCTTCAGGGTTAAATCCACTGGATTAATCAAGATATTGATTAATTGCAGTCGATTACACGTGTGTGTATTTTGCGATAAACGGTTCGTTTCTGAATTTTGCATCAACTAACCATTGTGACCGGTAAGTCACCTTTTCCAAAATAACACACACACATACACACACACACACACACACACACACATATATATATATATATATATATGTGTGTGTGTGTGTGTGTGTGTTGTAAAATGAAAATGGAAGTGAATCCGACTGTATGTTGAAAAGAGAAATACACGTGTTTCCGTCAGGAGTTTATCCATGTGTACATTATTCAATCTATTATTATTTTTAAATAAAAAAATGAAATGAAATAATAATAATAGTAAAAATGTAGAAATGTTCCGCACACAA
>CM042166.1:54293981-54298981 GCA_023376005.1 Doryteuthis pealeii
ACAAAAAATAATTACAACTATAACTATACAACTTTACTATAGATTTTACCCCCCCCTCACACACTCACACTTTCTCTCATCACTTACTTAAAACACAAACGTATAAATATAAACATACGCAGATGACTTTTTCCTAACATCCCCTTACTTACACGCCCACACAGCAACTCAAAATTTATAAGAATATTTTCTCGCCACAACATTCTCGAAACAAACATTTTTCTTGATAAACATGCACGCACGCTCGCACGCACACACACACACACACACACACACACACACACACACACAACATTGACGATTGTTTCGATGTCGTCTTTCGTAACATACACACACTCACACACACACATACACACACACACACTCACACACACACACCATAAAAACATATAGTCTATCTTTCCAGCGTTTCTCAATGTTCAAATTATTCTAAGAACGTTAACTCCCTTTCAAACCATCTTCGAACAGATTGATAAACAAGGACTATCACTGATCGAAACACTGCTGCGTCGGCTAATAAACTTACCACTCATTTTATTTAAACCTGAGTTTTTTCAAATTTCTCACTATACTACATACCGTCGGATTCACTTCCATTTCTCTTCACACCACACACACACACACACACACACACATATATATATATATATATATATATATATATATATATATATATATATATATAAGTGTACGTGTGAGTTTTCTTTTTGTGGGTTAGCGGTGAACAAAAAAAGGTTCTTTTTCTTCACTAAATCAATCAATCAACATCATATTCCGTTTAAACTACTACAGACCTTGAATTATGTCGACACATTTGGTATTATGTTGACAAAAAGAAAAAGACAGACACCAATCCAGCGAATTGCTCGCTCCAAATGTTCACCATTGACAGCTCAAAAAACGGTGTCCCCACCCCCGTGCTCTTTCTGACCTGTCACCCGAATCGTGATTCAAGGCTTGCTCAAGAGGATAAAATTTCCGGCGAAGAGGAAAACACTTGATCTCTAGGGCATGAAAGCCAAGTGATGAGTAGAGTACAGTTTTCTACGTGTAGTTGGTTGGTTGGTTGGTTGTTGGCTGGTTGATTCGTTGGTTGGTTGGCTGGTTGGTTGTTCTGAAGTTTGTTGTTTGGTTTGATGGTTGGTTTGACGGTTAGTTGGTTTGTTTGGTTGGTTGGTTGGTTTGGTTGTTGGTTGGTTTGATGGTTGGTTGGTTGGTTGATTTGATGGTTGGTTTGTTGGTTGGCTGGTTGGTCGGTTGGTTTGTTGGTTTGTTGGTTTGATGGTTGGTTTGATGGTTGGTTGGTTCGTTGATTGTTTTTTTTACGGCATTATGTTATTCTATATTATTCTATAGGGTGAGGTTAGCTCAGTCGGTAAAGCGTTTGGCTAGAAACTGCAAGATTCATAGTTCGATACCGGCCCTCGGCAACTCAGCGTATGATTAGCACAGGGATCTGTAAGGAGCTGATGGTAGGTGTGTCGCTCCACCTGAGACGCAAAGACAATCACACTGGTCTAGCGCTAGTGAAAAGGGGATAGACTCCCTCGATGGTTGGCTGATTTCGACTTTAGGCCACCCGACGAAGTTGCTTATTGTTTTATTCATTCTTTATGTGTACTCATTTTTTTAAAACACATTTCTAAAACTCGTTTTTTATCTATTTAACCTATAAATGGGACACTAACAGGTACTACCACTCCAGGATCTGGGATAATGGCAGTGTTGGTTGGTTGGTTGAGTTTTACGGCAAGTCAACTCAATTTTTAAAATACATTTTTTAAACTTGCTTTTTTATCTATTTAACACATAAATGGGACACTAACGACTTGGTGTTTCTTAGCCCATGATTCCGCCGCGGGGGATGGTAGATGGATCCGGAAGCTGGCAAACAACGTCTACGCTTCTTGAAACCCGGTCGAATCTGCTCTAAACTAGAAACTATTCTCACGCGTTCAATCGCGCACCTTCTAACAGGTCATAGGTTATTAACCGTCAACTGCCGGGGGATTTTCAATAGGGCCCCGTGATTTTAAGTTAGCGGCCGTATTTCAAATTCTAAATACAGGTACGTTCACAATTCATGACATCTCATAAATGGTATTCCAATGTAATAGCAACGCAAAGACTTTTAGGTTAGGGCGATTTTGCGCACCCTAAAGTGTCCCCCCCTCCACATACACACACCCTGATCCTATTGGCTCCGCCGCAGCTTGTGTCACATTCTACTCGTGGTGAACGGGTTGGATAGATACCTAAAAAGGGTGGGTCAGTTTTTGTTTAACCCATTAAAATGATTTTTTAATCCATCTAGGTACACGTTAGTATTATTTGTATTATTTGGACTATTGCCCTCATCTTCATTGTAATCTGTACAACGTCTCGGCCGATGTGCCCTCCGGCCTTCTTCAGGTATTTCTTGTCGAACTCGGGAACCTTCTCGGACTCGGGAACCATATCGGACTCGGGAACCTTCTTGTTTGGCTAGAATATCTACCTATTCACAGACGTAAAAATATCTCCCTAGACGGGCGGCCGGAGAGACCCAATCCGATTAATTAATTAGCTTTCTCTTATGGCAGACACCCGACCCTTTATTTTGTCCCGCGTTTGATGTTAAACTATCTGATGGTGAAGTTCCAGTTCTAGAGCTTGGGAAATGTGGAGTACCCCTTCATCACCATTATTTCTAGGTTCTCTCTGACCCAGAGTAGTAGTACCTGTTAGGGTCCCATCTATGGGTTAAATAGAAGGAAAATGAGTTCTAAAAATGTGTTTAAAAATTGAGTTTAAAAAAATGAGTACACATCAAGATTGAATAAAACAAAATGTCTTCGGCATAAAATGATCCAATAAGTCAACATGGACTAAAATCCGGACCAACCAACCAACCAACCCTTTTTATCATATGGGCGCTAAAAGGCTGTGGCTGAGGGTCAACTACCAGCATTTATTAATACACATGAACTTAATGAAAATTATTTCTTAAGCAAATTATATACTTACGAGGGTGAGTAAAAATAGTAATGCCATTTTCTTAAATTCATGTGAATTTCTTTGATAAAATTAAGGCCTACATTGAGACCCTAACGAGTCTCAGAGCAAGAATCCGACGACTAAGACCCAACTTGCCAATCGACAATGTCCTCCTTCTGCATGACAATGCTCGACCACACATAAGCATCAGTACAAGAGAGAAAATCACCCCATTCGGGTGGACAACTTTACCGCATCCTCCATACTCACCAGATTTAGCGCCTTCAGACTATCATCTCTTCGGTCCCATGAAAGATGGTTTGAGGGGCAAACATTATTCCAGTGACGAGGAAGGGAAATATGTAGTGAAGAAGTGGCTCAAAGAACAGTCAATATCATTTTTGGGGGCAGGGATATATTCGAAGGTGGAACATTGCTATTGAGAGAAACGGAGACTGTGTGGAGATGTATGTATGTGATCCACAAAGGACCAGCTTCATTTTGATGAATGATACTGTGTTGGTAAGTATACCTGTGCTAAATTAATGGCATTACTTTTTGACTACCTATGTGAAGATGTAGGGATATGATCTACAGAGGACAAGCTTCATTCTGATAAATGATACTATGTTGGTAAGTATAAAGTAAGTAAAGTCGACGGGGCGGCCTAAAGTCCGTATCAGCCAGTCAACGAGGGAGTCTATCCCTTTTCAATAGCGCTAGACCAAGGAGATTGTTTTTAGCATCTGAGGTGGAGCGCCACACCTACCATCAGCTCCTTACTTTACCGCACAGATCCCTGTGCTACTCATACGCTGAGTTGCCGAGGGCCGGTGTCGAACTAGGAACCTTGTGGTTTCTAGCCGAACGCTCTACCGACTGAGCTAACCCGGCCCCATATGTTGGTAAGTATACCTGTCCTAAACTAAATGGCATTACTTTTGAATTACATCTTATTATAATGGAGATTGTGGGTTTGTCTGTCTGTAACCGAAACTATATTACTATACAAGTCACAATTCCCTTTGTTATTTACATCACATTCTCCATGATTTTATTTTTATTTAAACCTCAATTATTAATAAAATTGTTTTATATTATTAATACTGTTAACCATAATTACATACTAATAACATGCAATTGTATTTATATATACAACAAAATAGTGGATTACAGTGTGAATTGGAAGGCTAATTTGCATATTGATCTTAAAAATTTGATTTTAATAAATATATACTTAGTATTATTGATTTCTAATTGTTTGGTTTTATCTTATTGAATATGAGCAAAAATCTCGGGGATAAATCTTAAAAGAAATCCATTAACAAGAAGAAATAACTGTAATATTATTCTTTACTTCCTATTTTAATTAAATAGTTAAATTAGAAAAATTTACCAATGAAAGACGGGAGTAATGGAAAATGATGGAAGAGTTAATTTCAAAGTTCTATTTTTCAATCATACCCCCTCTGTTCCAAATCTTTTTTATCTGCATTCTTATTCAGTTTCATTAGCATTTCTAATTTAACATGATATTTTATTATATTAAAACTTAAATACTTGCACCCGGAGGGTGCATATATTTGCTAATATATATAAAACAAGATTTGACATTAAATAACCAATAAGAGTTGATATGCCATTAAACTATCTAATCAAGTAATTAACCAAAAAACAGAGCGGGGATTTTTTGAGTCGTTTTTGTAGAGAATATGTGCGTCTCTTAAACCGTAAAATACAGTGCAAGTGGATTGATAAATAAGAGAGACACGCCGCAAAAGTGTGTATCAAAGAAAGACGAATAAACAAAAAAAAAGATGGACTGAATCAGCAGAGAGAAAATTAATTCGGGAATCTAATAAAACGTTGGAGATGAGAGAGAGAGAAATCATAGAAAAGATGGCGGACTGAAAACACGCGGGAAAAAAAAAAGAAAAAAGAGAAAGAGCCTCGCGATCAATGGGCGCGAGATTGATTGATAACTCCGAGATGATTTGATGGGTGTATTGATGGATACACCGAAA
>CM042166.1:54301481-54323981 GCA_023376005.1 Doryteuthis pealeii
CACACATACACACACACATATATATAAACACACATATATATACACACACATATATAAACACACATATATACACACACATATATAAACACATACACACACATATAAACACATATACACACGCACACATATATATGTATATACACACACACATATATAAACACACATACATACACACACACACACATATAAACACACATATATACACACACACATATATAAACACACATACATACACATATATAAACACACATATACACACACACATACACACACACTACACACACACACATACACACACACACACACAACATATATATATTATATATATATATATATATATATATATATATATTGCTAAAAGTATCCATATAACGGAGATAATATGAAATCCTAATTAGAATCCTCCGTAAACAGAAGCATGAGTATCAGCCTGGACTTCTCTTACTATATAAATTCAATGGGTTCGAAGTTCGTCTAGTAATATAAACAAACAAGATAAGAATAAAAGTCGGAAATAATATATATATATATATATATATATATATATATATATATGAATCTTAACAAGCGCTCACCTCACGGCTTCAGACGAGATCGATTGATAATTCGAAATTCGATCAGTGAAACGATTTAGTTCAGCCGGACGATAAATATTTGACATTGATTTAATGGATCAGGGATCAGGAAAAAGGACAATATCGATCTCAGGGGGTTTGATGGGGACTATCTAAAGGGTCAATAAATGCCGGGGTGTCAGAAAGAGTTCGATAAATATGGAGGCGGGTGAAGGCTTAATATTAGGGGTCGAAATTTTCCTGTCGAAAAGAATTTTTTGAAAAAAGTATACACTGATTGCCTATTTCAACTGACAGTGAACAATATGTCTAATCTGAACTTTTTTTTTCAGTATTTCATGTGATATTCCAGATATTTCGATAAGATTGAACAGTTTTATATTGTACTAGAAGCGGCTACCTAGCGTGGTCTTAGTAGTGGGTGGCTACAAAAAAATTGCAATGATATTTTTATATATACTAGCAAATATATGCACCCTTCGGGTGCAAGTATTTAGGTTTTGATGTTATAAAATATTGTATCAAATTAGAAACTATTTAGATAAACTGAGGGGGTATAATCAAAAAAATAGAACAACTTTAAATCTAACTCTTCCATCATTTTCCATCACTCCCGTCTTTCATTTTTCCTAATTTATCTATTTAGTTAGATTATGAAGTATTTAATAAAATTATAGTTCTTTCGTCTTGTTTATGGATTTCTTTTAAGATTTATCCCAGAGATTTTTTCATCAGATTCGTTAAGAGAAAACCAAACAATTAGAAATCAATAATACTAAGCATATATTTATTAAAATCAAATTCTTAATATGAATATGCAAATTAGCCTTCTCGTTCACACTGTAAACCGCTATTTTGTTGAATATATAAATATACTTGCTTGTTATTAGAATGTAGATTTATCCAACAGTATTAATAAGGTATAACAATTTTATCAATAATTGAGGTTTAAATAAAAAATAAATTCATGGTGAATGTGACGTCAATAACTAAGGGAATTGTGACTTGAGTAATGATTTAGTTTCGGTTACAGACAAACAAACACACAATCTCCATTATAATAAGATATTCTCATTTTTAAATGTCTTTGAATATAAAGCAAATCATCATAATTCTTAAACAAAAATCAGGAACTGGTGATATTTAATGTTTATATATACTTACTTTGTTGTTAATTTATTTTATTTTTGTAGATTCATCCAGACATCCAGACATACACACCAACTGCCATGTGTGCTATATTTCTAAGCTAATAATGCTCACTAGTATTGATATAGCATTTATGTTAGAGTTAACGTTAAAATAAAGTTCGTTAGAAAGTCCTTTTCTTTTTTTAGTTAATACTAGTACAAAATAAAAAGCACCCTCCGGGCGATATAAAAATAGATTTTTGAAACATATTGCCTGAGGGGTGGGAGTAAAAAAATCAATGTCAGCGAGTTTGTACCCTAAGTAAGTAAAATCATCAAATTCATTAAAGGATTAAAAAATAAAACAATTTGAAATGTAAACTTTAAATATGTATTAAAATAAAACAAACTATATATAGATATATAATACCAGTTATGTATTTAAATAAACAATAAGAACTGTCTAATGCTGCATGTTCAAATTTTGAGTGTATTTATTGTATGTTATGACGATTTTGGGTAATGTGACGTAAGCAGTGACGTAATTTTTGTTACAGACAAAAACCGGAAGCGAATCTCCATTATCAATAGATATAATTGCGTGTTGTGCAAAATTTTGTAATTTTTCATTTGATATTCTTATGAACATTTTATCAGTTATTATATGACTTTTTTTATATTTTATATTTTTATAATTTATATTAAAAGTATGCGCCCCCTGGGCGCATGTACTTAAATTTTAATGGAATAAAATATTATATTAAATTAGAAAGACTAACGAAACGAAATAAGAATGAATATAAAATATTACATATTCTAATGTTATTTTAATTGATTTCTATATGAAATTATATTTAAATTGCTTTTAATACTTTTGAGAATAACATAATTGTATTAGAAATCAGAAACAGCAAATAATTATTTATTATTCTCAGTTTTTATGTAAATTATTCCAACCATATACTCTGGAAATCTTTTATTTCTTAGAGGTATATATGACACATTTCAGAATGTTAAATGCATTAGTAACATGGGCAGTTTTTCGGCAAATCTAACTCAGCTAGACTTTGATAGAGACATCGATAATAAATAAGATGTTAATTAAGATTGAATAATGGCCATTTCATAATCGTTGAGAATATAACTTAAATAACTATGGAAATTGTGACGTTAGTGGTGATTTTGTTTGGGTTATAAACAGACAGTTACATAATCTACATTTTAGTAATATGTTATCAATTATAACTAGTTTCATACCTTAGTATCTCCTGGATTTTTTGAATCTGTAATATGTTTTATTTAGAATAACTATTGCGCATCATTTGAAAGCTTTTTTAAAACAATTATGTCGTTGTATATTTTAAGGCTTATCTTTGTTTAGATGAGAGATTGTTATGGGTATTCATTTTTATTAATTGATATGTATGTATTTACCAACCCCTCCACATAAGACCGACTGTAATAAGGCGCTTTCCGGAAAGTTGTATAAGCACGATTTTGTAAGTAATAATAAGTACCTCATAATATAGATATTTACACAGGCTCGCTAAACCCACCCACGCACACGCACACACACACACACACACACACACACACACTCATGCATGCATTAGCTTATACACAGATATTTAAATGTAAATTTTAACAGGATGACATGTGCATATATATTTAACAAACCCTTCGCCGAGCAGGATGTGACACAAGGTCAATTTCATGTCAACCTCAGTGGGTCAATTTTTTAAGCGTAGTTTAACAGACACAGAGAGAGAGAGAGAGAGAGAGAGAGAGAGAGAGAGAGAGAGAGAGAGACATACACACACAGAGTCACTCACACACTCACACATGGTCATTTTCATGTTTAACAGGTTTTTAAATTCAGAGTTTTCCTTCTCTTTGACTGATCGCCTAACCAAAGTTAAAGAGCCAAGTCTGCCCTACTATTTACCCATATTTGGAGGATGAAAAGTTGGATGCATACCTTTCCCAAGAGTATTAGCACTTATGAAATACAAACAACCTCGTTCAGGATTTGAGTTGATGTCATCTAGTCCATTTCTTTCAACAGTAACCATTACACTACGCGCATCCACTATTGATGTATAGATTATTATAGATATTAAATGTTCCAGAAAACGGTCATCATCATCAAATAGCATCGAGAGCAAGGTTCTCGATTTCTCATCCTCGACATCCATACCTATTTGTCATCGCTACTAGTAGGTCTTCTGTACAGCATCTGCACAGAGCTGATCGATGTAGTTCTTTGCTGGTCGACTCATCCTATCATATTCTTTTCTTATACAAAAGCATTTATTACGAATATTTACTATATCCCCCATTTTTGATATATTGAGTTAATTTTTTTTCTTGTAATTCGATGCTCCAGGGATTTTCGAAACATTTATTCAAATTACCACTTTTGTTTGGGGAAAATTGGATTTACTTTTACGAGAGAATTTTTGCTTTGATATATTTCTTTTTCCAATGGTAGTGTTTTGTGTTGCAATTATAACCGATTAGGTTTCTCTCTTAAGGTTTCCTTTTCTTAACCATGTCCACTGATTGTGGTTTCTCGGTTTAAGAGGTCGATTTTTTAATTAACTAGCAAAACTATGCGCCGCCTGGGCACTAGTATTTAAGTTTTAATAATAAAATATCATATTAAATTTGAAAGACTAACGAAACTGTATTTTCTTTAAGTCTAAATTTGCGTTCATAATCTATGCGGTCCCTTTTTAATTCGCTGTTGGATTTTTCGGTATATATATATATATTTATTACGTAAATATACACGTACATTTGGCACAAGGCCGAAATTGGGGAGGGGTGAAAAGGCTGGTCATCACCCTCCTAACTTTTAACCTAGCTATTCTCGTTCGTGACCCGATTCATTCTACAAATTATCCATTCACCATAAAAACAATTCTCTCAACAGTCACCAAAACTTCTCAGTCACTCTATGTTTAAGTCCTACACCTAACCGTATTTACATGTTCATGAGGGAGGGGGGATTTATATATATTTACAAATAAAACCCCAAAGTAAAATGGGGAAAAAATAGAAAAATTCGATAAAAATAAAATGATTGTTAGTATGAGCCCCCCTCACTTAATATAAGGCAGAAAGACTAGTTCACCGGTTCGAAAAAAAAAAAAAGCTTAGAGGAAAAACGAAAAAAATTAAAATAAAATTGAAAAAACTTAAATGCTGATTCTTTCTTAGTCTACTTGCAAGCATCGACGAAGAAACCTAAGAATCTCTACCTGAGAGGATTACCAAAGGAACCAAATCGAAGGACTCTCTACCTAGAATCAACTGGCCAATTATGGCCCTTAAAAACTTAACATTCTCCTAGATTGCTGTGACAGAGAACACGAGGTGAGTGGCGAACGTCAAGGCCTGCCGTATTCTCGAAGGAAGCGGGCTAGGCTTTGTCTGACATGTCGGACTGTAGAATCGAACCCGCTTCTTTCAGAATGCAAACATTGGTACCGAAGTCGAGAAGCTACAGAGACGGATGTAATCGCCAGGTGCCCGGATGATAGCTATGAGGATTCCGTCGGCCGGGTTTGGCTCGAGAATCTCATGTGTGGGGCGCAGACACCCGGATGTTGAGGAGAAATTAGTATAAGTAGAAGTGGGGTGACGACAGGAGTCGAGTCGCGATTTTGAGTTGCTGAAGATTTTACGACGACGGATTTTTCAGCTGCTGAAGATTTTTGAGTTGATAAAGATTTTTTTGACGGCGACGACGACATTGTCAACAAGTCGAATATTTTTTTCCCCTCTAATTTTCTTTTCATTCTAGAATTGCTTTTTGAGGTGGGGCAAGAACATTATTTTCATCTAGTCTTTACTGATAGATTTTTTTATTTGGGGTTTCATTTGGTTCAGCTTGTTACGTAAACTGGCCCCTCTTGTTTGGTTTGTGTTTTCTAAGAAATGGTTTCGTATTACGTAGATTTTATCTCTAGGATGAAATATGTAGTTGTATTTTCTTCTCTGATAATGATGTGCTGAAACTTGAGTATCAGAGTTAACAGAGAAATAATAGGAAGGAACACAATGAGTATTAAGGATAGGGAAAAAGGTTTACTAAGCAAAGATACAAAGTGAACTGAATTATTAGCAATTGCTAGGTTGAATTAACAAGTCCGTGAGATCTCATTGTTTCTCTCCTCCAAGGTTTTCATAAGATATTATTTATAGGAAAAACAGACAATTCTCTTCTCATTATTTAGGCACTATATGACAAAAGACCCCCCCACACACACACACACAAACACACACACACACACACACACATACTCATACAGAAGCATGCTTAATGCAATAATTATTGTCCCCTGATATCTCATTGTTTATCTCCGAGTTTTCATCAGATATTATTTATAAGAAAAACATACGATTCCATCCTCATTGTTTAGATACTATATGATACAGAAAAATTGGTGTGCAATTTCCCAACCTATTGCATATGGAAACTGTTGTTTTGTTTTTGTTTTGTTTTACGGCATATCAACCTCGGTGGGGCATTTAATACCGACAAAGTTTTGAATTAAATTCATTCTTAATAGATATTCAATTCTTTTTTATGAACTCTTTTCTATTTAACCCATGGATGGGACCACGGCTAACAGATGGCCCCATTGGGGGAATCTTACGCGTCTGCAGAGGCAGGTGCAATCGGTGTATTCTAGACCCAGCCGACAGGGCATTAGGTGAACTGGTTAAAATCTATAAAAAATAAATTTAAAAAGATCTTTCGAAATGTCTTCAGCAGCACCATAAAAAGTAGTTTTTGCGGAAAGGGGTATTCAATTTTTAAAAAAACAACATTTTTCAACTCATTTTTATATATTTACTCCATAGATGAGACACTAAAAGATACTGCCACTGCGGCCTTAACGAGAATTTGAACCCTGCACGTAGAGTCCATTTCATACTCTTACGATCAAGTTATGTTAAAAGCAGCGTTTCCCACTAGATCACCGAAGTTAAGCAGCGATGAGCCTGTTCAATACTTTAATGTACCAAAGTTGATTGTTGCATGTCATGAACTGCTCAACCACTAGGATTCTGTTTTTAAGCATGATGGGTCGCCACCCACGGCCATTGGGGGTATCTTACCCCCTCTGTAGAGGCGGGTGCAATCGGTGTATTCTAGACCTAGCTGACAGGGTATTAGGTGAACTGGTTGAAAATCTTGAATCAATGGCCTGAAGAAATGTTCCCGAATCTGAAACGCCGAGATTGGGGGTAGATGTGGCTGGGGCTGGGTAGATAGAGAAGCAATGGGTGAGTGAAACCTTTGAACAGAAAACGAATGATAGATAGACAGAGAAAGAAGAGAAAACAAAAAGGGAAACAAGAATAATGGATGACTGAATGTGTTCATAAATAAACGAAAAAATTGATCTTGTTCCATTGCTAAACAATAAAAGAAGGAACAGGAACAGGAACAACAACAACAACAACAGCAACAACAACAAAAACAAAAACAACAAAAACAACCCCGAAATGTCTTCAGCAAAATCATAAGAAGTCGTTGTTGAGGAGAGGGAAGAGGAAAGGAGACATGACCGCGAGAGTCGGGCGAATAGTTCTCCCCGCTTGCAACAAACATGACAGGCAAATAATATTCTGAGAGACAGGTCTTTTAAGAAGGGCCAAACGAGATTATGTATATTTGCGCGGGAGTATTTGGCGCCACGCATAAATCATTGACAGGCCATTGTTCGAAATGTCACTACTCGTTTTCTTCGACGGTAAGCTGAATCATGACTCCCCCGGTCCTGTTTCAACGGCTCCCCCCATCCGCAGGTACGCTTGGTTCTTGGACCTTATTCCTACCACACACCACCACCCCAACTACCCCATCAGAAACCACCCGAGAAGACCAGGTCGGGTACCCGAAATGCTGAACAAGTGGGGTGTTTACTTCGTGTGACAAGTAAGTAGGTGTGCCGTCGATAGCGTTGAAATGTAAGTCATGTGAAAAAAGGGGACGGGACTGTGGCTCATGTAGTAGAGGGATGCTTCATTAATCAGGGGATTGGGTTTCTAGCCTTAGACTAGCCATGTAATTATTATCATCACCCAGAAACCGAACGCGGACACTTTTAAGATTTGTATTATGTGACTATTCGGACTATTGTTTGCATCTTCATTGTTATCTGTCAACATTTCGGCCGATGTGCCCTCCGGCCTTCTTCAGGTATTTCTTGTCGGACTCGGGAATATTCTAAGATTCGGGAACCTTCTTTTCAGACTCGGGAACTTTCTTGTCGTAGTCGGGAACCTTCTTTTTGAACTCCGGAACCTTCTTTCCGGACTCGGGAACCTTCTTTTCGGACTCGGGAACCTTCTTTTTTCGGACTCGAGTACCTTTTTGTCGTAATCGGAAGCCATCATGGAACTTTGACCTTAACCCTTTATTCAGTTCACGGGGGTATACTGTTCTCATTTCGCTAACCATAGCTAGGGTACAGATAACAATAAAGATGAGGACAATAGTCCGTACAATGCAGATAATACTAATCATCAAGCCTCATCTCAAACATTCAGAGAAATATTTTTAAGATTTGTTTTATGAGATTAATTATTCCGACGAGTATCCTCATATTTTTGTTTTGATCAGCACATTCTAGATTAGTGCATTCTATAGGGCCTGTTTTGCTCAGCCGGTAGAGCGTCTGACTAGGAACCACGAGGTTCCGGGCTCGAGACCAGCCCTAACCAATTCAGCGTATGAGTAGCACAAGGAACAGTACTGTAAAGTGAGGAGCTAATGGTAGGTGTGACGCTTTGCCTCAGACGCCAAACACCCTAGGTCTAGTGCTTGTGGAAAAGGTATAGACTCTCTCGCTGACTGCCTGATACCGACTTTAGGCCAACCGACGACTTATTATTAAATCATTATTGATATTTCAGTCTCGGAAGACTATAATAAAGTTTTTGTACCCCTGAAATTACAGCACCTTCTGTAACTGTGAAGTCCGATGTTTAAAAAACATTGTCGATCACAAATGTCGCATTTGAAGGCTGTCCCTGAAGATGTTGATGTGCCGGTGCTTTGTTGTCGCTGCTTTATTCTAAACCTCTTAGCTTCATGGTGTTGCGTCAGGGTGATTTCTGATATGAACAGTCCTCTACGAAGGCGGTCCTGAGCCAAATTTTCCCAGCTGGAAGGGGCAATGCCAAAACACTTGAGATCATTCTTGCAGACATCCTTGAAATGCTGCTGGGGGCGACCAATCTGTCTTTTACCAGACGAAAGCTCAGCATAGTCTTTCGGGATTCGTCCATCATACATCCGACGTACACGACCCAGCCATCGGAGACGACGTTGTCTCAGTAGAGAACACAAGTTGGGGAGTTGAGTTCTCTCTAGAAATGCTGTGTTAGTGATCCTGTCCCTCCAGGTGATACCCAGTATACGTCTAAGGCAGCGAATATTAAATCATAAAGTCTTGTTAATGGATTAATTTAAACGAGAAACGACCAGCCCGAAAAAGAAGAATCAACCTGAAGAATTCAGCCCTGAAGAACATAGCGACCGACAAAATAGTAGTCAAGTAAATAAGTAAGGACTCTAATCATCTATCATCCTGTCTGTCTGTCTGTCTGTCTGTCTGTCTCTCTCTCTCTCTCTCTCTCTCTCTCTCTCTCTCTCTCTCTCTCTCTATTATATGCTCAAGGTGTGGGTATACAACATCCCAATTACGACATGAATGCTCCCGAGTTCGACGAGAAGCTTACCGAGTTCGAAGAGAATGTTCTCGAGTTCGAGCAGGTTCCCGAATTTGATAATAAACACCTGAAGCAGGCCGAGGGGCACATCGGCCGAAACATCATGAATGTAACAATAAAGATGAGAATAACAGTCAGAAAATCCAAAAGAAAATCCAATAAATATGATATCGGCTTTTCTATCGTTGAATAGAAAAAACAGGAGCCCGATCCTTCTTGTACATTGAACAAATTATTAGTAAAGTATGTAAAGTCGGCAGCGTGGGAGTCTATCCCCTTTTCGCCAGCGCTAGATCATATCAAGAGATACACCCTCAAGTTGCCCCTGACCGCATCATCAGTGATGTTATCTCGTGATCATTAGGTGTTTCGGGTCTTTCAATATCATACACCTTGACCCAACTGGTGTCGGTCTGGTAACGAAATCTCAACAGCACACAAACCAAACGGCGGACCTTTAATGGTTTTAAACTATGAAGAGCGAAACTTCCTATTAAATTAAGCACTAGACCAAGGATATTGTTTTTATTTTGGTTTTGTTTTATCTGAGGTGGAGCACCATACCTAAAATCAGCTCCCCATTTTAGCACAAGGTCCAATCTTACCTACTCATGAGCTAAATTGAGGAGTGTCCGTATCGAATCCGGAACCTTGCGGTTCCTTGGTGGATGCTCTACCGACTGAACTAAATCGATCTAATTCATTGACAAAAAATAAAATTAATGCCCGCCCTGTCGGCTGGGGCGTTAGAATGCACCGACTGCACCTCTGCAGAGGGGTAAGACTCTCTCAATGGGGCCACCTGTTGGCCGTGGGTGGCAACCCGTAATGCTTAAGGATAGAGCCCAGTTGGATGAGCAGTTCATGACATGCAATACTCCACTTTGGCCCTATCTTGGGCTAGACGGGCTGTCGGAGAGGCCCCCTCCGATCAATCGGTTGGTCACGTCAAGCCCTAGCACCTATATGATTTTCCCAACCCTATTGCCCTTATGGCAAGCCCCAACCCCTTTTTATCATATGGGTGCTAGAAGGCGGTGGCTGCGGGTCTACATGTCCTGGGAATGACGTTAAACTCTATCTGATGGTGAGGTTCCAGTTTTTGAGGTTTGGGGAATGTAGAGCACCCCTTCATCACCATTTCTCCCTGGTCCACTCTGACCCGGAGTGGTAGTACCTGTTAGGGTCCCATCTATAGGTTAAATAGAAAAATGTATTTATAAAAAAATTGTATTATCCATTAAGAATTGATTTATTTCAAACTTTATCGGCATTAAATGACCCACTGAGGTTGATATGCCACAAACCAAACCAAACAAACCTAATCAAAAAATAATACCCAGTTACCCACTTATGACAGCTTTAATTATTTTACTGATTTGAGGGAAATTTCAAAATGACAGTTGATCTTCTTTGGTGGATGAACACTTCTCATGGACCATTTTGTTTTTAATTTCCATCACAAATTTTCAATTGGATTTAGATCCAGACAGTTTATTGGCGATGTCATTGAATGTATATGTCTTTCTAAAAAATATACCCTATTTGACGGCATATAAGACACACGGACATATAAGATGCACCCCTATTTCAGCAGGTCAGATTCAGGAAAAAAGTTTTTAGTGTGTTTGTTTTTTGTTTGCCACAACACACTTATAACAATACCAGCAATAAAATAAGGATGCATGGAGTTTAGGGTAGGTAAAAGTACTGAGCGTAAGCTGCGTTAGTGAGCATCATAGAGAAGATTAGCCTTGGCCTATGGGAGGTCTCAAACTTCACCTACAATGTATAAGACGCAGGGCAATTTTTTGAACCAATGGGGGTTAAGTATATGATCATGCTATACAGTATATATATATATATATATATATATATATATATATATATATATAAGTTAAAAGAAAGGAAATGAATCCGACGGTATGAGTATAGATAAAAGGATATGAAAACACCACAAAATACTGTTAAAGTGAAAACACTTTATAACATATTCATAGCCGATATTGAACAATATGACTTTTGTCTCCCCTCTTAACAACACAGAGTATAAACAAGCTCTGAAGATGATTTTTATAAAATCGAAATATTGTTCAATATAGCTATGAATATGTTATAAAATGTTTTCACTTTAACAGCATTTTGTGGTGTTTTCATATCCTTTTATCTATACTCATATATATATATATATATATATATATATATGTATATATATATATATATATATATATAATTTCTTTGTTCTCATTGATGTAGTTTCTATAAAGAGTCGAGTGCTTTTAAGGCGTAACTTCTATTGTTATTTTTTAAGACAGGAAACCCTCGAGTATAAAGAGTTAAGAGTATTTATCAGTGTCAAAATAAAATGGGTGACGAATTGAAATGCACACGAGACAGAGATAGTAATTTAACACCACCATATTCATAATATATATATATATATATATATATATATATATATATATATATGAATTATCGGCCCAGCCAAGGACGCACTAACTTTTCAATATCATTTATATCTTATTATTATTTTTATTATTTCCCTTCTTGTGAGTTTTTCACACCAGCGTTAGCTGATGGCATTTCAGTGGAGTCTGAGTGACAAACAAGTCTCCGCAGGTCTCTAGGATTCTTCTGAGTATTCTAACAGATTGCAGCAATGCAGTAGTCTCGATGTTATTATTATGAGTTTTTCACACCTGTCGTAGCTGGTGGTTCACTGGAGGCTGAGTGACAACAAGTCTCCGCAGGTCTCCGGAACTCTTTGAGTATTCTAGCCGATCCTAACAGTGCTGTAGTTTGGATGGTCTCGATTCTTCCTCTGATTTCCAATCCACCCAAATTCTTTTCCAGAGCTTTAGTGATTGTTCCAAGGGCGCCAATTAAAATTGGTACGACCTTCACCTTCATGTTCCACAGTTTCCTCAGTTCTCTGGCAAGGTCTAAGTATTTGTCTATCTTGTCGCTTTATTTTATTTTCTCTCGGTGGTCGGCCGGGAAGGCAAAATCTAGGAAATGACAGGTTCTCTTCTTGTTCTCGATTAATACTTAGTCCGGTGTCCTTGCCGGGATTATGTGATCCGTCTGTACCTCAAAGTCCTGGAGAATTTTATTTCTCATTCTCCAGACAGATTCAGGCTTGTGCATATACCATTTAGTTGTATGGTGAAAATTGAATTTCTTGCACAATTTCCAGTGGATTACCTTTCCCACGGAGTCGTGCCTAGTCTTGTACTCTCTTTGTGCTAGTTTGCTGCATTTGCTTATTATATGATTAACTGTTTCTCTTTTCTCCACATATTCTGTACTTGCTATTCCTCTACGTCTTATCTATTTTCGCCTTTATTATTATTGTTCACTCCTTTTGAGTTTTTCATATCTGCGTTAGCTGATGCCCTTTCACTGGAGTCTGAGTGTCTCTTCTGAGTATTCTGGCAGATTGCAGCAGTGTAGTATTCTGAATGGTCTCGATTCTCTCTCTGATTTCAGATTTTCCAACCTGTTGCTAATCTTTTGGGGACGTTCCAAGTGCACCAACTACAATTGGTATCACTTTCACTTTCATATTCCATAACTTTTTCAGTTCTCTGGCAAGGTCCAGATATTTGTTTATTTTTTATTTTCCTTTAGCTTCACCCTGTGATCTGCAGGAACTGCAAAATCCACCAGTTGACAAGTTCTTTCTTTTTCGTTTATCAACACTAGGTCTGGTCTTCTTGCTAGGATAAGGTGACCCGTTTTATTTCTCAAGAACAGATTCTGGTTTATGCATATACCATTTTGTTGTATGGTCAAAATTAAATTTTTTGATAATTCCCAGTGAATCACCTTCCCAACCAGTCGTGTCTAGTTTTTTACTCCCGTTGTGCTAGTTTGCTACATTCGCATAGTACATGGTTTACAATCTCATCTCTATTACCACAAAGTCTACATTTACTATTTTGTTGGGTCTTATCAATTTTTGCTTTGATATAGTTTGTCCTTATGGCATTATTTTGTGCAGCAATTATTAATGATTCAGTTTCTCTTTTGAGGTTTCCTTTTCTTAACCATGTCCAGGTTTTTTCGTGTGCAACCTCTTCGATTTATTATTTCAGTTGTAGACACTTTACAATTTAAAATCGACATTTATTTTCTTTTTTTCTTTCGCCAGTAATTTCATCTAGAATGAGAATATACTAGGTAGGATGTGACACAAATTTACAAGTATGGAACATTTAGTAAGGACCGAACTCATTATTCAATAGTAATGAATTTACAAGTCTACTAACCATTACACCCCGATGGGACGCCTCCACTCAATGGGTAAGAGGTATTACTAATCCTCTTTCTTACCTATGCGATCTCCAGACTACTTCTTAGTCTGAAGATCACATAGGCGAGAAACTCTCAGTAACCAGGCGCCGTTGACTCCATGTCCACACTACCATAACTTAAATATAAATGCTTTATCAATGATATTGAGCAATGTTTACTTATAAATATAGCTCACATATTATCTATATAATATATAGCTCAAATTTTATCAATATAATATAAATATGTGTGTGTGTGTGTGTGTGTGTGTGTGTGTGTGTGTGTGTGTGTGTGAAAGATAGACATGGAGAAAGACAGTGTCTTAACGAAAGTGTGTGAGAGAGAGAGGGTGTGTGTAGGTAAAAAACAGAGTTAGAAAAGAAGGAGGGAATGGTTGAATGAATAAAGAAATAAAGGAAGGAAGGAATGAAGGAATTAAGAAAGGATGGAAGGAAGGAAGACAGGAAGAACGGAAGAATAAAGAAAGAAAGGAAGGAAGGAAGGAATGAAGAAATGAAGGAAGGAAGGAATGAAGAAATGAAGGAAGGAAGGAAGGAAGGAAGGAAATTGATCTAAAACTGGACACGAAGGAAGGAAGGAAGAAACGAAGGCAGGAAGGACGAGAGGAAGGAAGGAAGGAAGGAAGGAATGAAGAAAGGAAGGAAGGAAGGAAGAAGGAAGGAATAAAGAAGGAAATTGATCTAAAACTGGACACGAAGGAAGGAAGGAAGAAACGAAGGCAGGAAGGACGGGAGGAAGGAATGAAGGAAGGAAGGAAGGAAGAAAGCAAGAAAGGGAGGAAAGAATGAAGGAAGGGAGGAAGGATGGAAGGAAGGAAGGCAGGAAGAACGAGAGGGAGAAAGAATGAAAGAAAGTAAGGAATAAAGGAAGAAATGAAGGAAGGAATAAAGAAATAAAGGCAGGAAGGAAGGAAGGAAGAAAGAAAGAAAGGAAGGAAGGAAGGGAGGAAGGAAGGAAGGAATAAAGGAAGGAAATTGATCTAAAACTGGACACGAGGGAAGGAAGGAAAAAACGAAGGCAGGAAGGACAAGAGGAAGGAAGGAAGGAAGGAAGGAAGAAAGCAAGAAAGGAAGGAAAGAAGGAAGGAAGGGAGGAAGGATGGAAGGAAGAACGAGAGGGAGAAAAGAATGAAAGAAAGTAAGGAATAAAGGAAGGAATGAAGGAAGGAATAAAGAAATAAAGGCAGGAAGGAAGGAAGGAAGAAAGAAAGAAAGGAAGGAAGGAAGGGAGGAAGGAAGGAAGGAATAAAGGAAGGAAATTGATCTAAAACTGGACACGAGGGAAGGAAGGAAAAAACGAAGGCAGGAAGGAAGGAAGGAAGGAAGGAAGGAATGAAGAAAGGAAGGAAGGAAGGAAGGAAAGAAGGAAGGAAGGGAGGAAGGATGGAAGGAAGGAAGGCAGGAAGAACGAGAGGAGAAAGAATGAGAGAAGTAAGGAATAAAGGAAGGAATGAAGGAAGGAATAAAGAAATAAAGGCAGGAAGGAAGGAAGAAGAAAGAAGAAAGGAAGGAAGGGAGGAAGGAAGGAAGGAATAAAGGAAGGAAATTGATCTAAAACTGGACACGAGGGAAGGAAGGAAGAAACGAAGACAGGAAGGACGGGAGGAAAGAAGGAAGGAAGGAATGAAGAAAGGAAGGAAGGAAGGAAGGAAAGAAGGAAGGAATGAATGAAGAAAGGAAGAAAGGGAGGAAAGAATGGAAGGAAGGAAAGAAAGAAGGAAGGAAGGAAGAATTAAAGGAAGGAAGGAAGGAAAGAAGGGAGAAATGAATGAAGAAAGGAAGGAAGGAAGGAAGGGAGGGAAGCTTTATCTAGAGTTACGGATAAAACAAATTTGGCCTGAACGATCATCGATTTCGAATGTACATACATAGGCCTTCATTGTTATCGCAGGTAGAGTGAATTGATGGAGTTGTCGTCCATTATTTGAGAAGCTATCATTAAAGCTGAATCAAACCTAATGATGGCCGGGCGGCCCGAATCTAATGGCCAGCTTAAATTGTCGTCTGCGGAAACTTAATAAGAAAGAGATGATGTCTACTTGATTGAAAATTCAACACTAAGGTCAAAAATCTTTCTAATAACAAAAGATGCAAGTAAAGAAAAAAAAACACAAGATAACATGAAAGAAATGAAAGATTACGACAACAAACAAACAAAAAAAAACCCGGATAAATTCAATTGAATTTTCCTATTTATTCAACTGCTTCCTTCATTTAGCAAAACAGTTTTTTTTCCATTCATCCAGTCTACAGATCATGAGGTAACGAGAATGTGATGTTTTATCAAAGAAATATGATTTGTCTGTGTCCGTAAGACTAAAAAAATAACATGGCAGTGCGCGGGGCGGGTGTATATTTTAGGATTGGTTTCTGAAAACAGAGGTTTATAGGCGCAGATGGAAACACACAATCTAAGACGTACAAGTTGAGACACAAAATTACACATTAATACATTGCAAAGATTCGGTCTAGTCTATAGAAAAAAGAAGAAAATAATTCAGATTATTATAAAGTAGGTTTTTACCCAACCCATTGTCCTCGGGTAGGATGTGACACAAATTCGCAAGTATGGGGCATCCAGTAGTGTTTCGAACTCGCTATTCAGTTGTAGGTATTTGCCGAACGCGTTTGCAACGTGTGCAATTCGCTATTCTGTATTAGATATTTATCCAACCCGTTCGCCTCGGGTAGGATGTGACACAACGTTACAAGAATGGGGCACCCGGTGAGGATCGAATTCGCTATTCAGTAGTAGATATTTACCCAACCCGTTCGCCTTGGGTAGGATGTGACACAACGTTACAAGAATGGGGCACCCGGTGAGGGTCGAATTCGCTATTCAGTAGTAGATATTTACCCAACCCGTTCGCCTCGGTTAGGATGTGACACAACGTTACAAGAATGGGGCACCCAGTGAGAATCGAATTCGCTATTCAGTAGTAGATATTTACCCAACCCGTTCGCCTCGGGTAGGATGTGACACAACGTTACAAGAATGGAGCACCCAGTGCGGATCGAATTCGCTATTCAGTAGTAGATATTTACCCAACCTATTTCTCTGAATGTTTGAGATGAGACTTAATGATTAATATTATCTGTGTTATTCGGACTATTGTCCTCATCTTCATTGTTATCGGTACAACGTTTCGTTCGATGTGCCCTCCGGTCTTCTTGTCGAACTCGGGAACCTTCTTGGACCCGGGAACCTCCTTTTCGGACTCGGGTACCTTCTTTTCAAACTCTGGAACCTTCTTGTCCTAATCGGGAACCTTCTTGTCGTAATCGGGAGCCATCACGGAACTTTGAACCTAACCCATTATTCAGTCCATGGGGGTATCCTGTTCTCATTCCGTTAACCATAGCTGAGGTACAGTTGTTAAGCTGTGTTAATTATTATTCTGTTACTGCTGCCCTTGGCCAGGATTAAACCTGCACTCCAGAGATAACTGTCGCTTAGAACTGTCTTAATTTAACTCTTTTATCCACTAGGCCATGTGTCTAATTTACCGAACCTGTTCGCCACTGGTAGGATGTGACACAACATCACACGTATAGGGCACACAGTGTGGATCGAACTCTAACAGTAGTAAGTATTTACTCCAACTGTTCACCACGGATAAGATGTGACACAAACCCGCCCGTCGGGTGGGGATTACTATAATTAACGCCGTTGATCCCAGGGGGCCATCCCCCATGCAACACCTGCTCCCTCGATTTAAAGGGACAGGGCTGGGCTGGGTTTATTGCCCAGTGCCTAAGGCGCCCCCTTTGAGGGGAATTCCTAACGGATCAACGCAATTGATTTGAATTGAGCCACCTAACTTCGGTTTGTGGGTGGTCCCACATTAATATGGCCTTGTGCCTAACCTGTACAAGTGGTGTACGAAGTAAGTACCACGTGAGACAACATTGCAAATATGGCGTATTCAGCGAGGATCGAACTCGCTATTCAATTAAGACGATCACAGCTGGAGCAGTAAATACGAACTTATAAGCAACGTTCTACTATGGAATCTAACATACTGACACACCAGTATGGATCCACCTGCAAAAACTTATGCTCTTCAAAGACACTGGATATCATCTAGAGGATTTACCATGAGCGATGGCCGATGAGGAGAAAGAATCAATTGTGACACAATGGTTCTGATGTGGAACCATGATGGTGGTTTGTGTCATTATTTAGGGAAAAGTTTGAGTAGAGAAACATTTTAAGGATGATTTGAGTAGAGAAAAATGTTAAGGATGATGTCAGAAAAGACGCGTGGCATTGTTTTACCCAACCTGTGTGCCACAGGTAGAATGTGATACAAGGTCGCAAGTATGGGGCATCCATTTTTAATTACAGAGTTTCCCTAGTTGGTTGGCAGTCTTCCATCTACGAGAGACGATGGCATAGTGTCAAAGTTTTTTTTGTTTTTTCGTTATTTTTATTTTTTATTTTTTGGGAATTTGAACTACTTAGCCTGGGCGGGTTTATATGAAGGATAAACTGCTGTCCATTCAGCAAATCCTCCCTCTCCTCACTGCCACTGTGATCCAAAGGAAAGGTATGGTATCAATGCGGTTTGGCAACGGTAGTGTCACAGGAGTTGATGGGTAGCACTGGATTTCAGCATCACGCCACCTTAGGAACTCCGGCTCCTGATTTGTTTTCGGGGTTTACTCCCCTAGCCTTTCCTTGAAACGCAGCAGAGGTTTTGTGTCGGACTTTTCCTTGACTTAGATGGGTTGCCGACCAAGTCTAAGCAGCCCCTTTTAACCCATTTGGGGATTTATGCGAGTAGTTAGTACCCCAAAACTTTCTACTGTTGGTGTTCCTGTGGAATGAAATGAGATTAGGGAAACGGTATATTTTGCGTTTGTGTAGAGTGTAGTAATAAATATTATCTATATTATCTAATCATATTTATTTCTATGGTACTATTGTGCGAATATACTTGGGAAATGTATATATACAACTATTCTACCACCAGCTGTCGGTAAATAATAGGGCAGACTGGATTCTTTAACTTTGGCATGTGTAGAAACAACTTGAAATTATATGCTTAATGTTAAAAAGTATTTTCTTTTCCAATAAATAGGATTACCGTTTGGTTTGTTTTGTTTTGTTTTACGGCATATCAACCTTGGTGGGTCATTTAATGCCGACAAAGTTTTGAAATAAAGTCATTCCTAATGGATACTCAATTTTTTTATGAACACATTTTTCTATCTAACCCATAGATGGGACCCTAACAGGTACTACCACCCCGGTGAGAGTGGACCAGGGAGCAATGGCGATGAAGAGGCCCTCCACATTCCGCAGAGCTCCAGAACTGGAACCTCACCATCAGACAGAGTTTGACGTCATTCCCAAGACAAGAAGACCCTCAGCCACAGCCTTTTAGCACATATTTGATAAAAAGGGCTGGGGTCTGCCATAAAGGCAATAGCGTTGGGACAATTATATAGGTGCTAGAACTTGATATGGCCAGCCGATTGATCGGAGGTGACCTATCTGACTGCCCGTCTAGCCTACGTAAAGGTCTAAGTGGAGTGTTACATGTCATGAACTGCTCATCCACCATGATCCCGTCCTTAAGCATCACGGATCGCTACCCACCGCAAACAGGTGGGGGGTTAGCTCAGTTGATAGAGCGTTCGGCTAGACACACGAGTTTCCCAGTTTAATACCGGCCCTCGCTAACTCAGCGCATGAGTAGCACAGGGATCTATGCTGTAAAGTAAGGAGCTGATGGTAGGTGTGGCGCTCCACGTCCGACGCAAAAACAATCTCCTTGGACAAGCGCTAGTGAAAAAGGGGAAAGACTCCCTCGCTCATTGGCTGATACCGACTTTAGGCTACCCCGACGAATTTACTTTACTACCTACATAAATCCGTTTCGAATGTTCCAATGCCAAATCCTAGTATCTATGGTTTAGAAAATATTAATAATAATTATTGCCACTGCGGCCTCTGCCAGTATTTAGAAGAGTACCCTGTGGATAATCAGAACTGGAGCTTATATATAATAACAAAGTGGTGAGACAGCAGCATTAGATGACAGTGAAGAGAATTTGGAGAAATAAGAAGTGTAATAATTAAGAATGGGTCAAGTGGGTAAATGGTTTTAAGAATGGGTAGGTGCGATCTGCTCGACTCAAAATAAAAAATAAAGAATCCTGTTGAGTGACCAATAATTGGGGCAGTGGAACTTGGCAGACACTGCCTACTTCTCAGTGTCCCGAAGAAACTCCTCGTAGCAGCGCATCATTTCATCGTCCATAGCATCTGCATTCTCTGCATAACTGCAGAAAAAAAAAGATAAGATTAAAAATATATTCAATAGAAAAATACAAGTAGAGTTTCTCTTTGTCTGATAGGAGGTAAGTGGATGAACAGCTGCTTTTTGGGGCCTGCTGCTTCCAAGATTTTTCAGGTTACCACGAGGTATCCTTGTGTAATTTCCATCGTTTTTTTTTTCAATCGTTTCGTTAAAGTCCAAGTGGTGCAGCCATACAGTAGAACTGATACGGCTACAGCACGAAAGAATGCTTGCTTTATTTTATCAGGGAGAACAGAATTCTATATTATCGATAATCTGTCATTAGCAATCTATGTATTTCCTATGCGTATATTGACATCGCTTTCTGTGAATGAGATGATACTAACTAGGTAAGAGATCTGGTCTACTGATTCCAGAGTTTTGTAACCCAGTGTGAAGATGTCTCCCTCATTCCGACTGCTGTTTAGCCTAAGTAAGGGCCAAAGTATGGACTGCTCAGCAATTAGGATTCCGTCCATAAGCATCATAGGTCGTAACCCACAGCCAACAGATGATAGATAAAGATGAGGTGAGGATTCTTACTTGTTAACACTGCTTTTTATCTGAGTTCACATATTGATATATAGATTGTTAAATAATTGTTAGTACCTAACACTTATTTACAGTAGTGTAGAAAACAAAATGGCTATTATAAGTTGCAGGCGGCGGCCTTGAAGGATTGAATGACAAGGCTTGACCTCATCATGATCCTTCCGGTGGGACCGTGAGAATCGGTGGGGAAGACCCTCTTCCGGTTTAGATTAGAAAGAAAGTTTAGTCAGTATCGGCCAAACCACGAAAGAGGTAAGTCGTGTTTTGCGCGCTGTCGACTCAATCTGCGCAGTTAGTCTGGTGGGGATTTCGGAACAAAATATGATCTAAATCAAATCGAAGTCTTGTGTTATAATGTAAAAACTACCAATGACACAGGGCTTCTGATAAAGAGAAATCCCCAATGGAAGACCAGACACGAAGTCCCCAAGACGAAGTCCAGACGCTAGAAGAAGAACGTAAGATACCAAAGATGAGCAGAAGAATAATAGAAGAAAGGGTATATAACATTATAAGGAAATAAGGGAAGATTGATAACGATGAATTCTAAGTCAGAAGTTGTGTCATCGAAAATGAGGAATTAAGTGGGGGAAATAAAGAAACCTAAAACATTAATCAGGTAAAAATGAAAAATAATTCAGAGGAGAAATATTGTATGAAAGAAAGAAAATAAACAAGTAAATGAAGAATTCTTTGAAACTGTAGGCTGATAGGAATTAACGCAGAAAAAATATTCGATAAGAAAGAAAAAAAAGAAAGAAAATTAAGGAGATAAAATTGAAACATTTAATATCTAGATAGAGAAGATATAAAGAGGAAACTATATGAAAAATAGAGGGAAAGAATGAGAATGAATTATAAAAAAGTGAGAATGAAGAGGAAAGAAAAACATAGAAAATAAAAGGCTGAGAAAGATGTGTAAAACAAAAAGGGAAAACAGAAAGAAAGAAAAATTGATATCAACGAATGAATATAGAAAAAATTGATAAGAAAAAAATAATGGAAATAAGAAGGGAAAGAATGAAAAAAAAAACGGAATAAAATTACGAGGTAAGAAGTGCACAATAGATAATATAAAAAAGAGAGAAACAACAAAATGAAGGAAAAAGAAAGAAGGAAAACGATTTGTTAAGCCCCACCCCCATAAGAGGCCAATGGGGTGGGGGTTAACAAATCGTTTTAAAACAGTTTTTTTTATCCAGAAAGTACTCAATTACTGGACAGTTTAGCTCGGTCGGTAGAGCACTCGACTAGGAAACGCAAGTTTGGAGTAAACTTATTCAGGATAATGCAAATAAAAAAATGACTCATCGGGAATTTTTTTTTACTGCAGAGGTGCAGTCGGTATATTTTTCTAAAGCCCTAGCCGACAGTGCTAGAATTCCTGTATGACAAATTAAATAGCATGCAACATTAAATATAGGATTTTGACTGTTTAACAAAAGATGTTCAAATTTGAAATTATTTGAATTTGAAATTATTTGAATTTAAATGAGAATTCGTCAAGTTATTAGATAACGAAAATATATTACATTTTAAAAACCATTTGTAAACCATCCGAGTGAGACGGACAATATATACCTGACACTGCTGGAGAAGCAAGGACGAGCTCATAAGTGACGTTCTCCTATGAAAGCCAACACATGGGCATGCTAATGTGGGCCGCCCACCAAGGACCTACATTGACCAGCTATGCAAAGATGTTGGTTGCTCCACAGAGGACCTCCCTGGTGCAATGAATTATAGGGAAGGTTGGCGAGAGATTGTCATGGATATCAGTGCTACTTGCCCGACATGATGATGATGATGATTAGATAACGAAATGATATCAATTTTTCTTAAACTTTCTGTATATTTCAAGTGACTA
>CM042166.1:54326481-54333981 GCA_023376005.1 Doryteuthis pealeii
AAAGATACAATTTTAGATAAAAATGAAGATGTACGTTATTTTATTTTTATTGAAATTAATCATAAAGTTGGAATAAATAAGCAACATTTTCAGGATATGCTATTTCTTTCTTTTAATTTTTTTTTTTTTTTTTTTGGGGGGGGGCGCTGAATAAAAATAAAAATGCAATTCAAACGCAAGTATTGATTAGTAGAGTTCATTGAGTTCACACGTTAAATGATCGAACTTGTCAAAAGGTGGTTTACGACATTAGCTCGGATCTTTCGCTGGGCCACGGTTGGGTCGACGGGTTCAACCACGACTTGAGAATAATCCAACTTATGTACTACTGAAGGTAATCAATTTTAAGAAACCAAAAATCAAGCGTACACTAACTGTGGTTTAGCTGCAGGACTAGCTTGTTAATCTTTACACTACGATGGGGTGCCTAATTGATCTAGATATGTATATGAGTAGTAGCATTGACAAAGATAACATTTTCTTATGCATAAATAATATACTATATTTGATGTGTGGTAGAGAATTTTACACTCGTCCAAAAACAATAAAAGTCAAACGTCTGTTAGCGTCTCAAGTTGGTGGTTGGATGAGAGCTTTGATCATATCTGATAGGGTCGGCACGGCGAGCGAAGTATGATGTTGAAAGACCCGAAACTTCCTAGTGACCCATACAGACTACATCACTGACGACACCTAGCAGCATCTCAAATGTAGGAGCGTATATTTAAAGTGGTGTCCATGTCTATCCACCCAGGAATACAACTAAAAAGCAAGCCCAGTACGAAGATCAAACAAAACTATTCTCGGGTAGACTGTTACAATCTTATGGTCCATCCTGTAGCCTTTGAGCAAGTTGGTGCGTGGATGAGAGCTTTGATCATCTCTGATAGGGTCGGCATGTCGAGCAAAGTATAATGATGAAAGACCCGAAACTTCCTAGTGACCCATGCATACTACATCACTGACGATACCTACCAGCGCCCCAAATGTAGGAGCGTATATTTAAAGTGGTTTCCATGTCTGTCTAACCGGGAATACAACTAAAAAGAAAGCCCTGTACGAAGATCAAACAAAACTTTTATCGGGTAGACTGTTACAATCTTGTAGCCTTTAAGCAAGAGCGCTTGTCCAGTGGAATTGGATCCTTGGTAATCCTCTGATAAAGAATCTTTTAGTTCTTCTGGTAAAGAGTCATGAGTATTGTAAGCCCCTCGTCAATGAGTGCTAGTAGAACTATGGCCAGTATCAGGGTTTAAGTAGTGTATCAGCCACGCTGTATGGCTAGTGTTTGGCAAAGGAATAAACCACGTGACCACGGCTAGTCTATAAATTGACGTAGGAAATTTGCTGCACACCTTATATCCATAAATATTCCAACACTATCTTTTGTACCAGATTAATAATGTTACCTACTTTAATGTCCGTCTTACACGTTTCAGTGGTACCTTGACTTACGAGTTTAATTCGTTTCACTCGTTACTCAATTGTTCTCGTATATTAAATCAATATTTCCTATTGAATTAAATTGAAATGTCATTAATCCATTTCAATCCATTACCCCGCCCAAAACCTCTCTTAATCTGTATAATATATTCAGCGTGTTAATTTTTGAAAATTCTAAACGTTTTTGGTGAAGTAAGTTTGTTTAAAGTATTTATTTGTTGTTCACTATGTGGCCTCTACGCAGTACTCTATGTTGGCAAGACCTTACTATTATTATTATTATTATTATTATTATTATTATTATTACTAGCAAATATATGCACCCTCCGTAGGGTGCAAGTATTTAAGTTTTAATGTAATAAAATATTGTATTAAATTAGAAAGGCTAATGAAACTAAATAAGAATACAGATAAAACGATTTGAAACAGAGGGAGTATAATAAAAGATTTGAAACAGAGGAAGTATAATAAAAAATGGAACAACTGAAACTTACTCTTCCATCACTCTCGTCTTTCATTGTTATTTTTTCTAATTTAAGTATTTAGTTATAAGAGGAAGTAAAGAATAAAATGACAGTTATTTTATCTTGTTAATGGATTTCATTCAAGATTCATTGAAGAGATTTTTGCTTATATTCATTAAAATAAACCCAAACAGTTAGAAATCAATAATACTAAGCACATATTTATTAAATTCGATTTTTTAATATTAATATGCAAATTAGCCTTCCCGTTCTCACTGTAAACCGCTATTTTGTTATATATATAAATATAATTGCATCTTATCAGTATGTAGACATAGTTAACAGTATTAATAATGTAAGACAATTTTATTAATAATTGAGATTTAGATAAAAATAAAATCATGGAGAATGTGATGTAAATAACTAAGGGAATTATGACTTGAGTAGGAATATAGTTTCGGTTACAGACAGAAAAACACACAATCTCCATTATAATAAGATTATTATCAATTCCAGGCACTGTCCGTTTAATTCCGGGCACAGCCTGGAAGCAGTGGAGAACTTCAAGTACCTTGGGTCTACCCTTGCCAATTCAGTCTCCACCGACGATGACATCAACAGCAGAATTGCAAAAGCGTAGGCAGTCATGGCGAAACTGAGCCAGCGAGTATGGGACAATGCCAGCCTTACCAAGAGAACCAAAATGCGCGTCTACAGAGCGTGCGTTCTCAGTACTCTCCTATACGGTAGCGAAGCCTGGATCACGTACTCACGTCACGTGAAGAAACCGGACAGCTTTCACCTCAGACGCCTACGCCGCAGTCTACGCATTCGCTGGCAGGACAAAGTCCCCAACACAGACGTGCTGGAACGAGCAAACATAAACAGCATGCCCGCCATCATCTGCAAGAGACGCCTGCGCTGTCTTGGCCATGTCAGGAGGATGGACAAAGGCCGCATCCTCAAAGACCTACTGTATGGTGAACTAGTGGAGGGCACCCGACCGGTAGGGAGACCACGTCTACGCTTCAAAGATGTCTGCAAGAGAGACATGACGTTTTATAAGTAAACAGACCATAACTTTGTTAATCTTTTTCTTTTATTTAGCTGTATACAGCAGCACCGGTGCATCACTTTTCACTTTTTGCGTTCGGCTAGAAACTACAAGGTTCCTAGTTCGATACCGCCCCTGCCAATTCAGCGTATGAGTAGCACAGGGATATGTGTGTAAAGTAAGGAGCTGATGGTAGGTGCGGCGTTCCACCTCAGACGCAAAAAACAATCTTCTTGGTCTAGCGCTAGTGAAAATGGGATAGACTCCCTCGTTGGTTGGCTGATACCGTATTTAGTCCCCTTGACGACTTTACTTTCTTTTTACAGAGAGAAAAAAATCTCATTTTTGTTCTTGGCAATGGCCAGATAATTGTCGAATGCATTTTGGAGGAATATAGGCAATAGCAATATAGAAATGGGGATTTTCAGGACGGAATGCACAGCCGCTCGGGTATGTGTACTTTATATAGCGGCACGTGCATCAATCATTCGGGTTCTAGTTCGGTTTTTTTTACAAAGCACGGCACTTCTTCTTCTTCTTCTTCTTCTTCTTCTTCTTCTTCTTCTTCTTCTTCTTCTTCTTCTTCTTGTCTTTATTACATTTCTTTCTTCATTTCACTTATTTTGCTCATTCTTCTTCTTCTTCTTCTTCTTCTTCTTCTTCTTCTTCTTCTTCTTCTTCTCTTTCACTGTCCTTACGGTCCACTTAGCAAGGGACAATATTCTCGTTCTTGAAATATTTTTGCTAAGTCATTGTACAAGATCGTTCTATCATGTAATGAGAATGATTGTATAATTTTTTTTTATTATCATCTTTGTTATCAACATATCAAAAATGAAGTTTATATCGTTCCAAATAGTTCCTCTCGTTAGCCACACACCGAGGAACCCGTTGTTCCCAACTCCCTACTACCAGTACTGGAGGTCTTCAACAGACTCTACGCTCACATGGTCCGTCACACACCATTACATGTTTCAAGGGTTCTCAAATGGCAATCTCAGAGCGCGGTTTTGATTTGCAGAACCTGGGAATAATCACAAAGGATTGAACCCAGGTGGCTGAGCAGTCCATGACCTGCAACACTTTGACCATTACCTGAGCTAGACGGGTAGTCAGAGAGCCCCCCACCCCGATCAATCGGTTGGTTACATCAAGCGCTAGCACCTATATGATCGCACCCTAACCCTATTGCCTTTATGCCAAGCTCCAGCCCTTTTTATCATATGGGTGCTAGAAGGCTGTGGCTGAGGGTCTTCCTGTTCTGGGAATGATGTTAAACTCTAACTGATTGTGAGGTTGATAAGAATGCTGCACTGAACCCTACAAAAGAGCATCTGTACAGCCACCTGCCTCCTATCACACAAACCATTCTAGTAAGATGAACAAGACATGCTGGACACAGCTGGCTATACAAGGACAAACTCAAAAATGACGGGGGGCAGATGCTGTCAAGGGGAGGGTGGATGGAACTGGGTTGAGTGAATTTTTGATCACTTGGCACAAATGTCATGTTCTGGAGGTCTGGGTAATGTATAGCAGCTATATCACTATTGCTCCCTGGTCCACTCTGACCCGGAGTGGTACTACCTGTTAGTGTCACATCTATGGGTTAAATAGAAAAATGTGTTTTATTTTTAAAAATTGAGCCTCCATTAAGAATGAATTTATTTCAAAACTTTTTTGGCATTAAATGGTTAATTAACTGAGGTTGATATGATGGAAAATAAAACAAACCAAACCAATTTTCATTTAGCTTTTCTTGTAAAAAGACAGACAGATTTACGAAATCAAAATATTCACAAAAACATATGAGGACTTGACATGAGAAATATAACAGCGCAGTATATATATTTTGGAGAGCAAAGATGAAAACTCATAATGCCTTAGCTTTCTGAATAATGATTAAGTGGTTATTTTCTGTAACTCAATCCTAAAAAAGGGGAATCACTCTGAATGAATTTTATCTGTTAAATAACCTGCCAATGGTAGCAAAATTGTTCCAATGCAAATAAGTATAAACTAAAAGATATATATAAATATATATATATATATATATATATATATATATATATATATATATGTTATTTCCTAGTTGAGTAACATGAGTGACCCAGAAAAAACAGAACCCAAAATATTTATTTTCCCATTAAACTAACTCTAAACCCTAACCCTAACCTTAACCCTAAAACCAATTTTCTTTTTTCCTAGTAGATCAATAAATAAATAAATAAATAATTTATCAGTCAATCAGAGTGGTTCCCCTTCTTTAGGTTGGAATTATAGGAAATAACCGATTAAGTTTATATCGCTATGTTTAATAACTAGCGCGCTAACCACCTATTATAAGCACTCCTATCTGAATGAAATTACAAACATACAAAAAAATAACAAAAAAATAATCACCCAGAAGACGATCAATGACGTGGTCAAAAGCGTTTGGAGAAATATGGTGCACATTCTCTACCATTTAGACTGAGATATATGAAAAATTACACGAGCGCTTGAACGTAAGTAATTGAAAATAATCAAGAAAAATATTCCGTGGTATTGAGCCAAAACTGTTTAAATTATATATATAATTATATATATGAATAGATTGTGGTACGAGCAACATTTGAAAATGGTTTTAAAAAGCGTGTGCATTGTGAGATGTTATAATAAATACAATTTCACAATTTTTTTTTTCCTTCTGAAAAAGATATCTTTTTTTTTTGGTCACGTCTCATCAGAGAAGCATACCGTGACAATAATGTTTGTACGAGGAATAATGTGTAAAATCCGCAGATGTGGAAGTAAATATATATATATATATATATATATATATATATATATATATATATATATATATATATTACGTAGCAAAGTTATTATCAACAATATTATTGTTGGAGGAGTGGTTGTTGGATCCGAATAACAGTAAATTGAAGGATTGTTTTTGTATACAGAGTCCAGGACGGAATTTGCTGATCAATAAGGATTCAAGAATTGAAAGACGTAATTCGTTGTCAGCGGCCTCTAATATAGTGAACATTGAATGATTATAAGACGCTGCGCATGCAGGATTATCAAGTAGGTGACGTGTGATATATATATATATATATATATATATATATATATGAGAGAGAGAGAAAGTAAATAAACAATGTGTTTATTTGATATGGCTTTAGCCGACAATTCTTGGAGGATATGTGCTTAATTGAAGTCATACCTAATTTTGAAAATTAATTAGTTAATAATTAATGAATTTAGGCGGGCATATATGTTCAAATGTATGGCTAAACAAATCGAGAAAATGTCAATCCCTGAATGTACATTTCGACCTATTAGGTCTCATCAGCAAGGTTATAGACATGGGAGACTGCTCCGTGTGTGACTCGAAACCTCGACTGCCAAGAATCTCCGCCTGTCAACTTGGCAGTCGAGGTTTCGAGTCACACACGGAGCAGTCTCCCATGTCTATAACCTTACTGATGCAGTGCTTCGGTCTGTTTTAACAAACCTTCCTAAGGGCTTTCGGTGGTTTAAGAAAAAATGTTCTATTCATTAAAATTAGTTTCCAAGAATTTTGGGAAAAATTATGTCAGGAAGTTTAAAATTAAGACGCCGACTTTAGTCAGCGTTTTTAAGTATATCTTTTTTCCCTCACATTTGAAGATCAACAAAAGCAGCCAAAAAAGCAGAGACTCGCAGACTTTTTGTTTTCATTAAACCAACGAAAGCCCTGATGAAGGTTTGTTAAAACAGACCGAAACACTCCTACGTAGGTTTATTAAACATCATTCGTTAATTTTTTAAAATTTTTCCAATATTACATATTGTCAGATTTACTTCCACTTTTTCTTCATATATATATATATATATATATATATATATATATATATATATATATATATATATTATGGACAAAAAGTAATAAGACAAACAGAAATATTTTTATATATGATATTTATTCTCAACTAGTTTCGACCTTAGGTCATCGTCAGGAGAAAATTTCTCATGTGAAGAAATTGTTTATAGATTTTTTGAAAGGGAGCATTATGGAAGAACTATAAAAGTTGGAGTATTTTTGAGGGTTTGACATGCTATTAAAATCCGGGTAGAAGAGTGTGTTGGTAGTAGCATGTCCATCTGTTCCGTGAAGAACCTCTATGAGGTGGGTTATTTTTTGAATGCTCTTATATATGTGAGTGAGGGTTCTGGGAGTTGTGTATATGACCATATACACATAAAATGTATATACATATAAATGTATGTGTGTGCATGCATATATGTGTGTGAATGTGAGTGTGTGTATGTATCTTGGTACAGTGCGCATGACTTTTAGATTTTTAATATATATATATACCTTTGAAAGAACGGAAAAACTCAATAAACCGTTATTCTGTAATAAATTTATTTCGACCAAAACTTAAAAAGCTTTTAGAAATTAAAATTTATTGAGTTTTTCCTTCTTTCAAAGGTAAATATTGCTCTGTATTTAATCTAAAATATAGATTATTATGCATTGAACTCTCTCTGGGGATATTAAAATCCTTGTAT